>CABFWB010000570.1:50168-98122 GCA_902151455.1 Timema bartmani
GTTAAATACAATGCTCATGAGTAAATAAACTCTGTTAATGATCCCTTTTTGTAGAAATGTTTAATTTATAGGTCCTTTTTTTTGTCTTTTTTGTAATTTTGAAATTTAAGGTCATATTCTCTTTGTGTGCTTCATTTTTGTATCATTTTTATAAATTTTAAAGGAATTTTTTAGTCATTTTAAGGCATTCATGTTGAATAAGTATATTTTCTAACACTATCGGTATTTTATAAATAAATGCTAAAAAAAAAAATTAAACACACACTTGGAATAAAAATATTTGTAGTCAATGCATTGTGTATCCTCTTTGCTCAATTGGTTTTACAGTTGTAAAATACACATTCCTGGTGAGACAGCAACTATGCTAGAGAGGGTTGCGTAGGGAGGGGATAGATATTACTTCTGAAGTAGATATTTATTATTAATATTATATTTAGCAGAATGTAAGAGATTAGTTGTCTTTTCTTTGCATGTACAGTACATATTCTGTAAAGGATGTGTTTAATTTATTAATGTGAAATTAATACGAATTTTTGTTCATATTTTTAGGTCTTTTTTTAAATTTGAAGTAATTGTTTAGCATTTGTAGGTCATGTCACAGGCTAATTTTTGATAATTTTAAAGTTATCCATATCTGGGACCTTCTATTAACACCTTAATTTAATATATAGACCTAGGGATGAGAAAGGTAGTTTAGGGGAAGTGCACCCCCATTCACGGGGAAAGGGGGATGGGTAAGCCTCAGTAATAAGTTCTCAGTGATCCCATTCGGATCTCGACTGCCCTGTCACCAGAAAATCAGACTTTTGCGAAGATGACGCCTATACTGTGTGACCACCAACATGGGTCTTGGCCACTTTATGTCCCTGCTACCCTTAATATTGAGATACATTTGGCAAAATTAATGGGGGGATGTAGGTAACGTGAGTTAAGGGCAGTGTTTTTTGCAGGTTTTAGAGCAAAACATTATTTTGGCAAAAAAAAAATTGAATTAGTTGAAACATGGAGTTTAAATTTTTTTCACATGGTGATGTCAACAGATGATTAACATTTGTCATTAGCATAGCGGCAGAAGATGATAAATTTTTTAAATGAAGAGAAAAAGTTGCCACTTAAATCTAGGACACCCTTAACAGATATTCAAGCAGCGTTGATATCACCAGGTGAAGAAAATTAAACTATTTGTTTGTATTAGAACAATATTTGACTTATTTTAATTTTAAAACCTGTTTTTATATAAAAATGGCAAAAAAACTTACTTTTTCTCGCGTTTCCTATATCCCCACCTTAAGCTAAACATAGTGACTTCAAATCTACCCTGATAAAAAAAATGCTATGATGCACCTCACAGATTACACCACGCCAAAGATAATAAATAAAATAATATACACTGTTACACAAGCAATGAGAAAAAAGTAACATGCCTGTCCACCAAAGAGCTTAACAATCATTTTCATATTTAAAAGAGCTCCATAAAAAGAAAATATTAGCTAGCTTAAGGTGGAATGGAAGGGGATACGAGGAAATAACAGTGTTTTTGCAGTTTTTATGGCAAAATATTTTTTGTACACAAAAATAAAATATTGCTCTAGTACAAATATATAATTTAATTTTCTTCACATGGTGACCTCAAAATTTCTTGACTATCTATCAAGGTTGTCTTGGAATTTAACGACAACTTTTCCCCTTAATTTAAAAAGTTTCTCCTCTAATGCCGCCATGCTCATTATGGATATTCAGGAACTGTTGATATCAACATGTGAAGAAAATTAAACTCTTATGTTTGTACCGGAGAAATATTTGATTTATTTTGGTATTTTATCACGTCCCCTTATATCCCACCCAGGAGCTTAAAAACTCTTGCTTTTATAAAAAAATATATTACAAATAAAAGATTTTTATTTTAATAGTTCTTACAACACACAGCGTTACAATGATAATTCATTTCGTATTTCAAATACATGCGGAGAAATTATCAAAATTCGAAATGTATGCTTGCGTAAAGTACCCTTAAGGTCATTCTCATGGGAAAATGGAAATAGCCATTATATTTGTAATGTCAAACAATATGTAGACACAAGATTTATTCAAAATTGCTATAGCAGATTTTGAGAAACTCGATTTTATCTACTTATGCCCTTAATTTTAGGGTTCCGAAAACTCCTTGGGAGGAACCAAATGAAAACCCTAAGATACCAAGTTTTTGTCCGACCGGTAAAATGACTTTGGCTCTAGGCCGAGATATATAAAAACAGTATTGCAAAATAATAGTTTATCAGTTTCAGGTGGTCATGAAACGTCAACATTTATCAAAATCTCTAGCGCGATTTTTTTTTTACGATCACAATACTTCTCTCTCTAGGGGGTTGAGATCAATTAAATATATAGGCCCACCCAGTACTATTAATCTAGAATTATTAAGGTATTATTTGGAATTTTTTAGTGTGGTGATTGTAATATATTTCCCTTTCTCTGTTATCCGTGGCCTTCCAGTTGTTATGATAATATCGTGCAAGATCTATGACACTCGTAAGTTAGGAGGAGGGGGGGGGAGCGGAAAGATGAAGTGACTTCACGACTTGCTATTTCATTACGCCACTGTAGCATTTTTCAACGTCCTTTTGAAATTTTAGCAATAGCTAATTGTTTATGTTTATACGACACCTTAGCTCAGTCGGTACAGTGTCTGCCTACTGAGATAAAGGTCCCGGGTTCGATACCCGTCATGGCTGAAAATTGGTTAAATGTAGGTTTACCGTTTCACATTGATAAATTAATGGCCTGTGACTGGATGTTGTGCCTGTCATAGTCATAAGTTAGGTTATAAGGCATATGAAGCTACGACAGGCCTAGCATGCCGTTAGTGGAAAAATATATGGTTTGAATAAAAAACTGACCTAGGCCACAGGCTTGAAACAGCTATGGATGTAAAAAATATTGTTTGTGTGTTTCAAACAATTAGATAAACTATCGACTTAATTACTCGATAAATAAGTTACGCTAATGTAGCATGTTTATAGTGAATGCCAGGCCTCCACCGTGGTTCGGATTCCACGTTAAACTGTAGGTCCTCCATTTCATCTCACAATCACCCTACCATTGCACATTAGTGTAAGTGTGTGTAACCCGAACGTGTAGTAAGACGCGGTGCTAATAATAATAATAGTAATAATAATAAAGTGAAAATACAAGCTTTTTATATTCTAAATATTGTTAAAACAAAATAAATATTTTTAAACTTCAACTCAAACAGGTTGAGACATGGTCTAAGGTGTCAGGGTCGCACAAGAGTGGATTGCTGGTGACTTGAGAAGTTGAGGATATGATCTCGGCCTGGTTTACTCCATCCTCTCTTCATACTAACGTCTGCGAGTTTTCTCTGAAACCTCTTCTTCATCACTGCCTCAAAGAGTGTGGCACTAATAAGTTAGAGGTTTAAACGTATTATTGTAAGTAAAACAGATCAAAAATAATGTTTAATAATTAATAAACTCATAAGTCATTTTTTTTATCACCACGTCCTGCTAACTGTTCCACTTATGACCATAACTGCTCTAATGGGGTAGGGATGAGGAAATAATAATTTTAGAGGTAATCCACCTGAATTTGCTGGAAGGAGAGTGGGAAAACATTTAGGAAAAAACAACCTCAGTAGACCCAACAGGTTTTTTAACCCCAAGCTCCCCATCGTTGGCAGGCCAGTCTAACATGAGAGTGACGCTTTAGACCAGGGGTCTCCAAACCACGTCCCGCGGGCCACATCCGGCCCGCCACAAAATTATATTCGGCCCGTTCCAAGATTTTAACAAAAAACAAAGTAATTGTTTATCTTCGTTATTTATTAACCACACAGTTTATTTGACATGTCCAATTTCTGTCCGCATACGTGCTTCCCCTCATGACACCAAGCCAGAGTGCTGTCGGAATTGCAAACCCTCATTTTCAGTCGCAGGCGCCATTCCTTATACCTTAAACAGAACGTCTTGACTGTGACGATTTTTAGATTGTTCCAAGTCTCACGGCAGAGGGTTATCAGAGGAAAGTTCTAAAAGATGTTACCTAATTTAAAAACAAGTAATTATATTGACTAATTGTTATAAGTATAATTTATTACATATAAATTGATTCATTTCTCACAGAGAATAATCAACGTCAATCACTTTTATCAAACACTGACTGGCCTTGGAAAGTGGATTTTTTTTATAGACTTGACTGGCCATATGACTTGAATCTAAATTTGCATGTTGAAAAAAATTTGATTTATGATCTATATGCGCATGTCAAGGCATTCAGGGCAAAAATAATGCTATTTGGAGAACAGGTGAACGCAAAAATGTGTAAAATATATTATGTGGCCCACATAGCTAGAAGTTTGGAGACCCCTGCTTTAGACCATTCAGTCAATGAAGCAGGTCCTAAGCCAGCTGTTAGCCTCCTTTACCACTCAACCATTGTGACATGTTTTTTTTTTAAGTTAACCTTAAAATATATAAAATTCGACTGAATTATTTCATGTTTTTAGCTAGGGTTCATGTGAATTGGAAAACTAATTTTTCGTTTAATTTATCTGAGGAGAAATAAAGACAAGTATTTTACTCATCACGAATAATATTCTAAAACTTTTAACTGGCGGTTATTTTAATTTATATTACATAACTAAAAGTGTAGTCTACATCATAATTTAAGTTAGCTCTACATTAATAACAAGCAACCGGAATGCTCTCTTGTTAGACGAATGACGTCTCTGTTTCATTTAAAACAATGGATGGAAATTCCCTGTTTGTCTATTCGAGAATTTACAGCGAGTATTATGTACTATACATAAATTTGAGTGATTTTCCCAAACACACATTTTTTTTTATATATCTCGATCGAACCTTTATTCTTTTTCGGCACCCTCGTACAAGTTTCCCTACTCGAGCGACATCTGTCATAAATGCAGCAACCTGCCTGCGGATGGAAACAGAACTAGAACCGTCCGCCTCTCACCTTCCCCTACAAACAACGCAGGCAGTCTATACAACGTAACAGCTGACAGCGCTACCTGGTGCATGACACCTGATTACTAATTTTACCCGCCTCCTCGAGTTTTAATTGATAACGAAGACGGCAAAGGAAAAAAAAAATAGGAGATAGGGGGAAGGTAAAAGAAATATAGAGAGAAGTTGAAGAATATTTAGACAGTGTGAGTGTTAAAATGAACTATATCGCATAGTACAGTTGCTTTTAATTATCTTATTTCAGTGTTAGAGCTCTAGTTTAAAACACTTTTTGAAGGTATATAATGGTATATAAGGATACATTTTACGGGAATAAGGAAGAATGTTTTCTGATCCCCTAATATAGTATATGAATATCACCTAAAAAAAAAGTAACATACGGTAACAGTTTAAATACCTTTAGCGTTGATTGAATATTATTTTATTCGCATCCAAGATAATCAGATTAACTGTCAGAGTAATATAGTCTGATATTCCGGTGATGTGAAGGTCAGAGTTCAAATAGAGAGGGTGACTTATCCTAAATAGTTTCCCATTGGTCCTACCCACTAATTAGGGTACATTATTTCCTCTCAATTCTACCTTCTTAAACCTGTTAGCATAATTAAAAAGCGTAAAACCCGGAGAGGTGGTAAGATGCTGTTGGGGATGTTTTAATAGTATGTTTAGCATCAAAGTTATTAGCGGCTTAATCCAAAGGATAGGAGAAGGATGGGTGGCTTTTAAGGAAGTGCATCTACATTCGCTTGGAGAGAGTATGGTAAAACTGACGTGATGAATGATATGTGGAAAATAAGGTGCCGGGGATCATGGCTGAGGTTCCCTTCCCTTCTTCAGTGATTGAATATATTGAGAGCCTGACCCCTTATCCCACGTGACCAGTGGTGAGGCTCGCAATAGGCCGTGAATTGCCGGCAATGAAGTACCTCGGCCGATTAATTGGGAGGTATTTTTTTTCACTGTGGTTTTGTCATCCGTTCTCCACGCTAATGCTAGTGCATTTTATATAGCTATCATCCTCATTCCTACGTCATATATAAACCATTAGTTAATAATCCTTGTATTAAAAATAAACTAAAAATAAATAAACACTCCTTAGTCAGGTATCAACAGAAATACATTCTAATGTGAGGTATGTAAAGCATAGCCAATGTATGATTGGTCAAATAGAGGAGCGAGTGAATGATAACATACAAAGATTCCATCCGGCATAAGAGTGGGGCTAACTGACAGCTAACATAAGATTTTTGTTGTTGCAAACATTGGTTTAAAGTCTGATGTTAACCTGTGTGGAAATAGTAGGCCTACTTATTTTCTTATCAATACTATACTATCAATCAAATGTGTCACCAAACGCTTCTAATAATACTGCTCTAAGGACTACTGTGGCCTATTATTGGCTTTTTAATAAATAATTGAAAGAACCTAAAATATTAATAAAACTACTATGTTTTTTGTTTCGTGGTTGTGGCAACAAGATATATTATAGTGCATGAGATAATAAATTACTCGTATCTTCTTTTAACTGACCAGCAAAATAAGAGTCATCTAAAACATTATTCTAAAAATAAAACGTTTTTTATTTGTAGCCATATAAGCATGACTACTATTTTTTTTAAACTCAATGACGTATGACGTCATGAACCTCCCTTATTTCCTCTGGTTCATCATCTTAATTTATGAATGGAACGCAGCCTTTTGGAAGCTCTCATTTATTTTTAGTAAACTATAGACGCCAATTCCACGAAAAAAAACCCATCCAAACGATTATTTTCATAAGTTTGTAATTAACTAGGCCTAATTTAAAAAGGCTTGAAATAAAAAATAATACAATAAAAATTGTTTGTTGTCAAAGCTTTAACTGCCAAAAATGTTTTTTTAAGAATAGATCTGGTAGCTTTTGCTAGTTGTCACTTAGGCCTACCACCACTCTTGAGCTGAAAGCACTATAGGTACAGTTTTAACAGAAACACTCCACGCTACACGCTACTGAAAAGGAGGAACACCCTGTATAAACCTTTTCCAAGGTAGACCGTATGTCTACCGATATCAAGACATCGTCCCGTCTAGCACAGAGAATTGTCTTCGTAGGCATTACAGCAGAAACACCCCGTGAGGAATGAGAAAACTGCTGAGTCATGACGGACTATCATCCTCCTTCCGCCATCTTGAGCTACTCGCGCATGCGTTCTTATTAAAAAAAAAATTCGAACCCTCTCGCTTGGTATTTAAAAGAAGGAAGGGGGAGTGGAGAAATGAAAGAAAACACAAGAGTTGCTCATTTAGTTCTTATCGGGATTTAAGGTATAAAAAAAAATGGTGCTAATTACATCGCAGTTGAAATTAAAGGGGGGTGGTTGAGGTATTTGGGAGAAAGATAAATTGGGCTGTGGACCAGAGAGTGACAATTAGAAGAGGGGTAGAGTACAGGAATTATAAATAAGTTGAATAAAAAGTAGACAACGAAATGGTTATCTTTTTAAAACTGGTTTGGTTCAAATGTCTTATTTATTCAACGTGCATTACGTTTGATGAGTTAATTTGGTTTATTGTTAAAACATATTATTTTTAATTTGGGCTTCAAATTCTCTTTTCTCATAGACTCTATTGTGACCTTTTTGTCTTTACTAGTATTATTAGTAACATATATTGTGAATGTGTACTTGATCGTGTAGGGGTTAAAATGTTTTTTAGGACATCTTGTAAGGCCAACATTTTTTCCATCTGTAATTAATATGAGCTTAGCCCTTTTAATGGGCATCTTAAGATTGGAGGTATAGGGGGGGGGGATTAAGGAGCTTATGAGGGTTTTGAGGGGCTACGTGGTTGAAGGAGGAAATTCAGGAGGTCCACATACTCCCAATAATCTTCCCAATTGTGACACTCTTAATACTGTAAAACAAACAATCTTCTCTTATCAATAAAATTGAAAAATCATATTTGGAACTACTAAGGTAACTTTTGTACATGACTTATAAAATTAAAACCATTAATAACTAGTTTTAATAAGTTGGTACATATTTATTTTAATGTTTCAAATGAAAGTATAAATGGGGTCGTTTTCCTCCCTTCTTCCAACCCATTACTAAGACATAGTTATGCCTATGGCCCTCTTTACCATTGTATAAGCAGGGCTAACTATAGATTCCCTGAATTAGATTTTTATCATAAAAGAAAAACTAAACTTATTTGAGAGTTGTTGAAGTACCATCCCTATAATTAATTGCGTTATGTCAATGTAAATTTGTTTATAAAACCTTATCTTCCTCTTTTTAAAACTAATTTATTTTTCTTGTATTTTCTTAAATATATACTTTTATTTTAATATTCTTCCCTGTTGTGATTTTTAACATCTTATATTGAATGATAGTTTTTTTTAGCACTGCTTCTTACTACCCGTTCGGGTTTTACACTTATGTACTAATTATGCTACTAGTATTTTTGATGAGGAAGTTCATATTTAGAAGAAGTGCACACACATTTGCGTGGAAGGAAAGCGGGGAAAATCCTTTTGGAAAACCACCCTCATTACACCCAGCCGAGATTCAGTGAATCTCGATAACTTTGGTTAAAAGATTAAAACATGTTCGATATTAAACGTAATAAGTAGAGCCCGGATATTTTATGTGATTACATAATAATTTACACGCTGCGTCTTACTACCCATCCTGTCTTTACCTATTTAACCACGCAAATTTGGTATAAGCCAAACGGGTAGTAAAACGGGGTCTTAAAAAAAAATGTACATACATGGAGGCAGAGTGAGCAATTATTTACGAAAAACTATCCCAATACACTTAGCTGGGAGTCAAACTCCGACTTCTCAGCTACCACCAAACTATACTATATTAGACTGACATTTAGTTTGCATGCCCAAAGATGTGGCTAGGAAATAAACAAATTAAAAAAAAAACCTCTAACTTACAGTTAAGTGAAATTATCTTGGAGCTACTAAGCTACACCTGAAAAATTAAAAGAGTTCATTCTTTTGTGTGTGTGTGTCTAGTTTTAGTTGGGCCCGCGGGCCTTCGCCTCAATTTCACGATTGGTCTCGCTCGGTCACCTGGCCCCGTCATCGCCTCATCGTTCATCATCGGTCCCTTTTTTTTGAAAAAAAAAAAAAGTAGATAAAATGAACTACGTTCGAGCAATTAACACAGAGGGGGAGCTCAAAAACAAATGGGGGTGGAAGTGGGGCTGTAAATTCACCCTTGTTGCCACACCGTTTTCAACACTAGAAGTGAGAGGTCTCAGCTACTACCCCCTTACAAACGTCCTTAATTCCCAGGGTTATTAGTTATTCTCCTTCGTCCCCTACTATTTTTTTTATTTTTGGTGTGTGGTATCGCAATGATGGATGAAACATAAAAATGTGTATCATGATGAGAGGCAAAAAAAAAATTAACATTTTTTTTTTATAGTTATAAAATATTTCCAAAGAGGTTTACCGTCATAATGGCCTTATCTGTTGGCATGCTCTTTCAAGCGTTCTGCTTAAGACAACGTCCAACTACTTTTAAGGGACTTGAGTTCAAATCACAGTGAGGCTGAAGATTTAATTTTCGAGTGACATAAAATTAGTAGGAGCACCAGTAACTTGGTGCTACTTGCTTCAGTGGTCGCATGGTCTAAGACGTCACTCTCGCAAGAGACTAGACTGACGATGATGAGAGATCGGAGTTTTATCCCAGTCGTGTGTACTGATTTTTTTTTCCTGAATAGTTTCCCACTCTTTCTCTCCCCGCAAATGCAGGTACACTCCCTCTAAATTCAACACTGCTGATCCATAACTCATGAGCATAGTTAGTACATAGGCGTACAACCCAAACGGGTAGTAAGACGTTGTTCCTTAAAAAAAAGTTGTGCTCACAGTAAGTGTGGAAACAAGTGCTTTCGCAACCTTTCTAGTGATATACACCCTGAAAAACCCTAAATTGAGTCCTCGACTTACGCGGATTCAAGTTACGCTTATTCGTAAATACGTCACTGCGATACTTTGACTTACGAATAGCAACGCTATACATCGAGCGTCACTTTAAACATAATATATTGCGTTCCTAATAAGCTGAAGCATTTCTGATGGTGTCACCGTCATTTTTTTTACATATTTTGTATATATTTGTAGCCTAAGTAGTGGATATGTAGTCTATTAGTATTCTTATAATTATATTATGTATCTTTTTAAACTCCATGGCATCAGCCCACAAGTGACCTATACCGACCGAGAGGCCGCCGCATGTTGGCGAAGATAGTGCAAACATTTGTAGATAGAGGCTGTAATGTCGTCAGTACATCAAACCATATGGCATCGAACCCGTTAATCTCAATTTTCTTGGCTGGACCTGCTAATTTTTTACTCAAGTATCTCCTCAATAATTACTCTTACGAGGCTAAGTTGACTCTGCTCCAGATCCATTTTTTTAAATAAAATTTTGGAAGAGCAGGGGATATTAACCCAGGGACCTCTGGATCTATAGCGAGGAATTTTAACTATTAGGTCACAAAGACAGCCTGCTTTCATATTTATATACTTAATAATATAGTCTACTGAATAAAGTTTTATTTTTTTTCAAATTTTTATTTTCGTAAACAGAATTTATCTAGGTTTACAGGTTAATGGAAACTAACACATGTCAAAAATACATTGTATTTAGCAACCCTCGAATTACGCGGTTTTTAAACATGTGCGGGTGCCTTAGGAATGAGTTAACCGCGTAAGTAGAGGATTCATTGTATATTCAAAAAAGGTTCAAATCTTGTTCAAGTGTTAGTAAAGGTGCTCCCAAATTTTAACATATTGGCCCTTGAAAGTCTAATAACTCCTAACAGGGGTGACGTGAGCTAGGGCGTAAATCTTGCCTAGCCTGGTTTTAAAAGTACAGGACGGTCTGGGTTTGAATCGTACCCAAGTGTAATGAGGGTGGTTTACCCTAAATAGTTTTAAGCTCTTTCTACACGCAAATGCAGATACATCTATAAAATTCTTATTTTATCCTCTTTGGCCCATAAGTGCAAATTTACTGATATCATGGACGGTACGGTCCAATTTTATTACACAAATAGTTAAGGTACTAGATCTACTTTCATGTATTCATACGTCAAGTAATGTGATATGCAGCTGTAGAATTTGATAAATATTATCAACATAAAATAACACTTATAAAATAGTAAAATGTAATGAATTTTGGCCGCAATAAAAGTTGGTGTTTTCTAAAAGGCCCTTCATATGAAAATTATTCTGTAGTAAGACGTGGTGCAAGACACAAAATAAGATACGCTAATAGCGCAGTTGGGTTCTCAGTAGCAGTAGAAGACTGAAATTCAGCCACGACCCCGTGTGACGTCACAATAGTGACGACATATAAGAGTCCGTGATGTGTGACCCGTGACGCCGCAAAGAGGATATAACGGCTTGCCAGCCACCTTGATTCCGCTGCATCACGCCGAATAACGAGTGATGGACGAGATTAAAGGTAGGTCTGGTTCAGTGTTGCCAATTTAACTTTTATCCCGCTAGATTTAGTTTTTTTATATAGGGTCTGGTGGCTAAAATAATCAAATAAAACCTAGCGGAAAATCTATGTTTTCTTAGAGCTAGCTAAATACTTTATCAGATTTATATTGGTATTTTTCTCAATTTTATAGTGATCTAAGTGCGAAGTGAGTTAGTAGCTTTAAGTTTGGCTGTATCTCTTTATTGGTCGAAGTATTTAAAATATAAATTTTCAACATTTGTATTTTAAGCATGTATTTACTACAATAGGCCTAGTAGCTTTATTTTCTTTGCTAAGAACTTTTAGTAATTTTGTATAATTTTTTTTATCAAATATTAAAAAGAAATTAATTATTTTGATCACTTCTAGTGCTATTTTTTGTAGTACCAGTTGGCAGACTGGGGTAGTTCCTCCCGTCCGGTGATGTTGAATGCTTTCTTTACATGTCTCGAATAACTTGAGAAGCGTCTTCACTAGACGTCGTCACATTTTGAGTGAGACTAGGCTCAGAGTAAGCAATAGCTCCTTTAATTCTTCCCCTTCCCCTGAATAGAGCCATCAAATCCACACGTTAAAAAAAGAACAGCCCTTTGGGCACGCTGACAAAGGCATAAGTCTTGTTTTGTACCTTTGAAATGTGACAGGAAGGTTAAGGCTCTATTACCGACAGGATGTACTGAGATGCTTAAAGAAAAGTTTCCCACTCTTCCTCTGCGCAATTACCGGTACATTTCCTGTAATTTTTACCTTTTTAATACATACACCATAAGTTTTTCCCCCACTTTGTTTTACACACTCTCTTCACGCAAATACAGGCACACTTAATCTAAATTCAATCTTACTCATCCCTAACACATAAGTGAAAGGAAGCATTTTAGAGATGATCTTCCCGCATTTGTGTGGAAGCAGAGTGGTAAACCCTTTAAGAAAAACCTCATTAGACCCGACCGGGAATTGAACCCTGATTTTCGCGTCATCAGTAGGTCATTCTAATAAGAGAATGACTGACGCCTTAGAGCATCTACAAACTGAAGCCGGTGCCATAATGTTATATTTGAGCATGTTCAATCTACGCAATCTACGTAAGAATTATTACTATATCTAAAATTAATGTCAATTCCTTTGGCTCCTTTTTGTGGAACATAGGTCGGCAACAAAGCTTCACTATTAAAGTTTATTTATTCTCTGTTACACTTGTGAGTTCCTCCCATGGCTTTCCAAATGTTCTTTTGCCTTCCTCATCGCCCGTCCTCCGTTAAGTCATAATAACCGTTATCAATTTTGTGTGACTTTTTTTTTAACATCGCGTCTTACTACCTGTTTGCTTACGTACTAATGTACCAATCACGCTAATGATTTTAGGAATAAGGTAAGGTTATATTTAGAGGAAGTATATCAACATTTTCATGGAGGGAGAGTGGAAATTAATTTTTGAAAAAAACCTTCTCAGTACACTAACCGAGATTCAATCCTTGATCTCCCCGTCATCGGAAGTATAGTCTACAGCTAGAATAGCGCCTTAGACCATGCGGCCACCAAATGGTTTCCGACATTCCTTCCACGAAAATGTAGGTACATTACCTCTAAAATACCTACTTCCTCATTCTTATCCCATTAGAGTAATTACTAATTACCATAATGCGTATAACCTGAACAGGTAGTAAGACCGCGGTGATAAAAGAAAAGCACTACCACTTATGCACTACAACCGTGTGCAATATAATAGGGGTAGGGTTGTGTGGTTGAGGTGGGTTATTTAAATTATCATAAAAATAAATCTACTTAAATCTTTGATTATTTTACCACTGATTTAAAAGTTCTAACAACGCCAACCTTTTAATTACGCACAACATTTTTAAGTATCACTTTGGACCAACCAATTCAATTTTAATCAACTACCACAAAAAATTAAATAAAACATTCAATGCAATGCAAATTAAATTTTAATTAGTATTTCAATCGCCTGTTTTGTGTAGGTTAAATAAGTTAAGTATATTTTTTAAATTTAAAATTCAAAATCAGTTTAATAAATACTTCAAATTATTTTTTTGCTGCTTGAAATAAGTGCATATTTACAATTCAAAAGATTTGGAGAGCATTACGGAAACAATACGAGAGTGTCTCCCTAAAGCTTTCAAAACTGTGCACATTTTTGAAAAAAAAAAATACTTTTTTTTAAACGTCACAGCAAGCGTCATGTCATCAGCATAAACACTCGTGAATGTTGAAGTATCAATAAAACATATTACAAGCTGATATTTTAAACATTCCCTATTGCTTGTGCATCCCAAAAAAAAGGCAATGATTTTTTTAAAGGTAGAGCCTCGATCCTAACGCTGTATGTGTGGTGAAAAGTTGTACTATTATAATATAGCACTTCCGGTCTCTTTAGGTCAATTAAAAGGTAAGAATGATTGTGAGTAAAGGAACTCTAGTTCAATAATCGTATACCATTTTCTAACTTAAATTTACACTTTATGTTTAGTTTGGTTACGTTTTATTATTTATTAAAATTATCACTCTCAAATCTGGTTCTTCTAGTCGTTTTTAGATATTATTAAACTTTGTGCAAAAATAAGTCACCGCGAATTTAACTCTTATTTTAGTCATATTTCACAAAATATAGTAGTAATTGCAGAGAACTATGTATTTGTGTTTTTAGATTATTAAATTAAAAGAAAGAATCTAGGTTTCATGGTATGGACTTCATATCCTTTATGATGTAAACGTGAATAGTCACTATTCGCCAGTTACATATCTTGTTAACTAATCAAACAAATGTTACGGAAACGTAATTAAATAGCAACAACTTTTAATTATTTACATAATTTTAAGGGCATTTCTGCTAAGTTATATAGTTTAAAAAAAGTATCAAATAGGCTAGCTGTGATTGGTTGGAAAGTAAATATGAGCCCATATCCACTAATATAAGCCTGCCTCATTTTTTAGTCTGTAACTTATATGTCTGTAAAAATTGTAATGATAAAATACAAAAATAAAGACCGTAAGGCTGAGTTTACTTTCATTCAACTTGACCACCTTGGTAATTATTATAATAATTATTAATATCATAGTGATATTTTAACATCACGTTAAAAAAATATCTGCCTGATACGTTGAGTGTTTTGTATTATACTCGGGGATGGGCCCGTCCATAGGGGCCGGACCCACAAACACTTTTTGAAAGTAAAAAAATTATTTCTTTTTATTTTAAAACATATTTTTTGTAAAAAAAAACATCAATATGAAATGGAGCACCAGTCTCTACACACAGTCAATTATTCGATTCGTTATACAATATTCCAGTTTCAAGAAAATTCATTACTCGCTTCAATCGTCACGCGACTGTACCAGTGCGTGAGACTCCCATGAGTAAATGGAGAAGCTAGCATGGGCCAGCCCCTCTCAGATAAGCCCCATCACCAGTGGGAGATATCTCTCAAGGCCATTACACTCCGCACTTCCCAGTAGTTCATTGGGCCGGTCTAAGTGGGCCCGCTAATCGATGAAGATGGTTTATATTTTGTTTAAGCATGTATTATCTTGTGTTAAAGTAAGATGGCGAGTGAAAGTGATTAAATAAAATGAATAAAGTAGATTATCTACTAAAATCTCAATTTTTTCATTAAAACTGCAAGAAAATCTTGAAATTAAACTGTTAGGTGCACATCAGTCTAGTGACATTACAATTATCGAGGTGGATGGCAAGAAAGAAAATAACTTTTTCTAATGCGTGGTTTGGTAAACAATAAATTGTGGTTAGCTACAATGAGTGAAGAAAAACAGTGCTTATTTTGTTTTTATTGTTAATTACTTGGTTTGTACAAGTAATGTCATAACTTTGTAAGTTTAATTCAAAACATGTTTTATTTTATTCTTTCTGTTTGTAGATTTGTTTAGTGATTTTTTTAAAATATGTCAACACATGTTGAGAAATAAATGGTATGGAACTCCACACGGATTTTCTCGCTCTATTGTTTAAAAAATGGAGAAATTTACTCAAAATTCATAATATAATATACCCTAGCGAACCCGAGGAAAATTTGTGCTTTACATACGTGAGACATTTTTTCTCTTGCTTTTAAATTTCATAATTTTATTTTTAAAGAATTGACGTCTTTATTTGTATATTTGGACCAATAAAAAAATCGATATTGGGTCCCCGAGAGTCAAAACTTCGTATTAAAATGTTTACTTCCGGTTAAAATTTTGGTCATTTTACTATGGAATGCATATCTTATGGTTATTGCATTGCTATTACATTTCTATTTTCTAAATTTTGACCAATAAAATAGGTAATTATTGACTATTGAGTCTAAAATGAGAGAGATAGAATAGTTATAGCCGATTTTGAGAAAATTGAATTTTTCTCTTTTCATCCTCTAGTAAACTGCTACTAATTTTAGGGTTAGACAGACACACAAACAGGCAGCGTTGAAAAAAACACTTTTTAGGGTTCAGGGGGTCATGAAAGGTCGACATCCATCAACATCTCGGGCTAGATTTTTTTGACGGCCGTAATACTTTACCTGGCTGGCAAAATTTAAAAGGAAAAAATATTTTTGTGTATAGCTTGAAAACTTTTGGTTTTATAAAAATATATTTTAAGTAAAAGATGATTAATATAAAGAGATCCACATGAATCCAATGATAAGTAATTTCATATCTCAAGGACTCACTGAGATAAAATTAAAAATTAGAATTTACGCACCAGACCGGTACCATTAAAGTCATTTTGATGAAAAGTTGAGGGTATCCATTTGGTTTGTAATATTTATCAAAGCTTAGAAATGAAGTTTGATCAAAATCGTTAAAGCCAATTTTGATAAAATCGATTTTTTTCTCTTTCCGCCCTTAAGGAAACTACCCTTAATTTTAGGGTTAAATATCCAGCTCCAAAAATTCCTTGGGGTAAACCTATGAAAACCCTAGATAGCAAGTTTTAGCCCAATTAGTAAAATCGTTTAGGCTCTATCCCGAGCTACAGACTGATAAACAGATGGATAGACAGATAGACGGCATTGCGAAAACCACATTTTAGGGTTCGGGGTGGGGGTAGGGGGAGTGTTCATGAGACGTCAACATACATCAAAATCTTGAGCTCACTTTTTTTGACGATCACAATACTTGCTCTACCTGTAAGGTAGCGAGAAAGTAAAAATATTGATATTGGGTCCCCAAGGTTCAACACTTCCTATTAAAATGTCAAATTCCAGTTTAAAATTTTCGACATTTTACTAGGGGTTGCACATCTTATGGTTATCGCATTGCTATTAAATTCCTCATTTATAAATTTTGACCAATAAAATAGGTAAATATTGAATATAAAATGATAGAGATAGATCAATGTTGTACAAAAATTTCCCCTAAGAGGTTGAAAGATAGAGAACATAAACTTTTTGAGAGACTTACTCATTTCTTACTCTATGGCATTAGAGAATTATTACGTTAAAACTTAAGTAGTATCTCTTTACAACTAAAGCTCACAAAATTGTATTAATATATTTGCCAATATTTCAGAAACTATTGGTTTAAAAAAAATATATTTCATATAAAAGTTTTTTTATTTTTAATAGTACTACAACTTTGCAATGATAAGTTATTTAGTATCTCAAATAGTTGCGGAGATACGGAAATTTGCGCTTATGTAAGGTAACCTAAAAGTAATTTTCATGGGAAAATGAAAATAGTCAATTTATATATATAGTCTTAATCAACGTCTAGAAACGAATTTTAATCAAAATCGCTAGAGCCGATTTTGAGAAAATCTATTTTTTATCTTTTAGTTTTTTACTAAACTACTCTTTATTTTGGCGTTAAAAAGACACACAGATAGACGGCATTGCAAAGACCACTTTTTATGGTTTGGGGGCTCATGAGACGTCGACATCTATCAACGTTTCAGGTTAGATTTTTTTACGGTCGCAATACTTACCTAGTGTTCGAAAAGTTAATATATTTATATATGTATATATATAGGCCTATATCATCTGCAGTCTAATTTACTGCGTGAGTAGCGCGTTAGACCATGTGGCCACCGAAGAAGGTGTGGGAATTAAGTGTTCAGTAATATAATTTGTATATTTTTTGAAAAAGATATATCAACCTAAGAAAATCCTCAAACATTTGTCTATAGAACGATAAGCAAGCTCTCGTGACAAGATCTAATAATGTAGCTGGGTGTACGTCATTTGTTCAGGGAAAGTGAGTGTCCCTCCTCCTCACCACTTTTCTCTCTGCCGCCCACGTGATCAGAATACGGTCACGAATTTTTAATCCAGAGACCAAAAAAAATATCCTTCACTTGCGTAACAGCCAACGATTGAGTGGGTGTTGGTACGACATGGCCTGGCAAAGTATGGGGTGCACGGGAAAGGGGGAGCGGCGTATGTGTTGGCTTGGAGGTAGTTTCTTTTATCAGTAATTTACTGGACAAATGAGTAGCTTATTGAATTGAAACGTAGCGGCTTCGGTATAGAAAACTGAGATTAATGGCCGAAAGAGTCACTGTGTTGACAATATGACACCCTCTATCCGTAGATGCCACTATCTTTGCCAACAAACGGTGATTAGTATAGCTCGTTTGCGAGCTGACGCCATGTTTTTTTGTAATGAAACATTACTGTTTGAACTATTCATTACAAAACAACTGGTTTGTGATATCTGTATCCATAAATTACAAAATACTCATTAACCTAAACTCTGATTAGTGATTATTACAGGAATCCTACTTTCACCCACCAACATTTTTGAAAAGTCACTACGAACTTGCATTCTAGAAATAAGTATATTTTGATTTATTGGTATTAAAAAGTTAATTTCAAAGTCATCGAAGCCCCCAATAATACTCCCTTATCGATTACTGTATAATTTCTCTTCGCATTATTAGCTAATTAAACGGGGTAAGTATTTATATATATTCTTGCCCCGTTTGGTTAGCTAATAATGCGAAGAGAAATAACGGGCTTCCTATGAAAATCAGACTATATATAGGCCTACCCAATTTATTGTTTTTAATTATTTATTTATCATTTTTAATAAATATTCTACATTTTCAATTCTTAATGTTTAAAGTCGTACAATACTTTCTGTATTTATTCACCCATTTTGAATTCATTATAAATTGTCAATGTATTTAATAATGTTTGATTAATTTTTATTATAACACATTTTCAAATCTTTAGTTTAAAGTCTTATTCTCTTAATAGATTAATTGTACCATCTATGATGATGTATTTGGCATTCCTTATTGTTTCGCATTAATTGTCTAAAGTGTCCAAATAGGGTAGTATTCTTCCATTTTTTTTTGTAAAACTCAAGTTATACCTATTAATTTTCAACATTATTGTATTATTAACGATGGTTTTTAGTTTTTCTAAACTGTCTTTATTTTCAATTCTTAATTTTTAAGGCCGTTAAATCTTTTCTATATTTATTCACTCTTTTGAACTTCTTGAACTTTTGAATGTCTTTAATACCGTTTGATTAATTTTTTCGGAAGTGGTCAGCATTTCATGGGGCTGTTTTAATAGTCTAGTCTTGGGACACCCAAACAAGATTCCAACCCCGTTTTCCCCATTACCGGCAGTCTAGTCTATTGAGTGTGTGACGCGTTATACTACGTGATTACCGATGCGGGTATCAACGAGTTGGATTAAAAGATAGATCGTTTGGTGAACCGACTCTAACTAAACAAGTTGTCAGTACTGCTCTGCATCGTAGAGAGTTGTCTGCAAGTCACATCATTTGAACATCATTTGGTGAACCGACTCTAACTAAACAAGTTGTCAGTACTGCTCTGCATCGTGGAGAGTTGTCTGCAAGTCACATAATTTGGTGAACCGACTCTAACTAAACAAGTTATCAGTACTGATCTGCATCGTGGAGAGTTGTCTGCAAGTCACATCATTTGGTGAACCAACTCTAACTAAACAAGTTGTCAGTACTGCTCTGCATCGTAGAGAGTTGTCTGCAAGTCACATCATTTGGTGAACCGACTCTAACTAAACAAGTTGTCAGTACTGCTCTGCATCGTAGAGAGTTGTCTGCAAGTCACATCATTTGGTGAACCGACTCTAACTAAACAAGTTGTCAGTACTGATCTGCATCATAGAGAGTTGTCTGCAAGTCACATCATTTGGTGAACCGACTCTAACTAAACATGTTGTCAGTACTGCTCTGCGTCGTGGAGAGTTGTCTGCAAACCACATCATTTGGTGAAACGACTCTAACTTAACAAGTTGTCAGTACTGATAAGCATCGTGGAGAGTTGTCTGCAAGCCACATCAGTTTATGACTAGGTCATAATATTTACAGAATCATACACAAGATTCCTCTTATCGACGTATTTTACTTTTTAATTTAACATCATTACCATCATAATTTTTAGGCGCTTAACGTAATGGGGGTATTACCACGTGATTCCAGATTTATTAGAATACGCCAAATCAAAAACCAATTCGTGAACAAGCTGGGACTCAAACCAGATTCACTCAAGAAGTGGTAATGTAGGTCAGCGTCTGTATCTCAAATTCTCAACGCTCGTGACTATAACCGAAGCCTTGAAGTAAGTAGTTTTCAATGGAAAGTGTCCCCCTCCCCTTTCTCCTATTGGACTAAGTTATTTAACGTACACTTTCTAAACACGCAGATTATACTTTGTATTTTAAATGACTACTTGTTATTCGCTCACTATATAATTTTATAACAAGTTTTTCATTGTTTTATTTATGTATCTAATTGATTTCTATAAAATTTAATTATATGCAGTCCACCGCATTACACCTTATTTCTTTCAGCTCCTTTCTTATGTTATCCTCCTTTATTTACACACAGTTCTCTTCCCATTAGCTTTACCAGTCGATACTTTGAACGTGGTTAGTTCCTTATATTCGCGCTGAATGTCCTGCCCACCGTAACCTGCGAGATTTGAATGCCCTAACAATGTCTGGTGATGAGTATAGAATAAATAACTTATCAATATAAAGCTTCCTCCACTCTCCATTATCTTTATCTCTTTTTGGACCAATTTTTTTTTCCTGGGTACTTTTGCTTCCCAACGACCTAAATTTTTCTCGTCATGAAAGGAAAGATACAAATTTTCACAACCATAAATAACAACCGGTGCAACTATTGTTTTCCGTATTTTTAGTTTTAAATTTCTTGAAAACAGGCTAGATAGGCTAGTAGTATTCATAAACCGATGTTTCCAAACACCATACATTTATTCTCGTCATGAAAGGAAAGTGACCGATCTTCACAACCATAAAAAACAATCAGTGAACCTATTGTTTTCTGTACTTTGAATTTTACATTTCTTGACGACAGGTGAGATATTAACAATTTACTTACTAATTAGGCTAATAGTATTGATATACCGATGTTTCTAAACACCCAAATTCTGTTATAGTCATGAAAGGAGAGATACCAATTTTCACAACAAAAAATAACAACCGGTGAAACTATTGTTTTATGTATTTTGAGTTTTACATTACTTGACAACAGGCGGTATTTTTACAATTTACTGACTAAGTAGGTTAATAGTATTCATATACCAACTGTATTTTTCTTATTTACACCATAATATTGTTAATTATAACTAAAAATTGTTCCTAAATATTTAAGCTCACTAACCCTAAACCCTAAATAATAAGATACTTAAGTATTCAATTCAGTTTTTAAATTCCAAGACGAAATCTAAGTTACGAAATACAATGGAAAGCTATTGCGTTAATTTTAAATCTATAAAATATATATTTAATAGTATATTCTCTGCATTATCGACTAACCAACCAAAAATAAAATCTAACTAGTTTAAAATAACATAAAGTAAATCTTATACCTATGAGCCTCCCAACGCAGTAGCAGTCCACAATTGCGGTACGTTGTGGAAAGTCCTATTATAACCTTAGCTATAAGCTCATATACTTTTTATTGTTTGTTTAGTGTCCGTTTCTCTCTCTCTATTTCACTCCTAGTCTTAAACTCCGAGCCTTTCTTTCTTCGTAAGGACGAAGACGTATTAATTTTAAAACACGCAGCGGCCACCAGAGACGCCCTAGTTGCACTGAACAAACATACGATATACGACAGAGACGAACTTGCTCGCTTCAAAGTTTTCTTGTCTTTCTCGTTCTCTCCTCGCCTTCTTCAACTTATGACTCAACTTTGAAGCAGTGATATCCAAAGTTTGCCTTGTAGCGCAGGCCAACAGTATCGACCACGTCTTAAGCAGTCAAGGTTAATAATTAAATTATTTTCCCCTGTAAATCCATAACGATTAAAAAAAAAACTTGCTCAATGTTAAATTATTTGAATTTAATTTCTTTTAATCTTTCTTTTTATCCGTTACAACTTAATACCAGTCCGGGCCATATGCTTATTTTTAATAACAGCGTAGGGATGAGAAATCCGCGTTTTAAAGGAAATATACCAGCGTTTGCGTGGAGGAAAGGACGTAAACCATTTTGGAAAAAAAAAGCCGCTAATTAGCTCCACACCCAATCGGGAGTCGAATTTTGATCTGCCTATCACCGGTAAGTCCTACTAGACAAGGTTTGAAACCTTCCTCCACGTGCCCACTAATTCGGGTGTTTAAAGTAATTGAGCTATGTTTTAATTGATGACCCAGACCTGGACTATGATAATTCTAGTTACGTTATTGGTGTAAGAATAAGGAAGGTTTAATTCAAAATTAAATGTACCCACATGTGTTTAAGAAGAGTAAGAAACCAATTAAGAGATAAAACTAAGTACATCCATTCCTGAATGCATTCTTTAACATTTTTTTTAACTCTAGTGGTTTTTCCTGTAGATTTAAACTGGCAAATCATTCGAGATGGCGCTGAATGTTCTCTGGAATCGGATATAATCCTTGGCTTACGATATAGCCTATTACTACAATAATCTTACAGACAGGCCTATGTAGTTAGCAAAGTTAAGGGGAAATAAAATAGGCTATAAGGTCACATTACACGTAGCAGGTTGCAGCACTGCCTTATGACGGTTTGAAGCGCAGCGAATTGCCAAATATGGATACCTATTACACACAATCGGATTTCTGACCAATGATCGATCATCTTGCAACTCATTGAAGGGGGGTTGGATTTTATCGTCCACACTTCTTTTGGTTGGTTCACTTCATGCCAAGATGTCTCGTCAACAATAAGATGATGAGAATTTGCTTCTACTGTATAGGTTTTATCGAAGTTTGAAATTTTCTTAGTGTTGAAAAACGGATAAAGAAACCTGCATAGATGCGAAATTTAGTGTCGAAATGGAACATTGTGTCACACACTGTGACAACCATGCGTGGTACAACATTTGAGAATCTGAAAGCGCAGAAAGCCAACTAAATGGTAGTGCTCCACGCAGAAAGTAGACGTCCAATAAGAAAATATCAAACGCGTTTGAGATCGGCATTGCAAGATGATTGATGGGGTCTTTCTAATATACGCGATTATTTAGGTTTATTACACGATCATCTTGGGTCGTTGAAAAACGACATCAGAAAGTAGCGTTGAAACTTGTTAATCACGTCTAGAAATTTACCCCTACCTATATAATTATAAAACTTTTTTTAGTAGATAAGTTTCAGCAAAAAGGTTATGCTACGGCTTATCCTAAGATGGGGCCGGGGGTGTGATGTGATGAAGGGAGTTTATAGAAAATAAGCCTGCTTTGGCATGGATAAGAGATGATGAAACCACAGCCAGGTATCATGTGTGAAAACCAACCTCAGTTGAAATTCGAACCTTGACCTTTCCGTCACAAGCCTCACGTGAGCCTGATACCTTAGACCACGTGTCTACCAGTGCTAAATACATCTTAGATATTCGAGAGACTGGATAAGTAATTTTGTAATAAATAATAAACCTCTCACTAGAAGGCTTGATATACTTTTAAGAGCGCAGCCTACTTGAAGAGAAATATCCTCACACCATAGAGAAAGGAATACCACATTTCTCTATGCTCACACTGAGTTATTTCTTATGGGAATGAAAGTTCTGAAGTTTCAAAATAAATGAAAAAAATCCTCAATTTTATTAAATTTTGCTGTTATAGTCCATTTAAAAAGGAGACTTTATTTATTTGAGGACGTACATTTCTATGTTTTTAACAACTTGCTTTGATTTCAGGACTATTACATTCCACGTGAAACTTCGGCGAAGATTAGATAATCGCCCCCCCCCCCCCTCAATTATTTCTTAAAAAAATTACAGAACTTTGAATCCTAATAGGAACAATGTGATACCTATCGCCTCTATTTTATTGCTAGTCAAGTTTTAAAATAACAAACCACTTCTTTAATAACTCAGAATTTTCGAAAAATTGCAAAGTGTCTCAAAGCTCTGGCAGCTGTCTCATTTAAAAAAAAAATTTACAAAATAATTATAAAATACCTCTATGCATCCACCGAGAATCAAACTCGACTACTTGTAGTACATGACAATAAAACCTAAAATAACTTTGTACACCACTGCTCCAGATATGAAAGGAAACAAGTGCGAAAGAGAATCTGAAGGCTATACCGCGAAGTGAGAGAAGAAATGACTGTAGTAAATGGAGAGAGAAAAAAAAAGGGGGTGTGCTGGTACAGGAGTGTTGGAGGAGGCGTATAAAGTTTGTTTTCCATTTCCTCATCTATCGCCCCCCCAACCTCCCAATGCTCCCTTCCCGACCCAACGACTCAAAGAGTACTGAGCGGACCGCGCAAAGCCCAAGCCCGCACACAGTGTTCATTGTTGGGAGAGTCGTGGGAGAAGGAGGGAAGACTTAAAAAATTCATAACTTCATTTCGGGAGGGTCGGTCTCTCTAGACTAGGCGACTATGTGTTTGCGCATGCGTGCTTAGGAAGTTACAGTATATAGAGCTAGAGTTTGCTCAGGAACTCGTGGGTTTGCCGTGCATCATACATGGCTACGCCAAGGGTAGACGCTCTACTACTTGGCCTTTCGCTTTCCCCCCCCCCCTACCCCCTCTCTTCTTTATCTTCCGCCATTCGACGGGTTTCCTTTGCTCAGTTTGCGAGCTAGAGGTAGGGAAGTTAAATTAAAGTTATATGTTTGGTTAACTGTAAAGGAAAACTCCCCGCGGCGTGGGTGAAATTTTCATTAGAAAAAAATAATAATAATAAAATAAAAAAAATTTGGAACGATTTAAAAAATAAGCTATTTTTTTTCTATTGTGGTCAGGTATAAAATGGAACTCTATAAAAACCTACCCGCATCTGTGGGCACACGAACTAAATATCAGGCTCGTCCGGCCTGGTTTTCCATTAACGAGTATGGTGGGGTTTCGAATCCTGGCTGGGTGAACTGAGGGTATTGTTTCCTCAATGGTCACGCACTCTTCCTCCTTAAAAATGCTGGTACATTCCTTTTAAAATCTACCATCGTCATCCCTACGCTATTGGAGTAGGCAAAATGTCAATAGTCCTGCAGGTCGGCAATAAGCGGTTGCAAAAATAGATATAAATATTAATTATACTACCAATTACCTAAATTTACCAATTTGAAACAAAATAACAACACCGCATTTCTTGGCTTGTTACTTCTTCTATAGGGCCACATTAATTACGATACTATTTGTGCCAACGAATATCAACTAACCTTCTTAGGTGGTCGCATGGTCTAAGGCAGTGGTTCTTAAACCTTTTATACTCGTAGCCCTCTAAATATCCAAAAATATTTTCGCGGCTCCCTAGTTTTTACTAACAATAATCTTTATGATTTTTTCTAAAATAGTGGCTCTATTTAGTGACTATAATAACAAACAAATAAAAAACAGAAACTATCTTACCTGAATGTATTTAATGGGACCTCTGCTGTTGAACACTTTTCACTAATTTGTCAATTCTCGTTTCAATTGTTTTACTTAGTGGTAGTCATATGCAGGAGTCGATTCGGAGTCGATTTCGCTGCTTCGTTTTAATATTTACCATTGGGGAAAATCCTTTTTAACATAAATAAGTAGAAACAAAGGAAAACAAATTTTGAATGGCGTTACCAAACAGATGTGTATTATTTGTACTATCCATGATTTCTATTATCCGTTCCTCGCTCCTCCTTTAGCCCTGGAAATCGAGAGTATATTGTACATACATGCTTACGATCAAGGCCGTAGTCAGAGGGGGGGGGGCTTTCAGGGTTCAACCCCCCCTCCCTCCCCCCCNGAAATTATTGGCTGGCTACGGCCTTGCTTACGATCATCGAATTCTTTCTTCTAAAACGTAAAATTTAAGATAATGACATCAAAAATAAGCAAATAAAATTTTTAATTATTTTTTCGAGGCTCCCCAAAAAACCTTTTGCGGCCCCCTAGTTAATCGCTGGTGTAAGGCATCACTCTCATAATAGACTGCCGATGACAGGGAGGTTGGGGTTCAAGTACCGGTTGGTTTCACTGAGGGTGAATTTTTCCTTAATGGTTTTCATCCCTCCCTCCACGCAAATGTGGGTACACTACCTACAAATTCAACCTTACTGATCCTTAACTCAATAACGTTATTAGTAGACAACATATTCGTATTGCCTGAACAGGTAGTAAGACGCAGTAATAAAAAAATTGCTTATTGTGGGCGATTGGAGATAAAAGAGCACAGGCGAAATGTGCAACACCTAATACAATGTCGAAAATTTAGACCGGAGGTAGAAATATTAATACGGACCCTTGTGGACCCAATATGAATCTCTTTTATTGATCCAAATATACAAATGAGGACATTAATTCCTTAAAAATAAAATTATAAAATTTAAAGCCGGGAGTCAAAAAATGTTTTACGAAAGTTTAGCGAGGTTTATGTTTGGGTTTGTTAGTGTATATTATTTCGTTTCACATATATTACGAGTTTTGAGTAAATATCTCCATTTTTAAACAATAGAGACGAGAAAGTCCGTGCGGATCTCAATACCATTTATTTACATTAAGTTTATGCGGCTCCCATCAAGTAATTTGATGCAATTAAAAGTGAAAAATTAAAAAATTTCTAAGTGGTGTGTTTCTACGACTTTGATAAAAAGGAAATTCGGGTCACAAATTTATGTTGATCATTATGAGAACCGTTGGCCGCATGTCAAAATGATCGGTTTGTCGCAAGTTTGATGGATCAACGTTTTTCAAACTGTGGTCCGTGGAGCCCTTAGGTTCCATCATAGCTATCTCAGCCATCCTGAGGCTATTTTAGAATAGTCTTTATTTGTTTTTCAAGCTATGAAATAGCATTAGTAAATAGCACTAGTAAATTTTTCAATTCTGACTAAAGGACATTTGTTAAGGGCACAGCAAAACATGTGAAGAATTTCAGTTTATATTATACTTTTATACTGGTTAAATTTAATTGTCGTTATTGAATGTAATAATAGACACTATTAGTATAGTAAATATTATGGGGGCTCCGGCATGTATGTATGGTACAACGGTTCCTTTGGTCAAAAAAGTTAGGGAACCCCGGCCCGAAATCATTTGACTACAGAAGCTGGTTTGTGGGTTGATGTCAGGGCAAGAAAGGTTTGCCAAGACTGTACCAGTAACACTCCCTTTACTTCACTATTGATTGCTTGACCAATATCACAAAATAATAGAATGAACGAATGCATGTTTATTTGCTTTAAAAGGAAAGTTCGATAGGCCTACCGAATGGGAAACTTTTTTTTAGGTACGGTCTTGTCAAGTGTGTCAAGTATTTCTTACCTTGGCAACAAGCTACATGCCTCCAGGGTTAAGATTCTGCCTGATAAATTCCATACACTTTATGGTTTACTATTTTACTAAACTTCATTTGTTTTCACACTAGAAAAGGATAGACAAACAATGTCCAAAATCAACGGCTATATTTTACGTGTTCCAAGTCCTACTACCCACCATAACTATCCCAATATCTACACTAATTGGAAATGAACCACCATTTTTGTGGAGGGAGGGTAGGAAACTATTTGGAATGAACCAATCCACACAAATTATTAATGTATTTTTATATAGGTGCTCAAAAAGACCTTTTGCCACCCAGTCAGAGATTAGAGCTTTCTCCCCTCACCCCACTTGCAACCAAACAGAACCCTGAAGGTTTAAGAGGGCCTAACCTTAGTTCCACAGGGGGTGGTAATGGTCAGACAGGAACAGGTTTGTTTATGGCTCTGTAATGAGGGTCTCTATAATTCCTGTACTGAACTGGCCAAAGTGACAAGTCCTAACTACCTCCCTACATGCCCATATATTTTTTTGTTTTGTTTTGCTCTTCCCATAAAACAGGACAACCTGTCAATCAATGGGACCACCCGTGCAAAAAGCCAACGGTGCATCCACTTCACTTGGCACTCAGAGTGAGAGAGAAAATACTGTCTTCCTTATCATGTCAGTTCAAACACTACAGGTTATATTTGGACATTATAATTATGAGCCTCTCAGAATCCAAAATGGTCAACTTTACAAAACAAAAAGTGGAGAAAATAGATTGTATTCATGATATGAGTATATTATCCACATTCAAAAGCCATACATAGTGCTGCCACATGTTCATAAGATAATAAGCCATGAAGTTGTTCGTTTGGGTTTCTGAAAAGTTCTTTATTAATCACGTTAGGCCTACTTTGATACTAAAATCAAGTATTAAAATAAATGATGGAGTTGATCGGTTTGGCTTCTGAGAGGCCCATATATATGATTGTGTTTGGAAAGGCTGCAAGATAGGTCCACACGAGACAACTTCTGGTACAAAAAGTTGTGCAATATCTTGGTCAAGTTTTACCTCAAGACTGTTTACACGACATATAAGATTACATACGATATTGTGAGCAGTGCCATGGTTTCTTTTTACTTTTGGTGGAATGATAACACAGTAAATAAATCAATGATAAATGAATTGAGTTTATTCTTAATATTTTTGTATTATTATATTATATTTATTATTATATGTGTTACGTGGTTCGTTATCCCTAGCAGCAATTTTCTTTGCTCCAAAGAGACAGAAAATAAAATCTCTCTATTTTATTTATTTCGACACAGTTTTTAATTAATGATACAAAATTTAATCCAAATTTTAAAATTCCTGTCTTGAGGTGCATATATTTGTGTACAGGGGCTACTAATTTTTAAATTTAAGACCTTTGTGTGCGAAAGATGTCTCTCAATGCTCATGATAGACACACATACACTAACTCCTGTACATGTTTTTATAAATAGCTTGGTGCCTTGTGAATACATTATCATGTATTTAGTTAGTTCACGTCAGGCAGATACGGTTATCTAATGTTAACAATCCAAAAGTTGCACAGTAAAAATTGATGATATAGGAGGTGTTCTATTTCCTGAAATTGTAAACGATAAGTTGTGCAGAGCAAATCTTGTTCAATATTTGGTGTTCACACGACGCCATCTTTAGGTTACAATTTCTTGTACAACTTTTTGTACAATAAGTTGTGTCGTGTGTACCGGGCTTTAGGGCCGTATTTACAGTCTAGTCACGGAAGTCGACCAATCTCCTGGAATGTGAATAACAAGAAGTTCTGGTTACAGAATGGTAGATGTACCGTCGCCCGGCCCTTAGTTTGAACTTTTGGATCGAGAGACCTGATTTTAAAAGCCGCTCAAGGGCGCGGAGGCTGTTCTTTATTATCTATCCGTGTTAATTTTGGTCAATTTGCTTAAAATTCATCTTCCTCGTCCTGAAATTTTTATATTAATGATTATAAGTCGCGAATAGAATTTTAGATGTGTACCACGTCTTAACACCCATCTGGAATATCCTCTGAAGGCTGTAGGGAGTTGGAAGTTAGAAATTAGAAATGTACCCGAATTGGCGTGGAGAGAGAGAGTAGATTGACATTTAGTCCGCGTGCCCACCTGTGTGGGGTCAGCTAATCAAGCAACTTATTAAAGACATGGGTTAAAATAGTTTAGTTTTTTAAATACATCAAATTAAGTTCAGCAAGCCATGGAAAGCATTAAATTTGAGTAAAAAATGAAATGTTACCATGGTCATGAATTGAACCTGGGACCCCCGGGCGTGAAAACGTCGCTCCATTAGCCAGCATTCGGGACGGTCCCGGGAAGGTGGATTTTTTTATCTAGCTTTTTTTTTTTGTCTGCCCGCTCTCGACGCGAGGCCGCGACCTGCTGAATCATTCTCACCTCCCTCCCTCCCTCCAACCCATCCCTCCGATACCAACTTTTACCATTCCTTGTTCCGTCAAGTTTCAGTCGAAGAGCCAACCATTTCCAAAAGACGGGAAGAAAAAAGAAATACAACTGCTTTCAAGATAATGAAAATGTTTTTAGGCGTACGCTCCAGAGTTTGTTTTTTTTTTCAGAAATATTTGTTTATCATTACTAAAATGTCAGCTTATGACGTATTATATTTATTTTTCCTTCTCTCAGTAGCTTAGATTGAGCAACAAGGTTTAACTCGCATCGGTGGGTCTACCTACTGAAGCTTCAAACTGATCTAGTCTGGATTCTCAGAGATTGGAAGGTCTTGGTTCAAATTCCGTCTGGGGGTATCAAGATTCTATTTTACTATCTGATCTCCCACTCGCCCTCCACGCACATGCTGTTACGTTTATTCGTAACTCGTTGATGTAGTTAAATGCAGATGGGCCGGACGATTAGTAAGACGCGGGGAGCAAAAAATGGTTGAAATAAACCTGGTGCGGCGGCCTGGTGGTTCGTATTGCTTAAACTTGCATCGCAGTGCTATTGGTGGTGAAACCAGGGTTCAAACCTTAGTTGGGTACACATAAAATATTTATTCCTTATCTCCAATGTGTTGCTATACCATTCCACAATCCCCGCTACGATAAAGTCACAATCATTTAGCATCCGTGACATCTGACCGATTATGAAGTTATAAGCTACCTTATAGCTTTATCCATTAATACGCCGAACCGAACCACTTTTTTTTTGGTAGCAGTCCCTTCTATCAGGTGGTGTAAATTTTGGTAGCTGTAAGATAGTGCGTGACCATTTATCAAATTCTTTTAGCAGCGCGTCTTACTATCCGTTCGGGCTATACGCTTAGGTACTAATCACCCTAATGGTTTTATGGATTAGGGAGGTTGGTTTTAAGCAAGTGTACCCACATATGTGTGGAGAGAGAGAGCGGAAACATATTTTGGAAAAACTATCCTCAGTACACCTGACTGAGATTCGAATCTTGATCTCCCCGCCATCGGCAGTCTAATCTACTGCGAGAGTAGCACGTTAGACCACGAGCCACCGAAGAGGGTATTTGCCAATATTGATTGACATTTTCTAAACGTTCTAAAAAGTGTTTTCCTTTAAGACAAATATTCGCATATAGCTCAGCGCCAATATGATTTATTTTACGTGTACCACATCTTGCTACCCGTCCGGGATTTTCACAAATTATAATAGTTGGATGGGGACGTGAAAGCTATAATCGAGAGGATATGTACCTGCATTTGCTTGGAGTTATATTGAGAAATTATTTAAATTTAAACAAAATAATACCCGAATGGAATTCGAACCTAACGCCCACTTAAACAGGTTCAACAGCAAACCAATCACAAGAGTTTCATTCTTTAGTTTGCGTTCCCACCGACGTGGGGAAATTAGAAATTACAATCTAACTTTAAAAATTTTGCCTTATGTCATTAGCACTCTAGTTATTAATATCTAAGTTACCCCTTCGGTGGACAAACTTACTTAAGGCATCACTCTCGTGTAAGACTGGCCTGCCGATGACGGGTGGACCTAGGTTTGAATCTCAGTTGGTCTATCAAGGTTTTTTTCCACTAAATGGTTTCCCACTCTCCTTCCACGCAAAGGCAGGTAGATTCCTCTAAAATGCTTCCTTCCACATCCTTATCCCATTAAATTAATTATAAAATATGTGTAAAACCGGCACAAGTGGTATTACGTGGTGATTAAACGCAGTTATATTAATACAAAGGAAACCCTCTTTGGTGGCCACAGTGGCCACATGATCTAAGGCATCATACTCTAAACAGACTGGACTACCGATGACGGGGAGATTGAGCTTCAAATCTCAGACGGGTGTACTGAGGGAAGTTTTTCCCAAATTATTTTACATTATCTCCCCACGCAAGTGGGGGTATATTTCCTCAAATCCAAACTAGCTTTAACTAGTACATTCGCGTACGTTCTGAACGGATAGCATGACGCAGTGCTTGAAAAAAATACGAAGGAAAATAATACAACTAGGTCACCATAGTAGATTTTTTTTAGAATACAGGCATACTTAATTCTGTTAAAATTGACTTCTGCAAACATTTGGCTTTACGTATGAATAGGCTTACATGGTGCTATAAAGTCACAACTCATCTGGTTTGATTTTTCGATAGCGTAGAGGTCAAGGGTTTGAACCCTGGACGAGTTTATCAGAGCGGTGCTTCCTAAATGGTTTCTCACGATTCCTCCACACAAACGCTGGAACATTACCTTTGAATTATACCTTGCTTATTCCATTAACGTAATTGAAATGCGCAAAGCTGGACGGAGTGGATGATTAAACTATTACTAAACTTAATAACCACTTAACCCACTTTGGTGGCCGAATGGTCTAAGGCAAAAGTCCTTAACCTTTTCATGTCCAAGGGCCAAAGTTCCTGTCTCTTGTTGGCAACACTGTACCGATAATATTAGGATTGAATACAAATTAAAATATTCGTATTGGCTCATTCTTATACACTTACAATCACTAGAGATTAGGCCTGTCTCCAACAGGTGAAATTTTGGATATATCGTGAAGTATAACTGTTTTCTTGTTTTTTTTTAGATTTCTCATAGCAGAAGGTATCGCTATCTGTTTTGTATACTCGAGCTGTCATTTGACGTTTCAATGTACATTTGTACAGAAACGTAATACTTTTTTAATCACGTAAAAAGCAAAAATCGTTCATAAAATAACGTAAAGTACGTATTTATTTTATTAGTTGATTATATAAAATATATATCTTTAATTGTAATTTTTTTTCTTGAAATAATTTTATATTGTTCATGAGCCAGAGGGCCGCAAAAAATGTTATAGTGGGCCGCGGGTTGAATACTCCTGGTCTAAAGCATCAATCTCATAATAGAGGCAGAGGTCCCCAACCTTTTTATACCTTAGAGCACATTCAAAATTATCGGTAGTGCGGAGGGCACCAATTACGTTTTCAAGGCAAATTTACTAACTCCCGCCAGGCTCAGAGATCAGCCTCAACGCTATACACACGGCCGGTCAACTGCGATGTTATGTTTACAACAGCGATTGTGACGTCATATGTGGTTGTGGGCAATTCTCAAGGCCGTAGCCATGGGGGAGAGGGGGCTCAACCTCCTCATAGTTGATTAAAAAAAATTTTTTTTAATACGCTTTATTTACAGTTTTAACAAGACCAAAATAAAGACACAAGGAACTACTACTCACCACCATTTTGGTGCTTGGGTACATTTTTAAAATATATATTTATTCTGTATTTATTCAGGCAACAAAGCTGGGTAGACCCATGCCAAGATATTTACAAAGGAAATAGGAAGTATTAGGATGGTATTAGTGAGTGTGAAGAGAATGATGGAAGGGGGTAGGTCTTTGAGATTAGGAAAAAGGAAAAAAAACATTCTACTTGAAACTATTAGAATTGTAGTTCCAAGTAAAAGTACACTTTGTAAATGAGCCGGCAAAGAAAGAGGAATGACAGGGAGGGATTGCAAAGAGGGGGCTTTCAATCACCAACATTTTGAGGACAGCATACCTGGAGATAAGCACAAACTTGATTTTTTTGTCGGAAAAGTGACATATTAAAATTATCAGTCAAGAACGTTTCGGCTGTGGTCAAAAAGTGGCGGTCAGACGCAAAAGGCTTGGCGGGCGCCATGGCGCCCGCGGGCATAGGGATGGTGACTCTTACAATATTATTATTATTATTATTATTATTTAGCACCGCGTCTTACTAACCTTTTGGGTTATACGCTTATGTACTAATTACACTGATGGATTAGGAATTTGTAAGGTTGAATTTAGAGGAAGTGAACCCACATTTGCGCGGAGGGAGAGTGTAAAACCATTTAGGAAAACCACCCCCAGTTCACCCGACCTAGATTCGAACCTCGATCTCCCCGTCCTCGGTGGTCTAGCTCAACACGACTAGCGCGTTAGCCAACTACGCGACCGAGGTGCTTTAACCCCTCCAATAGACTATAATGCTAACGACAGGGAGATAGCGGTTTGATCCCAATTGGATGTACTGAGGCTGGTTTTTTTCAACCCGGTTTTTCACTCTCTCTCTTTATCTATCTCTCCACGCAAATGCAGGTATATTTCCTCTAAATTCAACCTTTCTAATCCTAACACAGCAAAGTAATAAGTACATTGTCGTACATCGCGGTGATAAAAAAAACACCTGTTAACCATAAGCCTACTGAATATTTTCCAGTGAATTCCTAGTAGTAAAATAGATAAACTTAAGATATAGCTTACTCTTGAATTGAGCCTCCCAATTAAGTTGTCAGCCCCCCCCTCCCCCCACTCCAAGTTAGAGTCGGACTTAGGAAAGTGTCCGGTCACCGAAATGCAGGGTAAACGTGTGAATGCCTGCGACTAAAATGTTCTCAAGAGCCCTCCTACCCCCCTCACCTCCTCTTACCCTCCTCACGAAATGAACATATTTCCCCCAACACCGCCTACACCCCCAGTCTCCACAAACATCCTTATTACATCGTCTACGGTCCACTACACTCTCCAAATCTAGGTTTGATTTTTGTCTCCCCTTGGTCGAGTAGTAAGCAAGTTGACTTTAATCTTAAGGTGGGCTGCTAGTGAGCGTGAGTTTAGGGCAGTATTTTTTAAGTCTTGATAGCATAAACATTTTTTGGCCAAAATAAATCCAATATTTCTTCTATAGAAACAAAGAGATTAGTTTTCTGCACATGCTAATCTCAACAATTCTTGAATATCTGTCAAAGGTGTCCTGGAATTTAATGACAACTTTTTCTCTTTATTTAAAAAGTTTGTCACCAAATACCGCTATGCTCATGACAGACATTCAAGAACTGTTGAGATTAGCACGTGCAGAAAACTAAACTATATGTTTCTATAGAAGAAATATTTGATTTATTTTGGCCAAAAAATGTTTATGCTATAAAAACTGCAAAATCAATACACCAAACTCGCGCTCACTAGTATCCCATCTTAAGGTCGCCGCCTACTTGAAGGGAAATATCTTATCATTGTGGTCTTACGTATGGAGATGGCAGCAATGAAGGTTTGAAATCACTAAAACAATCCTCAATTATTCATTAATGTTTCTGTTGTGACCCTGTTTTTAAAAAAATGACCTAATTTGTTTGAGGAAGGCCAGATCTAGGTTTCTTAACTTAGTCTCAAAACTATGACATTTCACTCAAAATTTCGTCGAAAATAAGCTAATTTCACCTTTTGAATCAATATATTTAAAGTTATAAAACTCAAAATGTTATGTTTTTAATTCTATGAGGAAATGTACTTTTCAGCTTCATTTTGACTCACATATTTGGATAGCAGGGGACTTCCAGAAGTCTGCAGCTCGTCTCCCAGAAGGGACACTATTTCAACCACACGCGGTGACTCACTTGTGTATGATGAGTTCATCCTCTATCCCAAATGTACTCTGTCATGTGACTAAGTGGTTATGGTTGCTGATAAGTGATAACACGTCTTGGGGAGTCTAGTTTAAATATAGATTCATCCTTATAACAATTTAAAAAATATTTTTTATGAGCTAGTGCTGTGGTTTTGGTGCTAATAGCAGTGTATTAAGTTCATTTAGTTTGCAAGTCGTATTCTGATATAATCTGTGTGTTTAAAATATGCGCGTCAAATAGCCTAAATAATAGTTTTCGATATATTTTTAAAATACTAGATATTGTAAGCTTATTATCCGTAACTTTTAATAATAACTACTAGTTATTGTGCTGGCCTAGGGTAATAATAACCTATCATTCATATAATATCTGCAAGTTGAGGTTTCAAATTTTACCATTCAATAAAAACATAAAAACATTTATATTTTATATATTTAAAGGGTTTTTAGTATGCTTACTTGACTACATCAACTAAGTCGGTAATAAAACGGTATATTCCAATATGTATCTAATTTTTCCATCCTTTTTAGTTCATTCATTTTTATTTAACAAAATTTTACTGTGCACAACGTCTGAGTAGGCCTACTTATCTGGCTTATACACATATTTACACTGAGAGAATAGGGCTGCTGAAGGTAGAATTTAGAAAAAATATACCCACATTTTCGTGGAAGAAGGGCTGGAAGCCATTCAGGAGGAAAAAACCTTCAGAACATCCAGCTAGGATCCGAACCTCAATATCCTCTTCAACGAAAAATCAGACCTGACGAAGATTGATCCCTTAGCCCACGTGCCCAATGATGTCGATGAAAAAACTTGAAAAATGTATAAGTTTGTTTGTAACAATATAGCGTTATAAACACTAAAATTACTAGGAATCAAACCAACTATCACCCACACTTCTACAGTCACCCTTTTCGTAACAATCCTACGACAGGGATGGACCCATTGGGGTGGGGGGCTGGGGTAGGCATATTCACGTCCAGGCTTTACAGTTTAACGTGGAGCGTATTTAGGATGCTTTCATCCATCCACGTGTAAGAAGACGTTCCACAAGGAATCAAACATCTCGCAGCCAGGCTTCATTCCTAGTAACCGGGAGCCCAAAAGCCAATGTTTAAATCAAGAGGAGACGTCTGTAGACTGAAAGAGTTCAGCCCCACCACAAAGAGGAGGGGGGGGGGGGNGGGGGGGGGGGGGATGAGGGTGTATGTGTTATTTGTTGTAGGTAACAAGCGTGGTGATGAGTGTTTTCAGTAGAGATTCATAGCCACCAATTACCGGAACAAACCGGAACCGCTGGAGTGAGACGAGGTTCTCTGGATCGGACAAGAGATTGACGGGGGCAGTAGAGGAAGAGGTAACACGCCAAACAGTCCGGCCTGGCCTTTAATCCAATCTGAGTCTATTAGACGGGAAGAACCATAGCCGCACTGCTCTCACCAACAATTAGATAACCCCCTTCTTTCATGTCAGATTCAACGTAGTTCTACTTCTAGACAGGTAACGAAACAAGAGTTGTTGGTAGTGGCATGGCTAATGGACCTTCTGTGCTCGGGTGTAAGTTAATGTACAAGGATTTTCTCTATTAGAAAACTCTTGGGTCAATTCCCAAACAAGGTGGTCGCAAAATTTCAGAAAAGGTAAGTTAAGTTGTTCTTAGATTGTTTTTTAATCCAAAAATCAAAATTTCTCCAACTAAAGCCCATATTGGAATTAAGAAGAATGTTTGAAAAAAATCAAAATAATCAATATGTTATAAATCACTATTTTTAGAGTGTACTCAAAAATTAAATTAACTTACATTTAATTAAAACTGTTTTGAATAAGATACAGTAACAATTCCTTAGAGAGAAAAATATATAATTTACGCTGACCAATTACAAAATTCCCCTATGTTTCCCCTGATTTTCCTGACCGCTATAAATTCCCTTACAATTTCAGGTTTTACCAATTTTCCCTGACTTTGGACACCCTGACAAATACCATCCTCACAAATAGGTAGACCACAAGTTTAGGGAATCCTGGTTCAATTTCGGGGGATGCTGATGGGTATATTTACTTTTGGTATACCTACTTGTTCATCAGGGTAACCACTAAGTAAATAAAAATGGCTGTGTGTAATATTACAGCCCTTTTAATTATATTAGGCTTGGGTTTAGAAAGTGGTATTTGAAAAACCCTAATAGAAAAAACTCGGCAATCTTTTTAACGGTAGAAGACATCAATATCTTCGCTGACACAAATAAAAACTAAAATATATATATATATGTATGTTATTTTATATAGAAAAGCCCTACTTAGAGATGATAAAAGTACTATATGTACAGTTGTACATCTCAAGGGGGAGATTTCAAGGGACATTTGCCCTATCATAAAACCACAATAAACATGGCACTGTGCCATAGCAGCCCAAAGAGGCCAATAAATATGACGTCGAAGAGCTCAAGCAAAGATGTTACACTGTCCCCATTCGACGCGCTCAGCTCTCGATGGGTCATGGGAACTGCCCTGTTGCATATTTATGGGATGTAGGGTTGGTAAGGGGGGGGGAGGGGAATTAGGGGCTAAGAAGAAGTTGGCTACTGTAGCCAACGTTGAGTCGGCCAACTCTCAGACCCATATTTTACAAGAAATACATAAGGTTGCTCACTCAATCACTCAATAAAAATGTTGTTTTATTGAGAGAGGAAAGGGAGAAGAACGTCAAAACAAGGGTGGATCCAAAGGAATGGTTGTAGTAGACCAACCTTCCCCCTCACTCACGGACTTAAAAAAAAATCCAAGCTTTTCTAAAATAGTTTTGAGTTGAAAACTAGCCTGGATTTAATATCAGGGAGAAAACCTTTAATTTCTTAATTCTAAGGCCATCATCAAAATCATAATTATCATCAATACTGTTTCCAGCCCGTGGCCGGGTCAGTTGAGTAAAATGCCTCCATCTTACTCTTTCCTTCCACCACTCTTCCTCCTTTATTTGCTTCCAATATTTTCTTCTTACTCGCACAATTGTTTTAAACTGCTCTTCCCATCTCTTTCTTGGTCTCCTTTGGGGTATTTTTCTTACATACTTCATATCCAGCATTGTTTTGGGGATTCTTTCCTTTTACATCCTGATTCTAAGGTGTGTACAGTATGTATTACTCTCTTGTCTTGTTTTAATATGAAATTACTTACTATTGTTGTATTTTTGTCTGAAACATTTAATTTGCTTTCGCATCCTTCCTCTTTCCCACTCCTGAGGTAAAAGCTATCTGTATTCGTGAAACAATCACAAAGCAGAATCATGTTTTTTTTTAATAGATTAGGTCCTTGGTCAATTGGCCAAAGAGGACATGGGAGTCACCCCGAAGTTTCAACTTATACTATTGCCGATAAAAACTAAAAAGTACCTACCTTTTAAATACATTAGATGAAAAATAAATATATTGAATTTAATGAATTGAAAGTTATAGTTTTTTATTTATTTTCAGCACCGTGTTTTAATACCGGTTCGGTCCATAAGCTGTTATTATATTAATTATAAGCAATTATTGTGATCCAAGCTCCATTTTAATCGGTCTTTTGAGTTATGAATCTGTCTAAGGTATTACGTGTTGGTCGCAGCCGACAATTTTCATAGCCTATGACGTCACGAATCACACGGCATGGACTTGTTCATTTATGAAACGTTTAGTTAAAATCGTGATTGAAAGCTCTGGTAACCTAAACATCCCTTTTCTCCTTGATTTTTTTACTTGCAACACATATTACTACCCGACCGGGATATTTACATATTTGCACTATTAAAATAGAAATGAGAATAGAATTTAGAAAAAAGGACCACCATTGAGGCAAAGTATATTTAAGAAAACCCATATAGGTCGGGATTCAAACCCCGACCTCCACGCCATTGAAAAGTCTTACCAGACAAGAATTACGTCTTAGTTTGTGGAACCATTGATGAGGTTCCGTAAAAATTTTATCCTAAATATATGTTTGGAAAGCCTTATTCATAAATAGGCCGCATTAAGCGCTGTGTTATTTGCTTATTATTGAGGTCAATTATCTTAAATTTTATGTTTTGGGAGAAATAATTTTATGATCGTAAGCATGTAAGTACAGTAGACTAGATTTTCCGGGGTGATGGAGGGGAGGAGAAACACGGATAGTACAAATAATAATTCTTATATGTTCACCAACGCCATTCAAAATTTGTTGCCTTTTTTTTTACTTATTTATGTGAAAAGGGTTTTTCAACAATGGTAAATATTAAAAGGAAGCAGCAAAATCGACTATGAATCGACTTCCGCATGCGAATTGCATTAAGTAATACAATTGAAACTAGAATAGACAAATTAGTGGAAAGTGTTCAACAACATTAGGTAAGTTAATTTATGTTTTTTTTATTTGTTTGTTACCTTAATCAGTAAATAGATACACTATTTTAGAATAAATCTTTATGATTAATATGTTAGTAAAAATTAGGGGGCTGCAAAGATATGTTAGGATATTTAGGGGGTCGAGAGTAAATAGGTCAAGAGCTACTGCCTTAGATAATGCAGCCACCGAAGCAGGTAGTAAGCCTATTATTATCTATTTAAATTAGTGGACGAATCAAAAATAACAAAAACCAAGTCGTATTGGAAAATTAAACATTTTCAAGTCATCATTCAATCAAGTTGGTGAAAAAATTGACTCTCGTGTCCATTAAAACACTTTGTTTGTGGCCACTCTCTTACAAAGACTGTCCCACAAATACAATGGTTATTTAATAACATCACCATGCTATTAATATTATTCTCAATTAAAATTGTTGATTTAATGAACCCTAGTGTCAGGAACAAAGCAGTGTCAAAGTTTTGTAGGTATTCTTTCTTAATGATGATATAAATATTGTTCTCTTGATTTAGGTTCTCATTTAGTCGCTGACGAGACGCTCCGCCGTGTGAATCCATCACACTCTGCTCCCCGACAGTAGTAGCGCCATCAGTATCAGCGGCCGGTGGAGGAAACTCGTTTCTCGCTCGAGGAACTCTCCGTGACGTGCGTCACACAAATTTTTTTTTTCATGCTCCACTTTTTACCACGCGTTCAGGCTGTCTGTATATTTACACCAATACAATACAGATAAGAAATAAAAAATGTATAGAAATGTAACCCTATTGGCGAAGAGATTAAAAGGAATTGATTTAGGAATAAAAATAATTAATATCCAAATACACTCTACAGAAATCCGAACACCAACCTCCTCATCACCACCAAACTAGATAAGACGAGACTAGCACCTTTATTAACGTGTCCACGATGTGGCTAAAATATCACTTTGCACCACGTCTGTGGTTAACGTCGAATTAAGCTCGTTTACATAGTCCATATCCGTAATGTCAGAAGATATCGATTCCACAAAAATAGATTGCAGTAGTCCTTAGTTGCTAACACTCAGATGTTGGATCAACTTTAACTTTATTAACGGTGTAAATTACAACTTTTTATCAAATGCCGCTATGCTCATGACATATATTCAACAACTGTTGATATCATCATGTGAAGAAAATTAAATTCTATATTTCTACTGGAGCAATATTTGATTTATTTTAGCCGAAAATAATGTTCACTATAAAGACTGCAAAAACACTGACCTTTTATTTTTTATCTCGTCTCCTACACTCCCACCTTAAAGTTTAAATCTTTACAAGAGAACAAAACAAAATAATGCTAGACAGGCGTGACCAAACGAGTGTCCACAAGACAAGACATTATATTGTTCTTCCTTGTGTATCGGTGTGAGGGTTTCATCCAGCCTTAGTTTAAAAATACCACTGGAGGTGCGATGCACCCATAGCTCCAACAATGGCGCAAGCATATCCGAGCATCTGCAAGAGACAGAGCATTTATCTGTCAATACTCGAATCGGTGATCGAATTTTCTAAAGCAGGCATTTTAAACTGATGACTCGTGGTTTCTCATGTGGCCTCCGATCCATGAAACTCTCTACATGCAAATTCGGGTTAGTTTCCTTTAAAATTCCACCTTTCTTATCCCTATTATATTGGAATAATTAATATATGCGTGTTACATAAACGAGTACTATGACACTGAACAAAATAATAACACTTAGAACCTTGTCTTACTACCCGTTCGGGTTATACGCTTAAGTAGGCCTACTAATTACGCTAATGGGCTAGGAATTGGGAAGGTTGAATATAGCGTGGAGGGAGTGTGGAAAATAATTTAGGAAAAGTCATCCCAGTTCAGCCGAGCGAGATTCTAACCTCGATCTCCCCGTTCTCGGCAGGCTAGCTCAACACGAAACTAGCACGTTAGCTAACTACGCCACCAAGGCGGGTCTGAGGAAAAAAAAAAATATATATATGTGTGTGTGTGTGTGTGTGTGTGTGAAGGTTCCGTGAAGGTTGAGTATGGTTGAGTGAGTGAATGAGGGAATGAGTGAATTTGTGTACGTGTGTGTCCGTGTGTGTTTTTGTCAGTGTCCTATCACAGACAATTTTGACCCCAAACCAAAGTCACAAGGAAAAGTTTATTATCTTTATTGTTGTGTGGGAAAATAACTTATAGGCCTAAAACAGTTCTCACAACTCAGATATAAGTGTAGCGTTCATTACCAAACAAAAAACTTGATGGAACGTTCCCCGCACTGGTGGGCACGCTGTCCAAGATGCGAGTCTCGTTTACCTCAGTTTATTTCAATAACAAGACATTCGGGGTTTGAATTACGGTTGAGTGTATTGAAATGGCATTTCCTAAATAGTTACTCACTACCCATTAACACGCGGATGAGGATATATTTCATATAAATTCTACCTTTCCCATCCCTACTCCTCTTGTGTAAATATGCTGATAGCCTCAATTCAAAACATGAAAATAAAATATGGGTCACTTAAAAATAACATAAAGGGTGGCCGCATGGTCCAAGGCGCTATTCTCACAATATACTAGACTGCCAAAGACGGTGAAATTTGAGTTGGATCCTGGTCAGGTGTATTGAGGGTGGTTTTCCTTAAATGTTTTTTCACTCTTCCTCCATGCAAATCCGGATACACTTCCTCTGAATCCAACCTTCCTAATCCCAAACACATTAGTGTAATTCGTATATACGTGTGAACGGGTAGTAAGATACAATACTAAGAAAAATAAAAATAAAACTGGTTAACATTGTGTAGTCCTATTTTTATAGGAATAGCCTTATCTTTTTTTATTTGGCACTGCGTCTTACTACCCGTTCGGGCTATACGCTTAAGTACTAACTACGCCAATGGGCTAGGAATTAGGAAGGTTGAATCCAGAGGATGTGAACCCGCACCTGCGTGGAGGGAGAGTGGAAAAGCGTTTAGGAAAAACCATCCCAGTTCACCCGACCGAGATTCGAATTTCGCTCTTCCCGTCTTAGGTGGTCTAGCTAACACGAAGCAAGCGCGTTAGCCAACTACGCCACCGAGGCAAGTAGCCTTATCTTAAAAATAGAAAAGTTACTAGATCTACTTTCACATAGTAGGCCAAGTCATGTCATCTGCAGCTGTCACTTTTGATCAATACTTATAAATTTATACTCATAAAATAGTACAATGTTATCATTACTGGCAGCATAAAAAGTTTATATTTCCTAAAATGGCCTTCTTAATAAAATCAGACTGTATCGTTACCAGCTACATGATGGGCTACATCCCCTTAAGCGATAAGAAATGAGAAACTGAAAACACGAGGGTTATACAACCAAGGTTGGGATCTCGCATATCAATCAGAAAAACGTTGTAAGATGTTGTAAACGTTTTCCATCATAAAAAAAAAACCTTCGATGTTGCTCACAGAGGGGAAAATACTGTGTGTGTGTGTGACTCTCAGATGAAACATCTGGCAATTATGGCCAAATATTCTACCATTAGCACACGTCCTTATAGTCTTTTTTTTCGTTGTTGCTGCTGTCCTCTCTCGTGGAAGGTTTTAAAAAATGTTTTTTTCCCTCCCTTCCGACCTAGGGTAGATCCATATATTTCTCAGCACGACTTATACCTGAGGGCAAGAAACCTACAGATTTAGTGTCTTTTGGGACAGAGGTAAATGGTCGCGGAGGTGTGAAGGGACAATTTTTACGAGCTTGTTGTGGGGTGAGGGTGGAGGTCCAAACTCGTCTTGGGCACCACGGGGGTGAGTGGGGGTAGGTGGGACCTTGAAGTCCAACCCCGTCCTAGTTCCTTTAGGAATACCGTGGCTCCACACCTGGGTGTTAGAGCTTCTTCCCTCCCACCCTGCGCTTCTGGTGTTGCCAACGGACACTCTTGACTAAACAACTCTGATTTTTTTTAATTGTTAGGAAGGAAGGAGATTTTATTTAGTTACATACTTTTAGTGCCAGTATCGGCTATAAATGACTGTTAACCATCTAAACTAAAGGAGCACGAATGAAGGTAGGACTTTGCTAAGTTCAATATCTCTATGGCGGATTTATACGTACCGTTAAAATTGGTGTCAGTGCCGGTGCCGATATCAGTAGTACTAAGATTCCGTGTAATCTTAAGGCCAGGCAGTACACGACGCTGACACGACAACATTATCGTGACGACCACCGATATGTTGGATTGATGCCGGCTGGCCCCTCGATAAATACTCCAATCTCTGTGCGCAGAGCAGGTGCGCACTCGTCTCCATTTTGTGATGTTCTCTCGTAGGTCTCGTTGGAAGATATATTTTTGATGATACGGTCCACAGTTCATGGTTCACGGAGGTCACTACATTTTGTAATGAAAGGGTATACTATTCACAATTAATGTGTTGTTATATTATACTGATTAGGTTGATGTGATTTGTTGTCAGATAATTGAAATCACTTATTTCTTATATTATACTGATTAGGTTGATGTGATTTGTGGTCAGGATATCATTGAAATCACTTAGGTAAGTTTAATTAATTATTTGTACAGCATCATTGCTGTATGGGATAGGGTGAATAAGTGATCTGATATCACATGTGTTTGATACTATTTCAATCCCTAGGGAACTTGGATGGTTAAAATAGGATTAGATCTACACTGATCTAATCTAGTGACCAATGCAAAATAGCTTTGTCCTAATTCTGATTAGGTGACTCATTAAAAAAAATATTGTTGAACGTAGGTCCTGACTGCGCGGTGACTACCACGCAAATGTCCTCACCTCCACCTGACAACAGGTTTGTTTACAAAGACTGTGCTTTTAGAATATACTAGTAACGGGATGCATTCGTCCCTCCTCTGTGCTCATTTGTTTTTCGAGAAGATTTTGCTTGGGTGGATGATGGAGAGAGACAAAAGGATGCTGCACTACGTGAATATTTACAGGGAAATATGATTTAAATTAAATAAATTTGTAATATTATTATGTTGGACTAGATCTGGTTCTCTCTACTAATTGATCAAAAGGGATGTGTAAAATATAATAGTTAAAATCTGTGATCTGGTATTGTTTTGGTTCCATCTTTCGAGATTTTAGGTGCTTGCGCTTTAGTTCTTATTTGTAATTATACTTTATATTATAGTTTTAGTTGTGTAGCGTAGTTGTTGGATAAAATGTCTAGCCAGCTCAAGTATGACATAGTGACTGATTTAATCAGTGAAGAACAAAGCGTGTTTGTGGAATAAGAACTATAGAATCTTCTCAAAATTCTCTTTTTCTCCACTTTTGACGCCGTATCCTCCGGTGATGAAGCAATCACGACCAAATAAACCTCCTATTTCACACGGGAGTCGTGTTGTTTGCTCAGGATAACTTACGAAACTGCCCGCCTCTAATGCTCCGACAGTGATGTTGTCGGTGTGTGTTTACGGCAGCCCTTGAGATGTTGTACTTTAAAAACTAAATAGAATCCTCAAATAAAATATATTCTAGTCTTCGTGTGATACAAAATAAAAGTTATTGTTGATATTAATACCGGAAAGAATCCCGTCAAACTCAGGAGTGTTAGCTCCTACATTAAAGTGACCATTTATACCCAAATTTAGAGAATAGTCCCCTAAATAAGACTTAATATCTCGAACTTAAGTTGTTATATAAACTAATTTGAAATGTGTAAAGGTTAGATAAAAATCTTTTAACCAAGATGGTTGCTAAAAAGATTAAATGTAAAATCTGGCCGTTAAGCGTATCATTATAGCGAGCGACGAGTATTTCTAATTCATTCTGACTTTAATTTATTACATTTTGGCTTTAAGTTAGGGGTATAGGGAAAGAGAGGAAAGGCCAGTGTTGTTGAAGTTTTTATATCGAAACATTTATTTGATCAAAATAAATCAAATAATCCTCCAGTAGAAACATATAGTTTTATTCTCTTCTCATATTAATATCAACCGTGCTTGAACATTAGTCAAGGGTGTCCTGGATAAATTTTTCTCCTAATTTACTAAGAAGAGTGGGCGAGAATAGAACCATTTTGGATGTGATTCTTCGGCGCAAAGCAAACTGGATCGGACACATCCTTAGGAGGAACTGTCCTCTGCACGACTTCATAGAAGGAAAGGTTGAGGGAAAGAGGAGCTTAGGAAGAAGGAGGATTCAAATACTAGCAAGAAAGAAGAACATTCCGGCAGCTGGAGGAGGAGGCAGAGGACAGGGCCAGTTGGTCTAAGTTCACTGACAAAAGGAATGGACCTGTCGTAAGACAGAACACCTAATAATGATGATGATAATAATAATCCCAACAAGGTGTAGAACATACCATTTAAATGACAAACATGTTCTTATGTCAGTGATTTTTTAATTGCTGTCCAGGATATTAACAAGTATAAAATATTCATTTTATATTGCATCACCCTGGTCGGTATAGGTTTGTTCCCATTAAGTACAATCTCAAACACTAATGGCCCCCTCTCATGTCTTAGTTGCTTTAGTGGCATGTAAAATTAATTATTTATAAAACAAAACGTGAAGATAATACATTCAAACCTGCTCCGGTGGCCGCATGGTCTAAGGCACCTCTCTCGCAATAGACTATACTGCCGATGACAGGAAGATCGGAATTCAAACCCTGGTTGGGTGTATTGAGAGTGTTTTTTTTAAATATATATGAGCTATATGTGATACAGTGCTTGTAATAATGATCTAGCTTCCTTACTAAAATTTAAACTTTACCAGCAAATGCAAGTACATTTAAAAAATATTAGATTTCAAATTTCATAATAAATGTTTGTGACTCTAAATGTAGGTAAGAGATCATAAACCTCAAATAAATTGTATTTCACACTCTAAATTATGTTATACGTACAGAGTTCTTAGGAATGGGCCCACACAAGAAAACCTGTTCGAATGTGAAGACTCAGAATAAGACACTATATATATATATATATTACTTTTACACGGCACCACTCGTTACAAAAAAGAAATATTAAAAAAACACACAGAGAAAGTGACAGTATTTATTTGTAACTCTTTATTACCGTTTCGATGTAGTGTCGCGTGTTTTACGAGTCGTCGTAAGTCACCGCAGGGGTTTATGGGAGATGACACGTGTCTTGCCCACGTGCGCACGCCAAACAAGTGGCCAAACATTGCTGCCCCCTGCTAATTTATAATTAATAATAATTGATAGCTGTGATAAAATGTTGATTGTTTATTGTTAGACTGTTGATAATTATCTTTCTATCGTGCGGGCAACCTAACCGTCTGGGTTTCTTGGGTTCTAAGCTCGAACTAAGCCGTAAAGTTAAAACTAAGCTACCCGCATCGGTGGGCACGCGGACTAAATGCCAGTCTCAATTAGTCTTGTTTACTGATGATGGGGTGGTCTGGATGCTAGCTCAGGCCGAGTATAGTGACTTGGTATTTCCTGAATAGATTCTCAATCTCTCTTCACGAAAATTCAGGAGCATTTCCTTTAAACTGTACTTTAATCATCACTGGCCTAGTAGCGTAAATATGCGGATGGCTCAGACGGGTAGTTAGAAGCTGTGTAAAAAAACTTTTTGAACGTAAATTTTGTCTATCCTGAAAGAGAACAAGCTTACCTTGTTTGGTTACACTATGGTGAAACCTTTAAGTTAGGACCATAGTACAATCAATCAAGAATGATACTCTTTAGGCCAAATAAAGTGTACGATATATTTTTTAATGAATGTGTTACCAAAATAAAATAGGTTACTAATTAGCTAAATAGTTAACTGACAATACAATATTTTTTGAAGAAAACTGTGTATTATAACTCCCAGTTCTGGAGATAATCCTGAAATTTTACAACCTCAGTAGAATAATCCGGTTGAGGAACTACCCAGTCGGCATGAACAATAAAATTATCATAATTTAGTTAGAAAACAACCCCTGTTCCTTCCTCCCTTGATAGAAGAGTGGGTGGGATGATGTATGCCTGCGTGATGTGGGACAAGTTCTAGTAAAAGTGTTAATGTCCCTAATACACAATACACTATTGCATATTTTGATTTATTTATTTTATTTCAAGTTGAAAAATAGCTCTACTCACTGTCAATAAAAAATATTCAAACATATATAGAATTTTTTTGTTATTATTTATGTGTTTTTATATACTATGTTTGTAAAGAATGTGAATCTTTGAAGAATGAATGAACTTAAAGCAGTTCTTTCGATGCAGAGGGATACGCTGAGTGAATGTGGGTGGACAGGATGAATAGGAAGCCGACAAATATTGCAGTGTTGTCCACGAAACTATCTCGGGTCTTGTGGATTTCGTCTCTGTGTATGTGTGTGTGTGTGTGTGTGTGTGTCTACCTCCCTCCAAGATATGTGAGAGAGAAAAAAAAAAGACATATACCTCTGAGGTTCTCGTCAATGTAGTGCAAAAATAAATAAAGAATATAATAAAAGAAGCCAAGGTCCGAACGATGGTAAATTTGTCTTCATTGACATTTTTGGTCACCTGGGACGGTAGTAGAGAGGTTAGGT
>CABFWB010000570.1:98286-200894 GCA_902151455.1 Timema bartmani
CCCAAGAACCCGTGAGACATGGTTCATTAAATAACAGCCATGTCGTACTTGCTGCTACCTATGTTATGTCACTATAGGTATCTACTGTGCAGTTCACACGAGATGTGTTGTAACTTGCTGTCTGTAGGTCTAAAGTAATTACTATACGGATTAAAACAACATATAGTTAAATTAAATAACAGCTATGTCGGACTTGCTGTCACCTTTGTTCTGTCCCTATAAATATTAACTTTGTAGTTCACATAAAATGTGTTGTAACTTGTTGGACTTAGTATACAAGAAATTATTATATTGATTAAAACAACATATTGTTAACTATAAATAACAGCAATGTCATACTTTCTGCTACTTAAGTTTTGTAACTATAGGGGAAAAAACTGTGTAGTTCACACGAGATGTGTTTTATGTACTGGGTGGACCATACAATAAGCAAAGTAATAGTTAACTAAATAAATAATACGCTATCATCATTTATGTTGATATTGTATAGCTTTAAGAACACTGTGATGTTCACACCACAAACTATTTAGTAGTTAATTTATAATATCTTTCACATATACTGTATATAATTTGATATAGTAATGAGAATGATATACTAAATTATAATATCTCGGCTAATATACTAGACCACGCTTAACATTAATTTCAAAGAGGTTTTCCTTGGATGTTCCTAAGAAGCTATTATTAATATGTATTGTATCTAATAACACCGGAGAAAGTGGGGCTCGAATCCCATTCTTGTGTCTTGTCAGTGATTTTTTTCTAAATGGTTTTAAATTTCTCTCCACGCAAATGAGGGTGTATTTCATATGATTTCAACCTTCTTTATACTTGAGTATACTAGCGTAGTTAATTCATATGTGTGCAGCCCAAACGAGAAGTAAGACGAGGTAACAACAAAAAATAAATAATAACCACCCTCATCCCACATATAAACATTAAAATATATATACGTATATTATAATGTTACACCTCAAAAGTGAAATTGGTCATTTCATGAATATGTCAAATTTCTGCTCATTCGCTTGCCCATTTCACGGACTGGGTAAAACCCAAAAACTCGACCGGTTCATTAATTGGGTAGCGCTTGTACTGCTCAATTCATAGACTGGCTATTTCATGAACTGAGCAGCTCCAATCGTTAACCAATTCATGAACTGAATACGTTTTTACCCAGTCCATGAAATGGACAAGTGAATAACAGATTTGGTCTTTAAGTTTATTTAACCTCAAATCGTTTTAGATTAGAAGGTTAGGTTAAGCTAGGTTGAGTTAGTTTAATATAATATCATACAGCTAATTTCAGTTAAGCTTGAAGTAGATAGTACAATACGTTCCAGTTCATGAAATGTGCAAGAGTTAATGCAATTTTTGCCCAGTTGGTGAAATGGTTAATAGAAGAAACTAGTTCACAAAAATGAACAGAAATTTTCCTAACTGATGAAATGGGTAGTTTCACTATTGAGGTTTAGTATATATATATATATATGGGATTATGGTAGCTTTTTAGTAACAACCAGGACAAAAAATCTATTTGAAATTAACGTTATACTTATAGTTTTTCTCATTATTTCACGGTATTATCCGCCTATAGCTACACTAGCGAGATAGAGACGAAGAAGATACAATTTAGAGGAAATATATTTGTATTTGCGTGGAAGGAAAGTTGTTTTTTGTGAATCCCTTTGTTTTGGGCTTAATCTAAATTGTATGGTAAATAGTAAGCCAGCCGCAAAGCAAGCACCCATAAACCCCTTTATAGTAGGCATAGTAGAGTAAGATACCCTATCTACGAAAGGAGAGATGGTGACAGCTAGGAGAAACTACCATATATCCATTCGTATCAAATAACCAAAGCTATTATATATGTATTAGTGAGGATTTACTCGCATATAGATATCATATTCTGAAAATTGTACACCTGTACACGGGAATCGAACCCAGGACCTTCGGCTTAGTACGCCAACGCTCTAACCACTGAGCTATCCAGGAATCGTCCCGTGCCCAGGGTAATTCTTCACTCATATTTTAAGGCAGAGTCTATCATGGACGTGTGGGGATTGTCGGCTATAAATGTGTGATTTTATTAAGATCACGAGCTATCAGATAACGCAGCCACCTTCGATTCGGTAGTTGGCTTATTGCTGCCATTTGTACAATTATTATAAATGTAAGGGATCGCATATTTGAATATCAAATAGCCAAAGCTATTATATATGTTTTAGTTAGGATTTTTCAATTTTCAGAATCTGATATCTAGATGCGAGTAAATGCGATGTATATCCGCTTCGGTGGCTAAGTGGCTTAACGCTCTACTCTCGTGTTAGACTAGAGTGCCGAAGAAGAGGAGATCGGGGTTTAATCACATTTGCGTGCACCGAGTCATTTTTCTTAGATGGTTTTATACTCTCCCTCCACGCAAATCCAGGTGCATTTCCTCTAAATTAAGCCTTCCTAATCCACAAACTATTAGTGTAGGCGTATAATTCGAATGGGTAAAAAAGACACGGTGCTAAAAAAATTGTTGTAACTTCTAGCAGCCAAATCTTTCACATACAACAATTTGTTTTTAAATATTCTTTTCTTTTAGTCGTTTTTACATTATTGAAACATGAAATTATGAAAATAACCTATTGTATGTTTCTTTTATTTGTGGAAGCAGCGTCTGTGGCTCACTTAAAGATGCATTCTAAACGAGAGCTTCTGATATGCTGCATCTCTTCATAAATTAAGATGGTGAACCAGCCGAAACAAGAGTGGTTTATGACGTCATGCAAACCGTCTACGGTTTTGTTCATGCACTGTTTAAAAAATAAAAACCTTTTTATTTTGAAATTAATATTTGGTAAGGCTCTTTCTTTAAGTAATAAGAAACATCTCTTTATTTTGGTGTGAATGCATTACGTTTTAATTTATTATTTCATGTAGGATACTTTAGTATCTCTTGTTGCCTCAACTGCATAACAAAAAACATAATTTTATATATATATATATTTTGTTCTTTAAATGAGTTACGAAAATTCCAGCTATACGGTAAGGATTATAAGAATCGCTTGATAACACTTTTTATTGGTAATATAATATTACCAAGCAAATATTTATTATTTCCAAATAGGTTGACGTTTGGGACTTTTAGTAAATTTTGCATTATTATTATTATTATTATTATTATTATTATTATTATTATTATTATTATTAGAACCGCGTCTTACTACCCGTTCGGGCTATACGCCAAATTTTGCATAAAGAACCTTCTACTAGCATTCACTTACCCACTCTCTTACCGTAAATAGGCCTAGATCCTTAGAGTGAAACTTAAGGGGGCTGCCTAGGTAGCTTAAATAGAGCCAATCAGATGTTACTTTTAGGTTAAATTCTGACCAAACCTTCAACCATACAAGAGTCTGGGGCCCACTGCAATGAATACAAAACTATTTTCTATTTACATAATTATAGACTTACTATAAACATAGTTTAAAGTTAACATTTTTCACTTTTAAAAGTTCAAAAATCCATTCATTTCCTCTGATCACTAAGAACTAAATACCTGGGAAACGAAAATAAACTGGTTTAAGAACGTAGAATGGATCTTTGTGAATCGAATGATGACATTTAATAGGAGAGTCACATCACAAATTGTTTTGACTTTTGTATTTTTCTACTTCCCTGGTTGTTCTACTGAAGGAAAGCTCTCCCCTGAAATGCTATCGACACACTTAGTTTCTGGCGTTTATGAATTTATGCTTGAATATTATATTGCCTTAATATTGATTTTATTTTTGTTGGTGTTGATTCTTGGTGAGTTTTTGATTAGGTGGTCGTGGGAATACTAGCCTATGATATGAGAAGACGTTCCTTATAGTCTCCATAGCCCCATTTTTACATCCCTCTCCTTCTAAACAAGGTTCAGCTACTCCCTTTAATATGTTTCAGCACCCTCTGCCTATATTGTAGTGTAGAATGTATCGAAAATATCTATCGAACCATGCATACACTAGCTTACAATCACTTTATTCCCATCTCACGCTTTGTTGTGAACAACAAGGGCATATGCCATACTAAACCAATTTATCACTTTCTCTTGCTCCTTGGAGAAAGAAGTATTCTGATCGTTAAAAAAACGAGCTCGAGATTTTTTTAAAAATATTGACGTTTCGTGACACCTTGAAACAGAAGAAATTGTTTTCGCGATGCCAGCTGTCTGTCTGTCTGTCTGTCTGCTTAGAGACAAAACCAGTTCACCAATTGGGTTAAAATATGGTTTAGGGTTTTAACAAAGTTCTCCTGAGGAATTTTTCGAATTAAATGTCCAACCCTAAAATTAAGGGTGGTTAATGAATAACAAAAATAAATCAAATAAATTTTCTCAAAATTCGTTCAAATGAATTTGATTTAATGCTGTGTTTAGGTATTGTTTAGCATTACAAACAAAATTGAAACTCTAATTTACCAAATGAAATGATTTTAGGGGTAGTTTACTAATGAATAAATTTCCAATTTTTATCATAACTCTGCAACTATTTGATATAAAAAATAACGTAGTAGCTGTAGTACTCTACTATTAAAATTCAAAATCTTTTATTTAGAATATATTTTTACCAAACCAATAGTTTTTGATCTATAAGAAAGAAAGAATTATTTTTTATAGAGGGTTTTAAAATGTGAAATTGATTGTTATGCGCTTTAATGGACAGAGATGTTCCTCTTTTCTCAATGTTTCTTTAACAATGTATATTATTTCAGGTAGTTAAGGCTAAATAGAATAATTATGATAGATCACGTAGCATTAAAATCTATCTTCTATGGTTTAAACACTCACACAATGTAAATAAAGCTCAAATCTCTATTTTAAAAATAAGAGCACTTTGTGCCACTCTTGCAGTGACAACCTTGCCCTCTCGGCAGAGCATCGGTGCAACCAACTACCTGTGGTGGGGAGAGGGAAGTGGACGAGTGAAACTTAATTAGATCCGTTTTAACAATCTCCCCTTGTTTCGCCATGCTGCGTGAGAACCGCTAGGGCTTGCCGACAGATCCTGATCCTGCGATCCTGTCGTGTCCTTATTTCACAGGACCTTCCACTCTGAGTGGAAGATTTACCCTTTCAGTCTTGCCGATGACGGCACTGACAAATCAATGCTGTATATGAAGATAGAAAAATTAAAATATTTGCTTTGGCGGTGTATTGGTTAATTTATCTCGGAAGAGTTTGATAAGTTAACTTGATAAGAAAATAGTGCTATAGGTAATGGAGAACTTTTCAACAGTGATGCGAAGGAACAAGGAAGGACTACTGTAAGACCCTTGTGTTCAAATTAGATAAGACAGAAAAAGTCGGGAAGAGGCAAAGGATACTGTATAATCCACACTAGAGTAGAGTCATCAGATTGATGCAACATCAAACAAGATATGGAAGATGTTCTTCAAGCGAATGCGATCTCATACACATGGAGAGAGGATTTATAAACAGTTCGATAAAACTACCGCCAAAACAGCAGATCAGTAAAATAAAAATGTTAGAAAAAGGCAAATAAAAGTATATATATATATATATATATATATATATATATATATATAACTTCATAGGCCTGTCCAATACACGAACATAAAAACATTATTAGTGAGTGTATTATTTACAATTTAAATGTGATTTTAGAGTGATTGGCTCCGAAAAAGCCAAGAAAAAAAACCTTTAAGCCTTGGGAAGAATCATTGCTTACAGAATCTACACCCGATAGATCGATATATTATTATTATTATTATTATTATTATTATTATTATTATTATTATTATTATTATTATTATTATTATTAGCACCGCGTCTTACCAACCGTTCGGGTTATACGCACTTACGCTAATGTGTAATGGTAGGGTGTTTGTGAGATGAAACAGAGGACCTACAGTTTGACGTGGAATCCGAACCACGGTGGAGGCCTGGCATTCCTCACATTCACAAGTAGTGATTAATACACGTCTTATCAGAGGTGAAGGAAGGGTTCGGCAATCAGATAAATCTGTGCCGGGACCGAGGATTGAACTCCGGACCCCCAGCACAGAAGTCTGACACCTTACCCCTAGACCACCAGGTCACCTAGTTCGATATATATGATGATATATTTATATAGGTATAACAGAAAAAGTGTAAACAATGTTTCTGCAACGGTTATTCCTGGCTATTTAAAATGTCTGGTACCACCCGGGTGTCGTCAACTCCGAACAAAAACGGAAACTTGCCTGCCACCAATCATATCCACTCACACAGAGTGGGAGAAAAATACCATAGTCGTCGGAATATTACAGTAACCTTTGTCAACAAGTTCTCAGGCGAGGGAAACAGTGTTATTGTTAGGAGAGAGGCTAGCATGTCTGACTGACTTGAGTTCCCCTTTTTTTTTACTGCAATTTTCTACCAGTCCGGATTATTGGGATTTAAATTACTTTAATGGAATATGGATGAGGAATCTACAGTTTAGAGGAAATGTTCCCGCATTGGTATAGAGGTAGAGTGGTAAATTACTTAGGAAACTATACCCTCAGCACACTCAGCTGGGATTAAACCTCCATCTTCTACAAAACCAGACAAAATGAGACTAACATTTAGTCCACGTGCCCCTAAGTTTGATTTTACATGCATGCATCAGGAGAATGATTGTGCAGTTATCATAAAATGTACACTTCTTTTGTCACTTCGGGTCAAATGTGGCAGTCCAGCACTTTGACACAAAGTGTTGCCAGAGCAAGCAAAGCTTGTTAAAAATGTTCCTAAAGTTCCTCTTACATTTGCGCCGCACTTGAAGCGTACTTTTTACTTTTAGTACCGCGTCCTACGACCCGTTCAATATGTCCTAATTACACTAATGTGGTAAATATTAGGAAGGTTGAATTCAGAGTAAGTGTACTCATATTTGCGTGGAGGGAGAGTGGAAAACCATTTAGGGAAAACCACCGTCAATACGGTATTGAACCATAGCCTCATCTTCGACCGTCTAGTTTATTGTGAGATTAGCACCTTAGATCATGCGGGCACCAAAGCGGGTTTTAGGCGTACTAAGTCTTTACTATTAAACTGGCCCTGCCCAAGGGGCGGATTTACGCATAGGCCTAGTAGGTACGTGCCTACAGCAGCAAATTTTAAGGGCGGCAGATTTTGCATAGCGAAAAAAAATATATACATGCTATTTTTTCCTGTCGGGTAAAATAATTTTATGGCTTCAGTGTGTGTTTGATTTTTGTGATGTGCCAATTTTCTTTTGTGCATTAAAGTTGATGGTGAGTTTTACATATATGGTGGAAGGAGTAGAAGTGATGACTAAGTTATACTTTCTCCTGCTAACCACCTTTCCTGTCTCAAGGGCAGTAGTCATTACTCAAGGCCGTAGCCAGCCAAAAATTTCAGGGGGGGTTTGGTAGGCCCATCCCCCAATTGACGGAGGCTAGAAAAAATTATAAATAAAAAACTGTTCTAAAAGCTATCTGAAGTGTTTTTTATGGCAATACTACCCCCTAACTATCGGAGGCTAGGACAAATTATAATTATTTAACGGCTCTAGATGCTCTCTAAAGTGTTTTTTATGGTAACATAACCCATTAACTGCCGAAGGCTAGGACAAATTCCATATATTAAACAGCTCTAGAAGTTCTCTAAAGTGTTTCTTTATGGCAACATAACCCCCTAACCGCCGAAAAATAGGAACAATTCTAAATATTAAACACCTCTAGAAGCTCTCTGAATTTTTTTTATGACAACATAACACCATAACTGCCGAAAGCTAGAAAAAATTCTAAATAATAAGCACCTCTGGAAGCTCTCTGAAGTGCTTTTTATGGTAACACAGCCCCCTAATTTGTACTTGTACCTTAATTTTGATATTGTTTGAATCATAAATAAAGCCATATATATTTTGTTCATAAAATTTCGGGGGGGGTTTGAACCCCAAAATCCCCCCCCCCTGACTACGGCCTTGACTCATTACTGATTAGCAACAGCAACAGGGTGGCGTTGCAGAACAATATAGCCAGTAGTGTAGTAGGCAGGAGTGCAAACTACAGGGTGGATACAAGTAAACTCGTTATTGCATTAGTACTCAGAAGCAATAATGTTACTGTTGTGTTACAAGTGTGCTTGTGCATACAGTGATGATACACTAGTAGAAGAATTGGTACACTTAAAGGGTCATCTTCTAACAAACACTATATATGAGAAGAAACTAACTCCTCTTGAGTGTCAGTTTATACAAAAAGAGGAGCTGCAGGTGATCCACCCAAATGATGACACTACCCTCCGAATGTTGACATGTTCTCTAGTGTTCAAATGAACAGCAGAACGTACTGTACCTTCTCGTGGCTGAGAAGAGTAAAAAATTATCTGCCTACCAACATGATAGAGTATCGCCCCAATTCATTGGCAATAGACTTAATTTAAGGTCACTTTTTGGGGGGAAAAAATGGATTTGTTTGGCATCATCGACCAGTTCGCTCAGCAGAAATCAAGGCAAAATATATTATATACTTTTTCTTACTGTGTACGTTTTAATAGGGCCCCAATACGATCTGTATGCATCAGTATTTACAACGAGACCGTACACGGTCAGTCTTTGCATCATTATTTGTATCAGTCTAAGCTCTTCATACACCTTGCAACAACATGGCTGATAAGAAAATGGACAAGGGCAGTCTATGTTTGCTACTGAGACTGAATGAAATACTGTCAATCTCGAACAAACGGTCAGTCTTACTGTCAAGTTTTACTGTCAGTCTCTCCCACCACTTGCAAGACTGATGGACTGAAACTGATGCGATCAGAAAATTCGGATCACATCGATATTTTCGTAAGTTCATCCACCAGTCGGTCAGTACTGCCCCTACACGATCAGTCAGACTGTCAGTATTAATAAAGTAAGAATTAATACTGACAAGTCTGACTGATCGTGTAGGGGTCCCATAATATTTTATTCATAGTTACACGTTCTACAGTCTACAGTCTACTAATGCAAACTTATTGTTTAATTTGTTTATTGTAATGGTGTAAGAGTATTTATTTCAATTTTTAAGTATTTGCTTAGACTTTTACTATATTTAAAACCTCAATATAATAAATAATTTAATAATGTAAGAACTTTTTATCTCTTACTCCACAGATAACACATTGTATATGGTATATGTGTGTCCGTGCATGCACGGTGGTAGGGGGCGGACGGGTGTTTATAAGGGGGGAAATTAAGGTAGGAAAGGTGGGGGGCCAATTATCTAGTGCCAATGGGCGGCAGAGTCGTAAATCCACCCTTGGCCCTTGCCACTAACACTGCCGATAGAGTGCATGTGGAGGGAAATGGAAAGCAAAATTTCACAACACGAGCGAGATATGAGACCACGGCCGACCCGGAATCCGTCATCCGTCCCAGCTTCACATGGTATGAAGCGGGTCCACGCCTACTCGATACGTGTAGGCCAGTTCTCACACAGTGTGAGAACAAAAGAGCGAATCACTAGGTAGACGATTCAATTACATACCTCCTCCCTTCTCCAATCCATTCACAGAGATTGTGTGGTGGGCTACACATACGATGCTTGCCAGATACGCTGGAAATCTATCTTTTCTGAGTGCACTAGGGAGTTTACTCCCATTAAGGTGGGAAAGAGAAGTAAGGTTTTTTATATCGAAACAATTTTTTGCTCAAATAAATCAAATTATTCTCAAGTAGAAACATAGAATTAATTTTCTACACATAGTAATATCAAAAGTTCTTGACTAACTTTCAAGGGCGGCGTTCTCATAGTATTTAATGAAAACTTTTTCTCTTCATTTAAAAGTTTCTCATCAAATTCTGCTATCTATACTCATGACAGATATTCAATAACTGTTGATATCCCCATGTGAAGAAAATTAACCTTTTTGTTTCTACTGAAGCAACATATTTTGATCTATTTTTTGCAAAAAAAATTTTTTTTTATCATAACTGTAAAAACACTGCGATTAACTCCCGTTCCCTACACTCCTACATTAATTTGTTTTCTTATTCTCGCTTGGCAAAAGCTGGTACGTTTACTTAAAATTAATTTACTTCCTCCTGTGCCTTTGTATTAGTAAGTAGAGCTCTCTTCAGGTGAATATTGACTAATTTGTTTACCTCGTGTGCAACGCATTTTACTACCCGTCTGCGCAATCCACATATTTACACACACGGGGTAGAGTTTAGAGGAAGTGTACTCACTTTTGCGCGACGTGAGAGTGATAAATCATTTATGATAAGACACCTGCGTAAACACATCCAGAACTCTAGCATCGACCTCCCCGTCACCATTAAGCCAAACACGACGAAACTTGCGCCTATGTACGCGTGATCACAGGAAAGGTAGATTTAAATTGGATTGAAGGTAGCCTCTGTAAAAAGTGAGAGGGGGAATATATGTGTGTGGAAAGTAAGTGCATAGGAGTAGATCTATAGCTCATTTACGGCGGGAGTGTAAGATAGTTGACAGCTAGCAGAATGTTCTTTATTGCAAACATTGACTGAAAGTCACTAACGCCAACCTATTTGGAACTAGTTCTTATTTGATTAGTAATACTATAGTACTAATAAAACGTGTCATCAAACGATTACAATTATTAATACTTCCGGCTGATGTTTTCAATAAAGCGCTGTTGCAATTCTTTACTAGCACGGTAGAAAATAAGATGTTTTTAGCAACCTTGTAGGCAGTAACGGGGATTGCAAGGTTAGTAACCTGCTATCCAGGTATCAAGGAATATTGTGAAAGTCGCCGTTGGTACAACGATAGCTTCCTAAAAGCTGTTAAGGGGGGTGGTTTTCTTCCCTTGTATGGGACCGAACGGTCCCTTGGACAGATAGGATACTTTGTCCATGCTGGGTCACGAGGACCAATGGGAGAGTTTTCCTGATTTAAAAAAAAATGACAGTTGGGTCGATTATGAGACTCGTTACTCTTGTCTCGCCGGGCTTGCGCCAAGGACGCTCCCGGGTCAACTCTTTTTGGGAGTCAAGTTTTGTAAATCTTTGATCAACACCTCGCGTTAACCGCTCGGGTATTTGCCGCGGGTCGAATTAGTAGAGTAGAAAAACAGGCGTGACAATCAATAGTAACTAGATTACATCACCGCTAAAGCAATTGATATTGTGAATTTATCTTAAATCTGTTGACGGCTACTCTGACACTAACCACGATGCGTGACGTGTATCAAGTGAACTACAAGAAGCCAACCAATATAATAAATAGTAATTTAAATATATAATTTCGTTAGTTAATTTAACACACTAGCTAAAGAATTGGTGCAAGTGAATAGTAAATAAGAATTTAAATAAATGAAAATTTATTATTTTAACCAACAATGCCACCAATATAAAATAACCACTATAACCACTATAAAATTATAGATTGAAAAGAATAAATATTAATTCTGTGTCGACCTCATTTCATTTGCGAAGCCATTACTGTCATATACTGGCTGGCCATGAAAGCGAGCATTTTACCTGACGTGCATTTATGCGCGTAGCAGAGCCTTCTAATAACTGTTACTTATCTACATTCCTACAGTAGATGAGATATAGTAGCCTTATTAAATATCAGGAAAGGTTCTTCAACCAATGGTTCGAGTATAAGTTTCGACATTTACCATACAAACGGATAAAACTCGCCGTATTATATATAGACAGCTACAGACGACATTATTTGGTCAGGCAGATTTGGTAAGATCAGACGCACTATCAGGTCGTGCGTAAATGGGTCATCAATTTCATGCAGGGTGACTTCGGGTAAACAGATCATCCAACATCCTGACCACCTGCTGTTAGTGCGATCCCAAACCGTAAGAAGCAAAAATAAACTGATTAAATTAGGAACTTATTTGGTCATGCTGACTGTCGGGCCAATCAGTCAGATCACCTGTATGCCGGTATAAAGTGATCATCCTTTTCTTTACCTCTTCAGGGACAATCACTCTAAATTCAATGATGTAAACCGGAGAAGTTTGTTGCTATTTAAATAGTACATAATACGTTCTATAGTCATGTTGCCAAGAAATATAAAATATATCAGAATATACAAAACAATAGTTTCTCCTGTTCTTTATTGTTGTGAAACATAGTCTCTTACCTTACACGACGAGAATAAAAGTAGGGTATTTGAAAACAAAGCACTTAGGAAAATATGTATTCCAAAAAGGGGTAAAGATAATGAAGAGTGGAGGAGATTAAATAATCATGAATGAGTTTCATACCTTGTACTCATCACCAGACATGATTAGGGTAGTCAAATCTCATAGATTACAGTGGGAAGGATATGCAGCGCGAAGAGAGGAAATTATAGCCACGATCGAGATATTGACTGGCAAACCTAATGGTATGAAACCAGAGGGATGACTAGATGCAGATGGGAGGATAACAATAGATGGACCTGAAAGAGAGAGTGTGTAATGAGGTGGCCTGGATAGAACTAGCTCAAAAGAGGGATAGGTGGCGTACTTTTGTAAATGCGGCAATGAACTTTCGAGTTCCTAGTGCCATAGAGTAAATAAGTAGGCCTAAGGTACTTATTTTACATTATTTGTATTATAGGAGAATACTAATAAATTAAGTCCATGAAATGAAGTGATAGAGATTATTAAATTTATAGAAGTAGATAACTACTTGGTATGCACACAGAGTTGAAAGTTGAGAAAAAAAAGTCTGATTAATTGTCAAATAGTCATTGTCGGCTACTATAATTTGCACTGTTGCCTAATTTTACATTTTTAAGCCTTTTAGAAACTGACATTTTATTTGATTTGTAAACATTTCAAATTGCATGAATTTAACTAACAAAGTGAGGACAAAATCAGTTCGGGAAATACATCATATTTTGGAGACTATCCCTGTAAATCTTGGACGTATGGCTGCCTTACCAAACTAGCCACATTTATTTGAGGATAAAAACGGTTGTTCTAAAGACAGATGAATAAAATAAACGACCTTATGTTACCCCTGAGTAAACCTCCCCCGTTGCTCCCTCTCATGCGTGTAGAAGATGTTGCCTACAATTTCTGGGTAGGGGTAAAAGGATGAAAGATATCAGGACGCCGGAAGGATTGCCGGGATTTCCCGGAAATCCAGTCAGGGATCAGGGAGTCATGTATTGGAGAAGGAATACTTCCTAAGTGCCACCCCCTCCACCCTCCTTTTCTATCCCTGTGGGTTGTTAACTTGAGACACAACGAAAGGGGGATGAAAATATGTTGGAACAAGGGTAAGATAAGAAAACACTTAGATGAAAACAGAAGAGAAACAAGGGTAGATTTAGAGACTGCTATTTTTATTTTCTTACGTAACTGGAACTTATTTCAAGGTTTTATTTGTGCTTTCAGCCATAACATCGAGTTCTTAATCTTTACAAAGCAGTATTTACTTATACAAATTCATTGATGATTTATTGTTATTGTTTTGAAAGTACTAATTTTACAAGAAGTATTAATATCCGTCCGCACTTATTTACACTAATAATGAAGGTAAAATTTAGTGGAAACATACACGCGTCTTCGTGGAGGGAGAGTTTAAAATAATGTAAGAAAAAAAAAACACTCTCAGTATACTAACCTGGGACTAAACAATCTCAGCCTCTCCATCACCAGCAAATCATTCTCTAGATCAACCTGATATTTACTACACAGGCTCACAGATGAGTGTTTGTCAGCTGTAAAAACTATTAGGTTTACTATACTTCAATAAATATTCCAGAACTTCTGGCTACTGACAAAAGGTGTTAAATTTGGCGAGCTTACTCCAAATAATTGTTAATACATAATTCCCAATTATTATTATTAGTGCAATTAGCACTGAAGCGTGTGAACACATTTCCTTGGAAATAACCAATGAATGATGGGTGGAGTACTTATAATTAAATTCTAAATTTCTTTTGAAGTGTTTTTTTACTATCGCACCTTACCACTTTTTCAAGTTTTATGCATACATGATGAATACTTTAATGTGGTAAGTATGAGGGAGGAAGTATTTTAAAGGTAATTTACCCGCATTTGCGTGGAAATAAAGTGTTAAACCAATTAGGAAATACCCCTCTCAGTCGATCCACCCAGGCTTCGAAACCCGATCTCCCTGTCATCAGCAGATCAGTCTAACATCTGAGTGACGCCTTTAGAGTTTAGACCATATGGCCAATGAAGCGGGTTCTTTTAAAGTCACCTTGTTATATTTCATGTGCAACTATTAGGAATAACCCCCCCAAAAAACCTATTTAAGTAGTAAAATAAAATTTCTCGCTTTATCAAACGTAGCTTACTTATGCATTTGAATACAAAATTCATACTAAACGAATATTTAAATGTATTTAAATATTAGCTACAAATTAATAAATAGGTTTATTGTTTTTTGCAAGTTCAAAGTACATTTTCTAAAAAAGTTCATGCTCCACTTTGTTTGACTCGACCGCTAACACAAGGCGTACTTGCCGCCGGCTACAAGTTCACCCATGGACGATGATCATGTTCATCTGGTCAGCTCAACCCACGCAAGATAAGCACATTAACCTGTATGAATGGAGGGGTGCAGTGTGATCACGGAGCATGTAATTTCTGTACATTTAGAGTGGTTTTGAGTTAGGGTTGGAAAGGGATGTGTAGGGGGGTGGAATAGATAGAGAAGATACAAGGGGTTGTTGGTTGGTCGTCCCATCAGGTCTGTACTGTACAGTACATGCACCGAGATAGCCAACCAGAGTTCAAATTCCCCCCCTCCCCCTTTTATCCTTCCACTCGTAAAGGGAGAGGATACAGGAATGCTGCCAAGCGGTCAGATTACACAACGTTGAATCCCTCATCCCCGACTCCCACCCATTAGCTTGTATGAATTACGTACGCCCAAATGTAATGGATTCAGAGGTAGATAGACAAGTGCGTTTCAGTACTTTTATTTAATAGGGGTACAAAAGAAAGCCAAAGTTTTATAGTAAAAATGTATATTTTTATCTACAATAGATAAACACAGATTATAATAAATAAGTAAATAAGGGTCTGAATCAGTAAAACGAATAATGTTCATAAGCAGACATAAGAGTAAGTTTTTAATCCCAAGGTGTGGCCTTTTCCTTATTCTAATTTGCCATCCAGTATCCAAATATTATTCTTGAACAGTTATTTAAAATTCTCATTCTTCCTCTTTTTGTTCGCAAAAGTTGAAAAGTTAAGTTAGCGATTGGTAAGTACTGTTCTTTGAGTATATAGTGGAGAGGCCATAAATAAATGGTCTTGAAATGGACTAGGAGATAAAGATCAAGCAAGAGTTATGGCAAAGACAATCGCGTTTTAGTGTGTGAGGAAATGGAGCGCGAATTAAGGCCAGTATTGTTTCAGTTTTTATAACAAATTTTTTTGACACAATAGATAAAATATTGCTCCGATTGGTACGTTTAGTTTAATTTTATACACATAGAAATCTCAACAGTTTTTGAACATTTATAATTGCCATAGTTGAATTTGATGATACCTTTTCCCCTTCATTAAAAAAGTGTTTCATTATTCAAGGACATTTGAAATTACTATTTGAAGAAAATGAAACTAAATGTATCCACTGGTTAGGATAGAAGGGACGCGAGAAAAAGTGTTGTTTTTTTTGCACTTTTAATAGCAAACAATTTATTTAGGTCAAATAAATTAAATATTGCGCCAGTAGAATCATAGGAGTTTAATTTTCTACATATATTAAGGGAGGCTTGCGTCCATCCGAGAGTAAAATTGCGATCTCTTCAGAACTTACCTATGAAAAGTGTCAGCATCAATGTGAAAACGTTTGGGTTGCAAAGCTGCTCGTTAAAATAGCAATCGTTAATTAGGAATGTGAGAGTACTTTTCATGCATACAGTTGCATGGATTTCACGTATGGCTCCACCCTGCATGATGAATAAAATAAAATATAAGAGAATATGTTTTGAGTTAAATCATACATTGGTTCACGTCACGCAGCTTTAATTATTTTACTGTTTGGAAGGTAAACCGTAAACGTTAACACCCTCATCACTAATTACATCAGGAACATGCCGGGTTAAGAACAAACATATAAAACTATCCGATTATTCAACTGTTCACGATATTGTTCCGGTAAAAATTTCAGTTAGTATTGATCGTGCCCATGGTTGCGTGATTAGAACGACCAACTACGAGTCTAGGGGATCCCGCTTTGGTCTTAGGTGGAGCCTAAACCTAGTTTTGTAACTTTGAATAGGTTTATTTCAGATATACGTCGAAAAATGGCACTCGGACACGAAAATTGAGCCCGTAACCATTGGGTTAGCAATCCAAAGTTGTACCCTTGTTTATGGATATTTGTTCTATACCCACGAACATACGTCACTCACATCACGTCATGTTGGTTCTATTATTGGCGTGCATGAACTCATCCTTTAGTCCACACATCTATGATGATTTTTTTATCACATATTAGTTCACGTATGCTATCTATTAGTGGATTAATTACTTATCAGTGACATTGCCTACTTGATGATTTCGAAGCTATTTTGCAAAGCGGGTAACCTAAGCGCTTTAAGCACTAACACACTTAGACACCAATGTTCACGTTAGAAAGAAAAGGAAGAGAATGAGTAGTTAGCCCTGCGCGACCTATGGGTTGATAACACTTCCCCTCTTCCTCTGACGAGTTTACACACTCACTATATTATTTGCGCACGGACAACCCTGACTTGCTTTTTAAAACTACCTTTATTCTTGTTTCTATTTTAAATAGACACGTGCTTCCTCCAGTTTTTTCAATCTATATCCTGGAAAGAAGATTCCTAAAAGCCAAATAAACAAAATAACCCAAGTTCTAGACAATTTATAAAAAAAATAATAAAAAAATTACTTCAGTATCAAAAAAATGATGCTGTGACACTGTAAGACTATTTTTAGAATTATTTAAGGACTTATGGTTTTTGTTTCAGTGTTAAATCTTTAAAACTCACCGAATAAAACGTAAATACATTAACATGGGAGATCCGATCTTGCTTTGTAGTGACATCACAGGTAGGCATTAAGGTGGGGGTATGGGGAACACGAGAAAAGTCCCGTGTTTTAGTATATTTTATAGCAAAACTTATTTAGAGCAAAATAAATAAAATCTCTCTTCAGTACAAATATATAACTTAACTTTCTTCACATAGTGATATCAACAGTTCTTTAATACCTGTCATAAGTATAGTGGCATTAGATGAGAAACTTTTTAAATTAGATAATTAAATTCCAGGACACCCTTGAGAGATATTCAACAACGGTTGAGGTCACCATGTGAAGAAAATTAAACTATATCTTTCTACTGGAGCAATATTTACTTTATTTTGACAAAAAAAAAAGGTTTTTATATAAAAAAAGGCAAAAAACACCCACCTTATCTCGCGTCCCTTACATCACCACCCTAAGACCTTTCACTCACAGAGCTGCTCATATAAGACTCAAAAGAGTGAAGCGAGTAAAACCTAACCTACCAAACAAGTAGTTTGCGCGTTACCGTGCGGGTGTATATTTACTAATTCGTTTTAAAGTGGCCTTATTTGTTATAGATATTAATATAGTTTTATTACTTATTTCTAGTATAACAATATTTATATCAGGATTAGGTGCTAATTATGAATATGATTTAAAGAAAATTATTGCTTTATCTACTTTGAGACAGTTAGGGTTAATAATGAGAGTATTGGCTATAGGATATGATAAATTAGCTTTTTTTCATCTTTTAACTCATGCTTTATTCAAGGCTTTATTATTTATATGTGCTGGTTCTTTTATTCATAATATTAAAGATTGTCAAGATATTCGTTGTGTTTCAACGGTGATCCGCTTACTTTGCTAGCCGGTTTGGTAGTCACCGGCTACCTCATTTACGAACTTAATCACTACGAATGTATTATTCAAGGTAACTTTATTTCGACATTCCATGCAATGCTATACATATTGCATCTGTTTGTTGTAGTTCCTTTTCCACGAAGAATATTCTGCAATCTATATTCTTTCCATAGTGTGGATGAATCCAAAATATTCTTGGTCACGTCACGTCTGTAATAATAAGAGAGAACCAAATCCTCCTTGGCACTTGATCTACTATACATTATATTAATAAATATTACAAATTCTAGAAGACTGAAGAAGGTGCTTCCAAGCTAGATAGTACGAAACTGATTTAAATTCCGAAACTTTGGCATAGCACCGTGTGCGAAACAACATTTGCAACAAGCTACCGACCAGTTTGTGACTTCAATCACTAATCAGTCCAATCACATTAGGGTATCACCGTGGACGAAAGGCCTGAATTGCACTAGGAGCTCGAAAGTTCAATGCCGCATTTAAAAAAGTATGCCACCTATCATTCACTATCTTGAGGTAGTTCTATCCAGTCTGCCTCAGTACATCCAATCTCCTTTTTTGTCCACTCTAATGTTATCCTCCCATCTGCGTCTAGATCTTCACAATGGTCTATTCCCACAAAGTTGACCAGTATAAGCGGACTCTCCTAATTTAATTATAAGACAAGTATTAGCTTATACAGTCAATTTATTATCACTTGTTGAAGGAGAACACACGAATATACATTATTATGTCTGACCCTGCCGGTAACTAGTCCTGTCAACGTGAAAATTGATTTTGACTCTTTCTGACTTTCCTATACAAACCTATTTTATAAGGTGTAGTAGGTGGATCGTTTAGTATTAAAATTTTATTCTTTTGTGGGTATGAGGGGGAGGGGGGGGGAGACGGACGTACAGTAGCCACTATTAGGAGTCCAAAAACTTCAATCCAACGCGAAATCAGCGACGCTAATACCGAGCTACAAATTACAGCTACGAAAACATAGTGATCCCAGAGAGTAGGCAGCCCACCTTGCACATATTGTTCATTTTGACAAAAGCCAAGGGCTTAGCCCTCTGCAACATTCTGATTCTCTTTCTTTTTCCTGCTTTCTCCCCAGTCATTCTCTCTCTTTCATTTCATCCTTTGGTTTTCCTCTTTGTCTGACTAATATTTTGAGTCTTGCTGTTTTTATTTCTCATCTCTGTCTCCTTTTGAATGTGGGTATGGATGTACTTTTCTATCTTTCTCTCTCTTTCTCTTTCACACACACATACACATACACATACACACAAACACGCACACACCGAGGCCGGTGACATAACCACGTTATCTGGCCGGGTCTGACCCGCCCCCAGGGAAAACAGGGGTTGAAAGGGTTGAAAACAGGGGTGGTTCGAGTAACCCCACCCTTCCCTCTTTTTCCTAACACACATGCACGGTGGACATGTGATTGCTGGACCGTTAAAAATAACTCGACAACAATCAAATTACACGACATACAGGGGGTAAAAAAAAAGACCCCTATAGCCACTAGTTTCCACAAGCTAAAACAACAACAATATATATTCTAAAAATAATATATGGCCTGACATTTACAGAGGGATGGAAATATAATTTTAAAGGTTTATAATTAGAATACCGTTTTCAAACTACAAATTGAGTTGTCTCACCGGACATGTGTGTATACACATCAAGATAAAATATGAGTATGTCAGGGCATTTTTTGTTAGCTTATATACCATCAACATTTATTTTAACCAAATCTTTTTTTTCTCTCTCGGGGAAAGGAGGATAAAGTAAGTAGACTATTAGATTTGATAAATAGCTGCCCAGAAATATGGTAAAATGCTTTTTAAAAGCACTGCGTCTTACTACCTGTTCAGTTTGTACGCCTATATATTAATGGTCTAATGGGTTAGGAATTAGAAGGGCTTAATTTAGAAGAAGTTCACCCTATTTGTGTGGAGGGAAATTGTAAAATCATTTAGGAAAAAACACCTTCAGTGCACCCGACCGGGATCAAACCCCGATCTCCCCATCTTTGAAAGTTTAGTCTAACACGAGATTGGCACGTCAGCCCACGCGGCCACCGAGGCGAGTGGTTAAATGCTGACGTGATCTATTACTAAAAACAACATTATGATATAGTTTTAGTACTTTATTAATATTTAAATAACAAAAACTTTTACTTTAATTCGTTTAAAAAATACCAAATAATTATATCCATCCCACTTTGGTGGCCATATGGTATAAGGCATTACTCTCACAATAAAGAAGAGGAGAGGTTCGATCCTGCTCGAGTGGTTTTCCCTAAATTGTTTTCCACCCTACCTCCATGCAAAAGCGGGCACATTTCCTTTAAATTAGTCCTTCCTAATAGCCAACACATTAGTGTAATTAGTACACAAACGTATAATACAAACGGTTAGTAAGAAGCGGTGCTAAGAAAATGTATACAGGCCTATTTGATTTTCTTCCTAAATATCGATGTTAATAAATTCTTACTTTTTGTCAAATATTTAGTCGACTAAAACAAATGATTATTTAAAAAAATATACTTAGCTTGAATAATTTTACCATACAGCTATTTACTTTTTAATAGTAGGCCTACGTTCAACATTTGGGTGACGAGAAGAGAGGAAGATGAGGATAGTACACATGAAATACAGCCGCATTACGAGTTTCACGGCAGACAACCTTCACACGACTGGTTCACACCGAATTCTATGCTGAAGTGAAGGCTGACACACCTTTACACCTTTGAAAATTGGATCAGTGACACATATGTATGAGGTTACCAAGGCCTACCTACGCTGATTGGCCTAGCCAGCTGACCTATAAAATCACGTGATCTACACTGCCAAATCGCCTGATTTCCGGGATGATGTGTCAAGACGACAAGGGATGTTCCAAAGAAAATCATACTTCTACCACGTGTTCGCAACGTGACCGTTACACTTCAAATATAAAGATTTCCCCTCCCTTGTGTCTGCAACTAGACCTATATAAATCTGGCACTCAGCTATAATTTTTGACTATTAATTCCAACTCACCCAAGAGAGGTACTCGTAAGGACTTGGTCATAAGCACTCCAAGATGGGAAAATTTAAATTCTTTATATTTAGAATCAATAGCCAAAGCTATTATTTATGCTTTTAGTGAGGATTACTCCATCTAAATATCATATTCTGAAAATTGAAAAATGACACCTGGACACGAGAATCGAACCCGGGACCTTTGGCTCTGCATTGGCGTACTAAGCCAAAAGTCCCGGGTTCGATTCCCGTGTCCAGGTGTCATTGGGTATGTTTGGGTATGTCAGAGAGTCAAGCTTTTGTGTAATTTTATTTTTTATCAGAATTGATATTTGAAATTAAATTTATTTTAAAATTCAATGATTTGTCTGAATGCACAAAGGTGATTCTGGCGTCTTGTTAATAGTGTAGCGGAGCTCTTTAAGCTCTTTGATATTACAATAATGGAAATACCTTGTACCTTTATATTTTGTGCTCTTTAAGCTCTTTGATATTCCAATAACGGAAATACCTTATACCTTTATATTTTGTGCTCTTTAAGCTCTTTGATATTCCAATAATGGAAATACCTTATACCTTTATATTCCATGCTCTTTAAGCTCTTTATTAATGTAATAAGGATTCAAAGGTTTAATAAATTAGTCCGTTTGTTTAGTCTGAATTCACAAAGGTGATTCAAGCACTTTGTTAACCAAGAAGAGGATCTCATTAAGCTCTTTATAATTATATTAACGATTTTGATTATTACTCTTTGGTCTCTTCCAGACTAATTCAAATAAATAAATAATTTATGATATATCTCTTACGTTGTACGTTTCAAACGTAATCTTCTTCACGGACTACTAATACTTTGAGATTGTGGATTATGTCCTCAAATGTACTGCGCAAGCGCAGACTCTGCCTTATTTATATGTTTTTCAACACTACTCCGTTCGCCTTGTGAGGCCATGAATTACTTATATACCTCTGTTGTCTTAATTTGAATAAATTACAATTTTTTTGATTAAAAATGCAAATTTTCCTATTATTTGTTGTTACATTAAATTTCTCATTGATTCCGCCCTCCCTCTTCTCGCTTGTTGTGGGCTCTAGCGGTTAGAGTTGGAGGGGATAAACGGTTCAAGAGAATAAGAAAGATAAAGCAAAAATCACTCCTGGTGCATCCAAGAGGGATTTGAACGCCTACCTTTTCGTCATGCAATGCGAGTTAAATGCCTTGGACCACACATCTTCTGTTGTATGTCTATATATTATTTAAGTGTTATATGATTATATATTGGCCTACAGTATATTTAAAGATGTAAGTGGAAAATAAATACTTGTAGAGCTTTGAAATGTGGTGGTGGAGAAGACTTGAGAAAATCAGACGGATAGACAGTGTGTCTAATGAAGAAGTCCTAAGATAAGTGGGTGAGAATAGACCCATTTTGGATGTGATTCTTTAGTACAAAGTAAACTGGATCGGACACATACTTAGGAGGAACTTTCTTCTGCACGACGTCATAGAAGACAAGGCTGAGAGAAAAAGGAGCTTAAGAAGAAGGAGGATTCAAATATTGGATGATTTGAAGGAACGAAGAAAATTCTGGAAGCTGAAGGTGGATGCGGAGGACAGAACGCATTGGTGGTCTAAGTTCACTGACCAGTTTTCAGTAAACTACCCTTAAATAAATTTTTGACTTACTCACAAAACAGACACATATCACTACCAGGTTAGATTTAACACATGTGTACTAATTTCGTCAAGTGTTAGTGTACGCATTTTGCGTGGAGGGAGAGTGAAAAATAATTTTGTAAAGTTCACCCTTAGTACACTCGGTTGGTTATTGAAACCCCATCTCCACGTCATTGGCAGTCCAGTATATTGCGAAAGTGATGCTTTAAACCATATAATCACCGAATTGTATCTATGAAAATTGGATTGTATGAATGGTTCACGGTAATTTTACAGTTAAAGAATTATAAAAATAAATGGTATGACACCATGGCACAAGCTTTCTCATCTAGTGTATATTATAGTTTGAAACAAAATTTTCAAAAATAACTTTCAGTAAACTACTCTTAACTATCCTCACATTATCTGTAACTAGCAAGAGTGTTATTATTATTTATTATGCAAAACAACACCTCGTTACCCATTTTAAACTATATCTTTAAGGCCATTTTCGAAAAAAAATTTTAAAAAAAACTGCTCTTAGCTAAACTACATTTAAATTAATTAACTTTAGAAAAATAAACAAATATTAAGTTATTATTCATCATGTAAAACCACAGATACCAATTTTAAACAAAATCATTGCAATTATTTTTAAAAATATATTCAAATCTTTCAAAAATCATTCTTAAAAAATCACTACAGAAATTTTTTATGAATGTAAAATAAATAGACATTTATCATATTTACTGTTAAAAACCTACAGGATACTCATTTTGACCAAATCGTTTGAGTTATTTTATCAAATTATTTTCCCAAAAAACTATGATGTTCATAGTATTATTTTTCATTCATTTCAACTCTCCTCAGATAAATATTCAAAATCATTAGAGCCCTTTTAGAAATATTTTATATTTAAAAAAATAATTCCTTAGTTAACAACCCTTCAACGAAATGTTACTTGAAAATCAAGAACACAATGTTATTTGGGAAGTCAAACACTCCCTAGATATTAATTTCAAACAAAGTCGTTAAAGCCATTATCGAAAAATTTTGAATTAAAAAAAAAAAATCACTCATCAGTAAACCTCCCTTATTTTAAGGGCTGGAGTTTAAAATTAAAAAAAAAAACTGTCTCGAGGTATGGGAAAGACAAAGAGACGAACATACAAGGGAACAGACTGAATTGTAAAATCCACTTTTTTTATAGTTAGGGAGCACATAAAACGTAAATATTCATCATAATCTCGAGGCAGAAAATTTTCGCTGTTAAAATACTTTCTTTCTCTTTGGACGAGAAAGTAAAAAAAAACATTCCATATCCCTCCACCTTGCAAATATCTGTTTTCGTTTTGACAAATTAATAATATATTCGCCTTACTGCAATCATTACAAACATATATTCTAGTCAGATAATTACATATTGCGTAACGTTTCATCTGTCACTAATATTAATGCTAAGATTACAACGAATGGACTATAGCTAACAGTGAACTATTCTTCACTGTTATTACAGCATAATGTGAACGAACCTCTCTGTCTAGAGTACAGTAACAGTTTGTGAAGTAAGAAGCTTACATTCCCATGTGAGGAGAAGTGTTGGTGAAAAGGAGGAGGGGGGAGCTCTTCTCCCCTACTTCACGCCACTTAGCATAGTGAAGCGACATCCCCCGTACGATGACTTGGACAAATATTGAACCAAGAAACCAAACACTGATCTTGTGTTTCAAGTAGCCTGTCTATTTGTCCGTCCTCCAGTTTCAGCTAGCTCTCTCTCTCTCTCTCTCTACCTTTCTCTTTCCACCTCTTTTCTGCGATGGAAACATATATAGTCAGATCACCATAGATACATTTATATAATTATAAACAAGACATTTTGAGTAAAAAATGTTTGAAAAGAAACAGAATGTGCTAAATGTACGAACGTTCCCATTTTTTATTAAAATTTGAAACAATATTTTCAAAAATCAGATATCAATAGACTACCCTTAAAAAAAACACAAAATACACTCTTTTTTACTATGTAAAACCTTCTCCTAGTACCCATCTTAAACAAAACCACTAAAGAAATTTTGGAACATTTTAAAATTTTCAAAAATTTGTCATCAGTAAATTACCCATAAGCTGAGAGTGTAGGTGATGCGAGAAAGGGTCAGTGTTTTTCAGTGTCTTTAGCAAAACTTTTTTGGTCAAAATAAAATAAAAATACTGTTCCATTTGAAACATGAGTTTAATTTTCTTCCCATGATGATATCAACAGTGGTTGAATATTTGTCATGAGCATAGCTGCATAAAATTACAAATTTGTTAAGTGGAGAGAAAAAGTTGTCATTAAATCAGAGGACACCCTTGCCAAATATTCAAGAACTGCTGAGATCTTCATGTGGATAAAATTAAACTCTATGACTTACCGGAGAGATATTTGATTTATTTTGACCAAAAAAAATTATTTAAAAACACTGACCTTTACTCGCGTTTCCTAAATTCACATCTCAAATGAATTTTTTTTCTAAGAATAATAAGGCTATCTACTGTTATTTATCATGTGAGGCTATCCAAGCATATTAATTCTGAATGAATTTGTTGAAACCAGTTTCTAGATATCAGTCATCAGTCAAGTACCCTTAATTTTATATCTAGAATTAAAATAACAATTTCGTGTCGAGTTATATTTATAGGGTATACAACATTTAAATATCGAGTATGAACGAAACCCATCAAGTAATTTAATTTAGGGTTCAGGGGCACATAAAATGTCAAAATTCATTTTCCTCTCAAGGTATAAAAATGTTCAAGATTTTAATACTTTCTTTCTATGAGAAAGTATAAAATTCTTGCGTCTTAGCAGATGAGCCACAATTACAAAACCTAGATCATAGCTATGAAACATGGGCTCCAACCTTGAGGTTAAATCACCAGACACCACTGATTTATTGTGTACCATAAAGCAATTTGTGTAACTTCTTCCTTTGGGTTGGGCGTTCAACTCAAACTCATTCTTTCCAAGCCATATGAATTAGGTTGAGATATCCATGGATGAAAATGAAGAGGAAATGTCACAACAAACGTGTTCAACGTGTAGCTAACTCTTACTCGTGGTCATACAGCTTCAGTGTGTTCAGTAAATTAGCTTCAGATCTAGGAGAACATGGTTTGATAGCAAGTGAGGCCTATTTAATATTAAGTTTGATAGTAAGCTTGATTTATCTCCTTGATACAATTTTTATTAGAGTGTTTATCAGGAAAGTTTATTAATGGCTTAGTCCAAGACAAGGAGTATAGACAAGGATAATTTTAGAGGAATTGCACCCGCATAAGTAATGAGAAAGAGGGAAATCACTGTGATGTGCCACGAGAGAAACCTTCCCTTAGTACACCCGGCCAAGATTAGAACCTTGACTGCCCCTTCAACTGGTAGCCCAGTATATTGCAAGTCTGGCGACTTAGACCGCAAAGCTCACTAGTGTAGGTCTAGTTTTTGGTGTTAGCTGTCTTTCCAAGTGAGTTTATAAGTGGTAGGCTAACTTTAGACACCTACCTGCAACAGTGGATGAGCGGACTAAAACGTTATACTCGCAAGGTATTATGTTTTTGTGTATGGGGTGTATGAGTTCAAATTTTGGTCGGATTCAATGAAAGTAATTTTAGCTTTCTATGATGATATTTCTGATTTTTTTTCTTCGTGCATATGCTGCATTTTCTTTAATCCAATCACATTATCATGTTTAAATATAGGACTATTATATATCTATTGTCTATGTATATATAAAGCTACTAATGTTCAGAACATTGGCACTAAAACATAGACTACTTAAAAAATTTACAGAGTAAGTGTAATCCTGATATGCTTACGGGCTTAAAACATTTTTTCTGTCATCACTGAAAAATGTAGTTTTAAAATTATTATTACTATCAAGCTATATTGGCATTTATACTATTACAATGGGATTTACTAAGGGCAGATTTTAGAAAATTAGAAATTTTTCGAAAATGGCTTAGCCGCGTTGACACGTTGCGAGTACGCTCAGACCAAGCGCACTTGTACGAGCCACTCGTAGAGCAACTACTCGGATAGATGGTTTCCACGTCTTGCTACTCGGACAGTTATACAGATGGCCGATCTTGTATTGAAGGGTATCGAAGCTGTCACAGATATGTTAGTAAAAAAAGCTAGAATTTCATAAAAATCTATCGCATGAAGTGAAGAAGAAGACTCGTAAATGGGTTCTCAGGCACGAAGAATTAGGTGCATCTGCTAATTTTCTTCGTGAGGTTGAGGAAGAAGACAAAGACAGTTATAAAAAATAAGTCAGATTAACCAGTCAACAGTTTGAATGTTTCTTAGAACGAGTTACACACACACAAAAAGTGGTACTATCATGAGAGCCGCTTTACCTGCACGGTTGAAATTACAAATAACGCTACGTTACGTAGCGACTGGTGACAGCTTCAGAACCCTTGAAAGTTTTTTTTATAGAGTTCCAAAGTGCTTCATATCCAAATTTCTCCCATCAGTGTTGGATGCTATTTATGAAGAGTTGGAGGAATATATCCACACACACATCTTCCGTACCAGTATCAGTACCGAGAGGCATTTTTATTTTCCTGTTGGTAAGTACTTCTAATATTATTAATCTTCTTGATAATGTCTAGAACAGATATACCCGGGATATTCATGTTTTTTTAGCATTCGAACTATAGCAGAGTTTCGTGCGTCCTTGTTCTAGTAATCAGACAACTTCATGTTTCATAACACCCCTTCGGCTTCGTAAAGTTCCACAAATACGACGGTTTCCCGCTCAGTCCACCTTCTAGCGTGAGCTCCTCTCACCGTTCCGCTGCCATTTTTGGAATGCTATTCGTATCTAAGCTGACCCGAAAAGTTAAGCACGGTCCGAGTCACTCGGCTCGGATGACTGCCGTCCAAGTGGGCTTGGATTACATGTTTACACGATACGAGTAGTGTCCGAGGGAGCATCAGAATGCACTCGGTCTGAGCGTACTCGTAACGTGTGAACGCGGCTTAGCAAAATCTTTTTTTTTATGAAGAAAACTTACTTAACGGCAGCTGCAGATCAAAATACTTGATGTATGGCTACATAAAAGTATATCTAATAACCTTTGTACTCTTCATTCTACAATACTTAATGGCCTAAGTCGTCACTCTCGCAGTAGACTAGACTGTCAATGACCGGGAGATAGGGGTTCGAATTCCGGTCGGGTGTAATGAGCGTGGTTATTATTAAATGGTTTTCCACTATCCTTTCCCGCAAATGTGGGTTCACCTCCTCTAAATTAAATCATCTTCATCCCTAACTCATTAGCGTAGTTAGTACATATGCGTATAGCCTGAACAGATATTAAGACGCTATGCTTAAAAATATCTCACGGTAACTCTACAAAACATCCTCACTTCATTCCTCCAAGAGTGGCCCATAATTGTAACACGTGTAACTTCAAGTAAATAAATACACATCACAAGAGAACATGGGAAGGGGGGGAGTTTTATCAGCCAATATTTCTGCTCCTGGCCTTGGACCCCACGTAACAATGACGTCATCAAGTGATCTAACGACCCAGGGCTATCTGTGGGGATGAGAGAACGGGGTAGCAGAAGAGGGCTACATTTGCTGCCTAATTGGGTGACAACACAAACGATGACTACCATTTGACAAACGTCGGGGCCTATGTAACTCTCCTCTGCCCCCACCACTTCCCTCTCTGTTTTTCTCTCTGCCCGCGAGGGTTTAATGTAATATTTTAAAAATATCATCTCTGCTGGCGTATCTCTAAATTCCCTCCTCCCTCCCCTACCTTGCTTCTCTATCATTCCTGAGCGAGTCCGAGGGTTGATTGTCTACCGGGACAGTCACACATGAAACATTGGAAAGAGTACAGTCCCAGGGGGAAAACACAATGTATGGCTAAGCTGAAGAAATTTCGCTTGGAACAACTACACATGATTTTTAAGGTGGGATTCTAGGGGACGCGAGAAAAGGTTAGAGTTTTTTTTTTTCAGTTTTTATAACGAAACTTTTTTTTTTTTTGCCAAAATAAAACAAATATTGCTCCACTAGAAACACAGAGCTTAACTTTATTCAGAGCCTTTTCACACTTACCGGTACCGGTTATCTGGTCGCGAGGTGTATGAGATAGTAAAGACTATAGAGAGCTTTCACACGCTCCGGAGCCGGCTGCCCGACAACCGGCCACCGGGTCGTCGCCGGACCACACCACTACAAGCCCGGTCACCGGCTACCGGCTAGCCGGCGACCGGGCGTGCAGAGATGTATTGAATGTTATGCATGCTTTCACACGTGCCGGCCATCAGTCACTTGGTAGCATCTAAGGAAGCAAGACGTGTCTCTTTTTCTGAAAATTGAAAAATGACACCTGGACACGGGAATCGAACCCGGGACCTCTGGCGTACTAAGCCAGAGGTCCCGGGTTCGATTCCCGTGTCCAGGTGTCATTTTTCAATTTTCAGAATATGATATCTAGTGGAGTAATTCCCTACTAATAAGCATAAATAATAGCTCTGGCTATTAATTCTTAAGTGTCTCTTTTTGTTCGAGGTTACACCGCAATACGCATTGGCGAGTGATATTGAAATTGATATTGAGATATTGATATCATTGGTTGAAGCCAGGCCGGTTCTATGGGACAAAACAGCCGAAATCTACAAAGACAAGAACGTGACAAAGCAAGCTTATGAGTGACTTCAAGGAATTGGGAGATATTGATAAAAATGCATTTAGTGAGTATTGTTGTTTATTCAAAAGTTTCAAAGCAGGAAGTATTTTCTTATATTTTTGATTGAGAGATATTTAAAGATACACATTTATTGAGTATTGTTGTTTATTCAAAAGTTACAACGCAGAAAGTATTTACTTATATTTTTGATTGAGAGATATTTAAAAATACACACTTAGTGAGTATTGTTGTTTATTCAAAAGTTTCAAAGCAGGAAGTATTTACTTATATTTTTGATTGAGAGATGTTTAAAAATACACATTTAGTGAATATTTGTTTAAACTACTGACGCATAGCCTTTGTAGTTATGGTACATCGAGCCAAGTGGGTTGACTACCCGAATATGTTTCCGTCAACTGCTCCTAAACAGTGTGGAAAATTGGCTTTTCTTTCAAAATTTGAAGCGATCGTTTCCCACTGTTCTTTTGTAAGAATGGGTATGCATTCCAACCGTATGACACATCAGATACTAAAACATACATGTCTGACTATTTTGCTCACTGTTGAAATACCAAGTCTGTAGATGTAATGCAGATCTGTAAAAGTACAGCCACTCACCAGATACCTGGAACAACAAAATTGACTATTTATTCTTTTTACTTAATTTCAGGTAAAGAGGTAGTGAAGAAATGGGCAAACATCCGAGACGCCTTCGTAAAATCTCGTAAAAAACATTAAGAAATTACAAAATCGGGGGCTGGTGCTTCTAATATAAAAAGTATGTATACAACGATCAGCTCCGATTTTTAAATAAAGTATTTGAGGAACGGCAAACACATGATAGTCCATCAGAATATATGGAAAAGTCTCAAGAAAAAACAGATGTAGGAATATCTGAACATGAAAATAATGAAAAAGTTGATACGTTCAAAATAACACTGAAAGAGCCGGGATCTCGAAAGCGTAAATTAGACGAAGTGGAGATGAAAATTATACAAGCTCTGGAAGAACGTCCGCCAGAGCGACATTTGTCGTTCTTCAAAGGGATCATTCCATCATTGGAAAAATTAGATGACGACGACATCGTGCAATTTCAAATAGGAGTACTACAATTGATATCAAATACTAAACGGAAAAAATGAATGGGTTCGTCACACCAGCCTGCCGCTACGTTGACCTATCAGCAGTTTCCACACTAAACTACAAGTCCTCAACACTCGAGTTCAAACCAGCAGATGTTTCCATCAATTAGAAGTCAGTTTTACCAGTTTCACGGCCAACAGTTTTCTGCTGCGCCGTCGGTATTCAGCCCATAGAATAGTCCATCCCCGGTGATGTCTACCAAATCATCCACATTGGATTCTATAGAATTCTCTTAGCTTTGTTTTTACTGTATACTGTACGTGTTAATAAATAATAAAAATTTTTAAACGAGTTCTACTTACCTCAGTAAAGGTGCTAGCATTTGAACAGGTTGGATGCAATCTCTCATTTAAGTATCCTGACGCTGGATAGCATCTTTTAAATAATTGTGTAACTCATCAAAAGAGGAAACAGACATTCTGAAGTAGTTTAAAAAAACTTGGTTTCATCTGCTTGTAAGTCCTTAAACAACGTATAAAATGCTCAAAACTTTTCTCTTTTCATATTTATAGGATGCGCCCAATTAATTTTTTGCTTTATTTTATGACGGTAGAGTCGTCGATACAAAAAACACATTGGAATAATACGTTCATGCTCAAATGTGGTTCGTGAGTGACTAAACACACTCACTGGTATCGCCCGGACCGAGTGCAATGTCGGAGTAGTGTGAAAGCTCGACAATGACCGCGTACCCGGTGCCGGCTAGCCGGATGTGTGTGAAAAGGCTCTTTAAGAGCCTAAAGCTAATGGTCTCAGCTTGAGTTCGGATCCCAGCCGGTCGCACAATAAGCGAGGTCATATTATGGGGTTTATTTTCCGTTTATTCTCTCAAGGTGAATTTTGGAACATTTCTTCTTAGTTTTTCTTCCAATACCTTTCCTGTTAAATTAAGTTTCTACTAATTCTTTAAAATTTCAGTGCTTTCGTAATAGACTGTAGGCCTACTGCCGATGACGGCGAGATTGGAGTTCGATCCTGACCCGGTGTACTGAGGGTGGTTTTCCCTGAATGGTTTTCCACTCTACTTCCACGCAAGTAGGGGTACACATAATCTAAGTTCAATCTTTCTCATCCCCTACACACTATTGCGCTAGAAATTATATTACCCACTACGAAATTTATTTCAATTCGCTTTATAATGCCTATAAAAGTTGTTGTTCCTATTTTAAAATGAAAAATAAGGTGATTAAATAATAATTCTAGTTGATAATATGAATTAGTAAATGCTTTTTTTTAATTTAAGAATGTTGTCTTCTTGTGACATCACGCTCAGTCAAGATAGAATTTCCAATGCTAATGAATTTACGTTTTACTCAGCGAGTTTTAAAGATATAACGTTAAAACAAAAAACCATAAATTCTTAAATAATTTTAAACATAGTCCTACAGTGTCACAAATTATTATTTTTAGCTTAAACAATTTTTTGTAAACGTATTTTCTGTATAAATCCTCTACAGCTCAGACTATTTGTCTTGACCAAAAAAATAGCATGTATTAGTCTTCCTTAGAGAATGTAGATTTAAAAATTATGTGGTAGCGTATATCTATCTAGAATAAGAAACAAGGAAAAGGTAAAATTAAAAGCAAGTCAATGTTTTTAAGGCGTAAATATTAAAGTGATTATGTAAACTCGTCAAAGAATGAGGGAAAAGGTTATCAGCAAGCAGACAAGAGCCCTCTCAGAGCAAACTTCTCATTTTCTTCCCTCTCTTTCTATTTTGTACATTGGCGTCTTAGTGTGGTAGTGCTTAGACTGCTTAGGTGCGTCAAGTTAAGATGCAGCCCACTTCGAAAAATAGCTTCAAATTCTCCAAATAGACACGTCGTTAAAATAATGTGGTAAGTTTGGTTAAATATTTATTGCAATGTTGATCAAGACTGATTTTAGACAAGTTAACCAACATTATTCTATAACTAAATAGTAACTAATGCTAGTTTGGGGAATATACATTTTAAATATTTCAAGTTCGAAAACAATCAATACCCATTCTCAATGCTAAATTTTTAATTTAACTGAAATTATAATTTAAGAAAGGGACCGTAAAAATAGTAAAAATAATAACTATTTAAGTATTTAATTATCTATTTAGATATTTTTACTTTCATTGCCTTGTCATCAATATGCAACTTAAATCGAGGATAATTCAAAATGGAAGAAAACATTGAATTAGTCTACCCATCAAAAGTAGTTTTAGAGATATATTACGTTATTAATGTGAAATTTTATATTAATTGGAACAATTTGTTAATTTCAAAAATTATTTATAAGTGAAACGGCTGATATCATCTAAATTAAATAGCCTATAATTGTCAGTGCGTTAAAAGAAATTGTGCATACAATACATTAATAGGAAGCTCGAAAATGACGACCCTAAAAATATTTCGATCTCAAACCCGAGCTTTAATGACGAGCTCGGCTCTAAGCTCAAAAATCTACTACTCGCAGGGACCTAATATATATGTATAATTATTTACATATAAAACAAAAATGTTGCCTTTAAATGCGTGTAACAAGTTTGTTTGAAATCATCTTGTTAGTCAAGTTAAACATAAATAAGAAGAATTTCAAACAAAAGTGTATGGCTGCTTGGATATCCTCTTATATCTTGGATATCTAGGCTGTTATAAATATGGTAGTATCATAAAAATATAATAATGAAACTATACAAACAAGTAATTGTTTATTTATTTAATTAATTTTTAAGGTAATTAAATTATGTAATTAACTTAAATACATGACACCTGAACATGTTTTTAAAAATCAGGATCCAAACCTAAAATGTTTCTACAAAACACCAGTAATTAAACTAAGTAACGTTACAACAGTTATTAAATTAAATCTAAATCATTTCTAAATCGTTGAGATTATTGGCTCCCCCGAAGACCTAATCCAATTAAGGCAAGATAATTTATTTTAATTGAAAATATCAATTCTCTTAAAATAATAAGTGTCTGTTAATTTATAAAGTTTTAAGTAAAATGGTGCAATAAATCTGAAAACTTTGAAAATCGAACTGTAGAGAATAATTCGGTCTAGAGTAATTGAAACATAACAATCAAGATTACTAAAATAGTAAAAAAAAAGTTTCTACTCCTTAAAATAAATAATTTGACACCATTAAATCATGCAATTGAAAGGTTTTTAAAACACCAAACATAAATTACATTATGGTTTACAATAATATTTTACACTTGCTTATATTGGAATTGTTGTTTATTGGTTGTGACAGGTGGTAAGGGGTTCAAAAGAACAACAGCATCAAGAAAGGTGATAAAGCATTGTCATCTACGTAATTCTTGTTCTGAGGGCTGCTAAGAAGAATAAATATAGCTGTTGTGAGCTTAACTCTGTCAGTTATGTGATTAATTTTAGGCATATTTATATTAGCATTTTATTTTTGCTTTGAACTTTGTGAACAACTTTAAAGCTATTCGTTTCACATCAATATGAGCACCGTTTGCCTGAATGTATGGAATGCAGCTACGGTGAGAATAGAGGAATAGAATCAAATGAATGCTAAATGTTATGGCTATAGCATCAAGTATAAATTTTGGTGTGAAAATGATTAAATTTTCAAGTATAAAAGGGGTTTACATGAATACTCAATACTGTGACAATTGTGACGTTCAGGATAACATTAGGAAAAGTTAAGGCAACAAACACCGTAGGTCAGTTCCAACAGCAATCAGCTAAGATGAGAATAGAGGGCTTAGACTACTACTCGATATTGTGAGGATTGTGACATCAATTAGAACACTAGGAAAAGTTAAGAAGTTAAGGCAACAAGCACTGTAGGTCAGTTCCGACGGCATCTAACTAAGACGGGAGCAGAGGGTTTAGATTAATACTCGATATTGTGACGAGTGTGACGTCCAGTATGACATTAGGAGAAGTTAAGGTAACGAACACCGTAGGTCAGTTCAGACGGCATCCAGCTAAGGCAAGAACATAGTGTTTCGATTAATATTCAATATTGTGACGATTGTGACGTCCAGGATAGCACTAGGAAAAGTTAAGGCGACAAACACCGTAGGTCAGTTCAGACGGCATGCAGATACGGCGAGTGGAAAGGGTGCTCGCGTGACTGGAACCAATGTTAGGGTCCGCTGATAGGTCATACATCAGCGTCCAAGCCAATTTCTCTTAGCGCTGAGAAATGATAGCCGCTAGCAAACCTACACAAGCCTCCTCGATGGTAATCACCATTGTTTTATTCACAAGTTTTGATTATGTCCGGCAAAGTCGTTACGTTCGATGTCTTCATAAGACGTGTGTTCCAGAGTCTTGGGTGCAGGGGAAGGAGTTAGATGAGTAATTCCCCTACCTCGCCAACCTGCCCCCTCCCACACCCCAACCCATCCTTTTGACTTATGCGCCGTTGCCACCACCTTTGTAATCATTATCAATCTTGACATTCTATAGTCACTAGTTACCAGAACATTTTAGGGTACACTATGTAATTTGGGCGTATAATTTATTTTGATATCTAAATAGTAGTCAATATTAAGTGCATACTCAAAACTAATTTCTAGATAGTTTGTTTATTAAATCTATCTTGATTATCTAAATATTAAGTGTTTTACAAAATATGTATTTAAGTTTCAAAGAACACATTGCCTTAAAATATAATTTTCTATCCAATTTTAATAGAAAGGATTTCATATGATAGCTAGAAAACTACTGGATATACTTTCACGTATTCATACGTCCGTTTATGTTAGATGCAGCGATAACCTTTGATAGATACTATGCATACCTATAAAATAACACTGATGAAATATTTCAAACTATTCAAAACATAAACTAATTTAATAAAAAAGGCTTGTGAATGTGTTCGAATTAAAAAATGCTCGACTTGCTCTCTCTCGAGATAGAGATTAGGAAACTACGCCTTTCACATAAATTACCGAGAATATTTATTTTTTGTATTGCAACCTACTAGTTACTACCCATCTGGGTTATAATATGCCTATCTACATGCTTCAGTGGCCGTATGGTCTAAGGCCACTCTCTTTAATTGGCTAGACTGCCGATGACAGGGAGATCATGGTTCGGATACAGGTCGGGTGTTTTTAAGGAGGTTTTCCCTAAATGGCTTTCCACTAGAACTTTACACAAATGCTGATACACTTAATCTAAATTCAACTAATTCACTAACGTAATTAGTAAATATGCGTATAGCCTGAACAGGTGGTAAGACGCAACGCCAATATATACATATATGTATATGCCCATTTACACTAACGAGATTGGGTTGAGGTATGTGGTATTTAGAGGAAATGTATTATAATTTGAATTAAGGGCCAGTGAAAAACCATTAAGAAAACAAACCTCAATACATCCAGCCTGGATTCAAAGTCCAACATACACGTCAACCACAATTTAGTCCAGTGGTATTCAACCTGTGGTTTACGGAGACAACTTAGGGGGATACGTAAAATGTTGAAATTTTGTTTTGTTTGACAGATACTGAATAGTAAGGGTCCGATTTAGGGTTAGTATGAGAGACACGGATGTAAGAAATTCGATCTGAAAACATTATTTTTTCTCTCCTAGATATATAATATAGAATACGTTTAACTTGCATTATGCACCAACAGCTTTGCGGGTACAAAGTTGAAAAAAAAAAATTCTATCTGGATGTTTACGAACAAAAATGTTAGAATACAACTTTCACCGCGTCTTAATAACTTTTCAGGCTATACACTTATATGATAATTACTCTAGTGGGGTAGAAATGAGGAAGTAAACATCTTAGAGGTGATATACCCGCATTTGCGTAGAGGGAGAGTGGGAAACAATTTAGAGAAAAACTTAGTAGACTCAACCGGGATTTGAACCCTGATTTACTTGTCATCAGCAGGCCAGTCCAACACTAGTGTGATACCTCGGAATCTCAGAAGATGCAACCATCTATGTGTGTGATCGTAAATCAACTGAATATTGAACTCTCGGGATGTGTTGTTATTCATACGGTCTAATATAAGTAATGGCTATCAATTATTTAAAGAAGAGCCCATCTCGTCACATAGCTAACACCTAACTTAAATAGGTAATACAACTTGAACCAGCCAGTATTCTGTATTCTATTTTTTTAAACAAGTTGAATTATTTTGAGCATTTGATTTTTTTTAGTAAGGATGAACATAAGGCATAGTTTTAGTAAAAAAAAAAATATTGTTAGCTAACGCGCTAGTCAAGTTGAGCTAGACTGCCGAGGACGGGGAGATCGAGGTTCAAATTTCGGTCGGGTGAACTAGGGGTAAGTTTTTCCTCAATGGTTTTCCACTGCCCCTACACGCAAATGCGGGTTTACTTTCTCTAGATGCAACCTTCATAATCCATTAGCGTAACTAGTACTTAAGCATATATCCCGAACGGGTAGTAAGACGCGGTTCTTAATAAAAAAATCACTTAAAAATCAAAGTTTTTAAGCGCAGAATAGGAAGAGAAACCACAACAACGTCAACCTGATGAAAAAGAGAGGAAAGACATACTGAGAATAAATTACCAGCCAAGTGAAGCTGGTCGGTGATCGAACCACGGTTTCTCCGTTAAAAAAAATGAAAGGTGTGCTGTCTGCTCAACTATCCGAGGTGGTATCCAACATTTTCTTCCCTGTTTGAAACTTATAAAAAGTAAGGGGAAAAACACCTACAGAAGAAGTATAGTCGGTTCACTGTAAAACTAAGTTCATCTGACAGTGCGAAAAGTTCAGATCACTCGAAATGTGTAAGGTTAGCTTTCACATTTTACAGATGGCACCAATTTTATAAGTTGAACTTTAACTTTAGCGAACTTTTATCCATGTGGGCTACTCTACACTTTACGTGTTTTATGATCTAAAAAAAAGGTTATTTCCATGGTGATCTTATTATATATCCACTCTCGTTACTTTATGGCCTGAGGGTGGGAGGCAAGATAGATTTTTATCTGGCCGTTAACACCCGATTCCTCGTATCGCTGATCGGTCGGGATGACTCGGGGAAAACTCGTAGACATGCACGCGACTTGGCCTCGGCCCGTGATCCTGTTAATCCCCTTTTGGTGGGGAAAGAGTTGAGAGGATATCGAAAACACTAAAACTTTGTTTTAAAGAGGTAAACATGATAGTAAATTAAGATTTTCACGGAATAGTTGGCCATCCCTGGTAAAAGACAAGCCTATTTAGTTATCACTAAAAAAAATGTACGGAACTCCACACGGACTTTCTCGTTCTATTGTTTAAAAATGGAGATATTTACTCAAAACTCGTAATATATGTAAAACGAAATAATATACACTCGCAATCCCAAGCATAAATTGCACTATATTTATGTAAAACATTTTTTTTAGTCCCGGTTTTAAATAATATAATTTTATTTTTGAAGAATTAATATCCTATTTGTATGTTTGGACCGATAAAAAAGATCAATATTGGGTCCACAAAAGTCAACACTTTGTATTAAAATTTCGACTTCCAGTTATAATTTTCGACATTTTATTAGGTGTTGCACATCTTCATGTCATAAAATTGCTATTAAATTCCTCATTTAAAAATATTGACAAATAAAAAATATTAATATTGACTACTGAGTCTAAAATGGAGATAGATCATTGTTGTATAAACATTTCTCCTAAGAGGTTTAAGGAAAAATAACATAAACTTTCTGAGAGACTTACTTCTATTTAATTACTCTATGGCCTTGGAGAATTATTGCGTATCGCTTTACAGCTAAAGCTCACAAAATTGTATTCATGTATCAGAAATCTCACCAAATTGTATTAATATCTCAGAATATCTCAGAAACTGTTGGATTTATGAAAATATATTTCATATAAAAGTTTTTAATTTTTAATAGTACTACAGTTTTGCAACGATAAGTTATTTAGTATCTCAAATAGTTGCGGAGATACGGAAATTTCCACTTTGGTAAAGTACCTTAAAAGTCATTTTCATGCGAAAATGAAAATATCCAATTTATAATTTTAATCAACGCCTAGATATGAATTTTAATCAAAATCGCTAGAGCCGATGTTGAGAAAATGGATTTTTTCTCTTTTCGCCCTTTATTAAACTATTCTTAATTTTAAGTTTAAACAGACACATAGACATACGGCATTGCAAAAACCACTTTTTAGGGCTCGGAGGGTCATGAAACGTCGACATCCATCAACATTTCAGGTTAGATTTTTTTTACGGTCGCAACTTTACCTTTTGTTTTCGAAAAGTTAAAAAATATAACTATTTGGGTATAGCTTGAAAGTTATTGGTTTTATAAAAATATGCTTCAAATAAAATATTTCTAATATAAATAGATCTATATATTTGTAATGATAAGTAATTTATTATCTCAAATAGTTTCGGAGATATGATAAAAATGAGAATTTATGCATCAGACCGTAGCCCTTAAAGTCATTTTGCCGAAATATTTGGAGTAGTCGTTTTGTTTGGAATATTTATAAATGTTTAGAAATGAAATTTAATCAAATTGGTTATAGCCGATTTTGAGAAAATCGACTTTTTCTCTTTTTGACTTTCAGTAAAATATCCTTAATGTTAGGGTTGGATATCCAATTCCAAAAATCTCTCGAAGCAACCCTATGAAAACTGTAGGTACCAAGTTTTAATCCGATCGGTAAAATAGTTTAGGCTCTAGTCGGAGGTACAAACAGACAGACGGAAATTCAAAAACAACTTTTTCTGATTCGGGGGGTCATTAAAAGTCGAGATTCATCAAAATCTCGAGTTCGATGTTTTTTTTTACGATTACAATACTTTCTCAACCTGTAAGATAGCGAGAAAGTAAAAAAAGATTGGCTAACCTCTTAAACACAGAGTAGAATTATTCGACCACAATTCACCTGCACTGGTGGGTGATGCAGACACAGGCATCAGTCCCGTCTTGTCTGATTTAATGATGACGGTCAAATAGAAGTTTGAATTTTGAACGGGTGTACCGTTGGTGTTTTTCTTAGTGGCTTCCGACTCCCCTCCCCCACTATCTTCACGCAAATGAAGGTACATTTATTTTAAAGTTTTATCTTCCTCAGCCCCATTCTATTAAAGTAATTAATATATGCGTATAGCCCAAACAGGTACTAAAACGTGGTTATAATAAACATTTTCCAAGTAAATGTGGTTACATTTCCTCTAAATTTTACCCTCATAGTCCCTACCCAACTTAGTTAATATAGGGGTGGTCCAGATATGTAGTAATATATGGAGCACGAATTCAAAGTCACTCGTCAATTATTAATATTAATATTTCGTGCTGGTAATTCACGCTGACCCACTTCAGTGGTTGAATGGTCTGAGGCGTCACTCTCACAATAGACTGGACTGCTAGTAACGGGAAGATCGGGGTTCTAATCCTGATAGGGTGTATTGAGGTTGGTTTTATTCCCCCCACCCACACAAATGTGAGTATACGTCATTAAATTCATTCTTCCTAATCCTTAGCACACTAGCCTAATTGGTACATATGCGTACAACCAGAACGGGTAGTAAGATGCGGTGAAAAAGAGTTCACACTAAAGGGTTGGTGAAAGTGTTAATTAATGACCTTCCTCTTTCCCCCGTTCTCCCTTCTAGACCGAATCAAAGAGCGTCTCCTTGCGCGCGTGCTGGGGGCTATAATCGCGTGTACCGTATATAATGGTGTAGGAGTGTTTGATTGAAGACAATAGCGCACCGCGGCGGATAGAGGCGACACTTATTCGTGAGTGGGGAACATTCAACGGCTATGTACGAACCTCCCCCTCGCTAACACGCTAGAAAGAGACACGTAACCTAAACAACATGTCCAGAGATTCGATTAAGGCACTACGAGTCACGAATGTATTGTATCAAAGTTGTTTGAGCTAAGCTATTTATTGAGTTCTAGTTTACAGAAAGGGCCTAGATCGGTAGAGATACTGTGGAAGAACCTTTCAGAATACAGCAACATATTTTTTCACGGTCAAAATTGATAGTAATTTACTGTATTATTAGTTGAACTCGGTAGTCTTGGAGTAAAGTACTCGCTTTAGGATACGATTTTCGTGGATTCAAACCCATCCGGAGTCGACGGATTTTTCTTGAGCGATGGAGATGAAGTAAAGCCGACGGTCCCATATCGATTGTGGCGTGTAAGAGAACCCAGGAAGATATGTGAAAATTCCTTTTCCAACAAAATTGGTAGGCCATTTCATTCTCGCTCATAGAAATTCTCTTTTATTAATATATATATTTTTAACAACATGTCTTACTACCCGTTTGGGTTATATGCTTATGTACTAGTTATACTAATAATCTTAGGGCTTAATAAGGTTATATTTGGAATAATTATTATTATTATTAGCACCGCGTCTTACTACCCGTTCGGGTTATACGCACTTACGCTAATGTGTAATGGTAGGGTGATTGTGAGATGAAATGGAGGACCTACAGTTTAACGTGGAATCCGAACCACGGTGGAGGCCTGGCATTCCTCACATTCACAAGTTGTGATTAATACACATCTTGTCAGAGGTGAAGGAAGGGTTTGGCATTCAGATAAATCTGTGCCGGGACCGAGGATTGAACCCCGGACCCTCAGCACAGAAGTCTGAAACCTTACCCCTAGACCACCAGGTCACCCTATTTGGAAGAAGAGTACCCACATTTTCGTGGAGGGAAAGTAGAAAACCATTTTGGAAAAAGCACCCTGATTACACAAGACCGAGATTTGAACCTCAATCCCCCAACATCGGCAGTCTACTCTACTGCGAGAGTGGCGCGTTAGAACATGTGACCACCAAAGCGTGTTGTACTTATATAATCAGTTGGTTCAAAAAGTGCACGTTAAATTCCTCACAAAAATAAAATACTATATTATTGGTGTTGTTTTTAGGTACTAATATTATCTATCAAATGTGACAGATGGAGGTCCCATGACTTGACGTATTACTATAAATTTTAAGTCCATTAATACCAGGTGGGTCATGAAAGTTTGTCGTTCTAAAAATTGGGTCTTGGTTTTCAAAATTTGGGACGCACTGCCTTGGACCATTCTAATACCGAGGTGGGTCTCACATTATAAATCCGTGACAACGTTGCAGAAAAACAACTTCAACTATAATGGAAGGTTAGGTTTTGTCAGGTTGAGTTAGTTTGTAACTTTTTTAGCACTGCATATTACTATCCGCTCAGGATATACGCCTATGTACTAATTACACTTATGGGTTAGGAAGAATTCATTAGAGGAAGTGCACCCGCATTTGCGTAGAGGGAGAGTGGAAGACCATTCCGATAAAAAGGTACGTTCAAAGAATGGGATGACACAATATTGCAAAAAAAACTTCTAGAAATAATTTAACTATTCATGTTCGGGGTGCGATGCAAACCACACTACCTACGAGTGAATGTGTCGTCGCTATGTCAGTGAAGAATCTTATTTTAACGAAATAATCAAAACTTTCTTCTCACAAACTTTCCTACGGGAGTTGAGTGTTGTGAAATTGAGTGTGATATCTGATAAGATACTTTTAATATAGCAAGTAGGTACTTAAAATAATGGAATCGTTCTAATTAATTTAATAATCTTTAATTGATTGAAGCTAGAACATCATTGACGACATCCCTTTTCCCCAATCCCCCAAGGTGAATCCTATAATGTGTCACCTGACGTGGTGGCACTCAGGAATATTCACTAGTACCCTAAAAGACGATCTTACAATCTTTTAAAATCTAATAACTATTTGAACAAGGTTTATTCACCTTATTTTTTACTAGACTCAATTTAAAAAAATATTTAATTTAGTATAGTATTCGATACGAATTTGGTCATATTTAACTATAAAATATTCGATAAGAAACTTTGAAATGATAAAATATTCGATCAAGATTCGATCTGAAACGTAATTTTTCATTATGAAAGATTTGATTTGGATTATTCTAACCTTTTTCTTCGATTATATTAAATTCGTACTCAATTCAAGTTAGTAATCAAAGATTTGTATTCGATTGTAAATATTGAAAATCTTGGATTCGCATGGACCTAGAACCCAAGTAATTTAAGTCACTCTTGCAGGAAGACAGGAGGTCATGTAATCTTCCCCCAAATGTAGGGCCGCCGTCTTGTTATTAACACTGTAAAAACAAGCGGGCAGCGGTAGTGGCACAAGTTCAGCGCCACTCCACCTTATAGCAGATGAGGTTGACACAAGACCAGCCGCCAGGAACAAAGCCTTCCTGCCTCGCTCCGGTAATGAACCCAGTACCAATATTTGCACGGGGCCTCTCTAGCACAGCAAACATTGACACAGGATCCCCCTCCCCCCTTGTGCGATGGAGTGAGACAAACACTAGTCAATTAATAGTTGGCAGTAGGCAACACTTGCTTAGGAGACCAATGTTTGTCAACGTGGTGCAGATAATTTGGGCTTGACGTGTTAAATATGCTATCAGAGTTTTGTTTGAATTGAGGTAATAATTTGCATCTATATACACTTACATTTACACTATAGAACCATCACTGATAAATATGTTATATATAAGTAGTTATTAGCCATGTAAAAAAGTAAACAACATCGCATCTTACAAAAACAAGATATTATCGAAACAAATGTTTTTTTATTAAAATAAATTCTCAGTATTTTATTTAAATCGAACTATTTATTTTTACCTGATAACACTATTTTGAACAATTTTAATAAAATTTTGTCATTTTCCCGTTCAAACTAACTAAATTATCCTAATGATGTACCTCTCCCTCTGCGTGAATTTAAAAATCATCACAAAAACGTATCAATAAAAAGTATCAATGGTAAAACCGATGAGAAAGGAGGCAATATTTGATGCAGTCTTTCCTAATGCCCGCCCCCGTTGTGAATGCACTGTACACTAGGATGAGATGGGTATTTGTAATTTAACATACTTATAAGCAACATCTACAAGCTCTCATTCCCATTTCCTCATTTTATACCTCGACAGGGGAACAATATGTTTGGTTGGTTGGTGGCTTATTACCATGAAATAAAAAACTTAAATATTTTTAAAAATAAACGGCAGTTAAAAATGCTCCCCATGTCCACCGGGCTACGCTAGTTTTATTAAAGTGAAAGTGTAGAACTTTACACGATTCTTTTAAAGATAAATCTTCCAGGGCTGACTTGCTATTGGTACAGCCATCCTGTAGACCTACGGTATCGGAATCAGAGGAAAGTCAGGGAGGACCCTCGATTTCAATTCAGTTTTGAGCAAAAGACGATGTAAAGTTAATAGTTATTTTTAACATATTAATCACAGCTACGCATTACAATAAATCTAAATCTAAACTTACTTACGCTAGACTATGGCATTAAGAACTCGAAAGTTCATTGCCGCACTTACAAAAGTACGCAACCTATCTCTATCTCGAGCTAGTTCTCTCCAGTCCATCTCTTTCATTTTTTAATATGAGTCAACGAAATATTTTTAAATTCTCAGAAAATTTTTTACAAATAGTTTTTTAAGATTAAATTTATAAAATGTATTTCAGCATCACACTACTTTTTTAATTATTCATGCTTGAAACAAAATAACTTTATAATAAAAATCTATTTAATAAATAAATAAAACAGATAAATCTTAACTCATATTTATCTACTCCTTACTCAAGATTTAGAATGTTTTCTAAAATTTTATTTATTTCAGGTTCATTATAATGTTATCCTCCCATCTGCATCTATGTTTATCTAATTAGTAGATTTCATAGCTGTTCGATAAAGTTCTAACAATGAAAACTGGACTATAATTATAAACAACTGACCAAATATATAGTTTATTCATTTAGCTTCTCAAATCCCACTTCAGTGGCCGAATGGTCTAAGGCATCGCTCTCGTGTTAAGACTGTCCTGCGTATGATGAAGAGATCGGGGTTCGAATTCCGGTAAGGTATACTGAGGGGGGTTTTCCCTAAGTTTTTCCCCAATCTCCTTCCAAGCAAATGAGGGTAACTACCTCTAAAATGCTTCCTTACTCATTCCTACCCTAGTAGAGTAATTATCATGTATGCTATAAACTGATCCGATAGTAAGACGTGGTGATAAAACAAAATAGCTTCAATGCTATAATTCTTTAATACAGATAGTGGACTAACGGCATACAAGATTCGAAGTCTTCATTGACTATGATATATCATATTATAGTCAATGGAGTCTTCTTTGTTCCGTAGCCAACCACAAAGTTTGTCCAGAACTTGCATCTCCCGTGGACAACAAAAACTTGTCCTTACACTGAACATCAAAATGGATGTTTGTGTGCTCTAATTAAGTTAGTTTAATCACCCATCCTCCCGGCAGGACAAAGAGTAAAAACAAATGTCCGCGAAATTAGTGGAAATGAAATAATGATTCCCTTGCGTCCACATTAGGTCGCAATCATCGTCTACTTTACTGTCTGTCAACTCTTTATTGTCTGATGATTGAATCAGCTTTATGTTCGGCATGGGCGTTGTTTGAGGAGACCCTTTTCATGTTGGAAGCCTCAATTCTCGTCAAACACTGATGGATCATAGACAAATGCATGCATGGGTCAGCTAGGAAACATTGATATTTCTTGGTTAAACTATCAGTGTTTTCTTCAATGAACGACTTTGTAAATCTCTTTGGCATGATTAGAATGGCATATAGATTCCCATGCATACGAATAAAGTTTGTTTTAACACCACGTATTACTTACTACCTGTTCAAGCTATACGCATACATGATAGTTACTCTAATGGCGTAGGGATGGAAGAATTAATTTTAGAAGTAGTCTACCCTTATTTGCGTGAAAAGAGACTGGGAACCATACAGGGAAAACCACCCTTAGTAGACCTGACCGGAATTGGGTTCCCAATCTCACCGTCATTACCAGGCCAGTCCAACAGGATAAAGACGAATAAGAACATTCGGCCACTGAAGCGAGTTTGAATAATGTTATAGCTTTAGATTGTTTATTATTTTCAAGTTGCGAGAAACTCAGTCACAACAATAATATAGTGGTTATTTATTCTTGTCACTGTTGGGGAAACTCACTCTAAAATTGCTGGTGGGAATTGGAAACGGTAATTGCAATTAAATTGATATATAATAAATACTAGATGTCCATGTTTTTAAATTAATATATTATTGAACAGTGTTAATAAACGAGATCTAAAATGTGTACATCCCGAATTTGGTAAAAAGAATAATTATTAGGTGACGAAGTTGCCCAAACCATAGAGAAAGGGATAGTATACATTTCTCTATGTTCAAACCTTGAAATAAACAATCTTAGTTATTTATATATATAATTATATAGGTAATCAAAGTGCTAGGATACGATACATGAAAAGAGTGAAACTAGACTTGGCATAGAGCTATTTGGGAGAATAAACACTCCCTAGATATCCATTACAAAGTCATTAGAAGCATTTTTGACAAATTTGGAATTCAAAAAAAGTCCCTCGTTCGTAAACTACCTTTAATTTAAGGGCTGAAGACACAGTTCAAGAAAAAAAAAATCCCAATAAATAGCATTATAATATATAAATATCAAGTATGAACAAAATCCATCAAAATGGATCAGATCTGTGATCAGATACGTAAAGACAGATAAACATGAAGATGGGATGGATTGTAAAATCCTATCGTTGGGTTTGTGAGCACATAAAACGTGAAGATTCATCATAATTTCGAGGTAGTACATTTTATTTAATATACAACTGACAAAGCACTTGCTCTAATTAGGGTTTTGGCTAGATAATGAGATAATTTTTCGATCCATTTTAAACAAAGGTAGCTTATCTTTATGATGAAATTTTGAAACTCACTTATCTAATAAAATCTTAGAAAATTCATCATAGCAACCGATTATTATATATTTAACTAATTAAGACGCGCATCGGTGATAACATGATGGACGTTATTTTTCTCACAATAAACGGGGATGTCAAGGTTGGGGCTTAAAACTTGGAGGGGTGATTTGGGATGGAGTTTTATCTTATACACGTGTTATATTATTGCGTTTTTTCAATTCTTTCTTCATAGTAATGCAGATGCAAATTTAAACTATCTCGTAATTTACACTTCTTTAAATTTAAGACTTTAATAACCTTCGGTCTAACAATATAAAAGATCTACCCCGTTTCAGTTGTCAAATTGTAGGCGTCACTCTCGCAAAAGACTGGACTGCCAATGACGGGAAGAACGGAACTCGAATCTCGGTCGGGTGTATTGAGGGTAGATTTTCCTGATCCGTTATTCACTCTCCCTTCACACCAATGCGGATACACTTCCTCAAAATCCAAATTCGACCTTCCTCATTCATAGCACATTAACATAATTAAAAGACCAAAATATGCGTATAACTCGACAGGGTTTTAAGACGCTGTGTTAAAATTAAAATAAATATTTAAAAGATCAAACAAAGTTAGGGCATTTAAAGGGAAATTTCTAAACATCGCATAACTTAACCTAGTTCAGCACATATGCGTCACTAGGTGTTAAACACCAACGTCAAATATATGATTTTCTGAGCAGTAGTATAATCACAACAAACAAATATTACAATATTTTAGGCACAGCTTGGGATCAAACGAGAGACTACTAAATCCTTCTAACTTTTTAGAAAGAAGACACAAAGACACAAAGTATTTACGTACTAAGAAACAGTGTGCACGACTGTAAATTTTCACGGCTCAGCTCTGAAATGAGATGCCAAGTTTATTAAGTACAAATTCAAACAAGGTGAGCAAGAAGGCGTTTTCCACATTGGGATTTTCATTGTTGTTTTCCAATCCTTATTCAAGTCAAATGATTGTTCTTTTGATTTACAATCCCTTTCCTAGTTCTGTCATAAATTAGTAAAGTTCTGGACAACACGAAATGGCAGTAAAATTTAGTATATCTATTTACTATAATTGGAATTAGGTCATGAATTTACAATGTCACTAATTTACAGTCCAATTTTCATAAGAAGGATTTTTTTTAAGATATAAAAATATTTCTTTGAAGCCAAAATATATAAGATTTTACTACATTATGTGTGTTATTTAAGAGGTATTAGTAATATTTATCAAAGGTGACAGTACAGATAAAATGACTTGATGTATGAATATTTGAAAGTAGATCTTAACTTTTATAGCTGTCAGGCCCTTCTTATGAAATCTGGATTGTAACTACACGTGTATGTCAAAATATTTACACATGACTCCCTTTCCAACGGTCTATGACGACAAAGACAAAAATGTTCGTTAAAATTACATAACATTAAAATATAATAACCTACCAACAGTAACATTTTTAACTGATAGTAAAAGTATTTGTCTATTGCACGTTTTTTTACTCCTCACTATTCCAACGTAAGTTCCCATGTCAACGTATTTATTCTTCACCACTTTTTTTTCTTCCCCTCTCGACATCCTATGTCGTACATTCTCCCACACTTCTACTATTCCCCATTACCCTTTTTTTTTCTCTCTCTCTTTCTCTCACCTCTCTTCCCCCAAACCACCCTCCTCCTCTTCTAAACATTTTCCCCATTTATTTGAGGTATTTAACGTGCACTTTCTGAACCGATTGATTATATCAGCACACTAGAATTTCTATGAGTGAGAGCGAAAGAGCCCCCCAATTTACCGGGAAAGGTATTTTCACATACACATGCCACAATCAACATGCGACCGACGGCTTTACTTACCCTCCGAGAGAAGTTATAGCCACCGATCTTTATCGCTCAAGAAAAATCCGTCGACTCCGGCTGGGTTTGAACACACAAACATCGAGTCCTGAGACAAGAACTTTACCCGAAGTCCACCAAGGTCAACTCCTTTTCTACACAGATGACTATAGGACTATTATTGTGTTCAAGTATATTACACGATTTCAATAAAAGTTTGTTTAAAGTTATTTGAATAACTTATTACCTGCAACAGTGGGCAAACTGTCTAAATGTCAAGCTCATTTAGTCTGGTCTACCGTTGACAAAGAGGTAGAGGTTTGAATACCAGCTGGGTGTACTGAGGATGTTTTTTCTTAAATAATTTCTCACTCTTTCTCAGTGCAAATGTGGGTACATTTATATACATTCTACCTTCCCTACTCCATTAGCATAAATTAATGTATGCATATAGCCCGAATTGGTACCAAGACGCCGTGAAAATATAATTATAGATTTATTTATCCGATCAAAGAGTGTTATTTATCATAGGTTCCCTTTGTTTTATAAATCGGTTTGTTTCCTCATAAATGTATGTTTAATAAGTTAAACCTCGCACTAAAATGAGGTACGAGCACAAACACGTCAATCTAAAAGAAAATGAACCTTCGCTAAAACGGAAGTGAAGGCGAAACAAACTTATGTAAAATAAACCTCAGTGACGCTGAGTGGGATTTGAACACCAACCTTGACGTCACCACAATATCAAAACAAGACCAACGAGTTTGTACAAGCGCCTACTGGTGCGGGTGTGAGGACATAAATCCACCATCACCCTACTGAGACTCGAACCTAAATCTTTTAACGATGGATGGTCAGTGTCTGAAGCTAAATTGCTCAATGTCCTCCTCGACTATGACCGAGGCTATTTATATGTATGTGTCCATTCAATTAGCTCTAAGCGGTGGTCGAATGCAATAAAGCAGTGTTTTTCAAACTGTGGTCGGCGTAATCCTAGGGGTCCGTGACATGCAACAAACATTTATTAGTAATTTTTTTTTTAAATAATAGAAAGTATGATGCAAAAATTAACAGCTTTGTTAAGCTTACGAGTAAAGTTTTATTAAAATTTGGAGCGGCCATTTATACTTTAAAATATAGCAGTTTTTTATATAGATCACTGAAAGAGGTACTTTGGTGATAGATAGTTACGTGACTGGTCTCAGGGGTATTTTTCTTTAGCACCCCGTTTTACTAACTGTTTGGACTATACGCTTATGTATTAATTACGCTAATGATTTTAGGAACTAGGAAGTTTCTATTCAGAGGAAGTGTACCCGCATTTGCGTGAAGGTAGAATGGAAAACCATATAGGGAAAATCACCCTCAGTAAACCCGACCGAGATTAGAAACTCGAACTCCCCGCCATCGGTAGTCTAGTCAACTTCGAGAGTAGCGCGTTTGACCATGTGACCATCGAAGTGTATATCAGGGTTATTGAAGGTGGTTTTTCTGAAGTAGTTTCTTCTTCTTCCTTCACTCAATTGGGAGATAATTTCCTATGAACTACATCATTATCGCATCTACTACATTAGTGTAATTTAATTGCATATAGCTCGGACGGGTAGTAAGACGCGGCGCACAAAAATAACAAAGTCTGTAGGAAGCTACTTGTTCTTCAACATTATATACGCTCAAGGTATTATATCATTTCTTCCTCTTATTTACTAAACAAACGCTCCGTCATAACCCTTTCAAAGAACAAGTAAGCCAACCATCCCTTCCCTCCCCAACCTATACCTCACACCCCTCCAACACACCCACATTCGCTAACAACATAGCTGGACCCTCACAGAGACATGAAGCGCAAACCCGGAACCGGAAATCCATCTAGCAAAGAAAAAAAAAGGGTGGTTGGTGAAGATGGAGAATGGGGTAGACTGGCGGGGAGTACACACGTTGGTCTCGGATGAGGTCGTTCCGCCAACCGACTGCCCGGAACTTCCGTTCCACTGGAATCCATACTAAGGGAGGTGGAGAAGATACGAACACACTAAGTTTAAAAAAAAAACGTCATAAGGGTAGGAGGTTCAATGAGAAAGAGATAGAGAATAAAGAATAGTGGGTTGAATGAAAGAAATAGAAAGAGAGGGTGGAATTTAGGATGAACAAAAAAGTGTATGTTAGGATCTTGCATTGCGAGAGCCATTTCCCTTGAAATCGGTAGAGTGGTGTAAGGGTGTGGGGTTGATAGGGGGTAAGGGGGGTGTTAGTCATGGTATATTGGAGGCGTCCATTCAACTGGGGGACGCGGGTCAAGAGATTTGGGGCGTGTGCAGGAGAGGAGGTCACTATTATGAAAGAAAAGAAGACGGGGAGTGGGGGGAAGTAGACTCTGGTTCCCTATTATACCAGGGACACATAAACATACATCAAGACAGCGTCCCTGTTCGGCCAAAGACACAAATAGCCAAGTGGATCCGATGAGAGCAATTTTCTCTCTAGATCCTGTAGACTGAAGGACCTTGGTTCACGAAGAGGTGGACCAATCTACTGGTTCGTCATTCAATTTGGAGGTGAAATTGACGAGGAAGTTTTCTATTGACAACTCACTCAAAAGGTTTGGAATTAAATTTATGTATGTTCAGTCAGATAAAGTACCCATAGTGAATTATTTGAGGGAATTCTTTTAAAGTCGATTTAGAGATCCTAAAATTGGAATATGAACGTAGTAAAATCTCAGGTTGATACGTGATATTTACTTAGATATATACTATAAGTGGAATTATGGTAGCGAAGGTAGGTTTAATATAACAAATGTGGTTTTATTCTCAATAGAGACGAAACACAATAATATTGTTTAATTATTTTATGGGCAATGATACGATTTGTCAAAAGGGCTACATGCAAAAAAAAAATTATTTGACAAATTAGTATATTAATGTTGTTTTTTATTTGCACCACGCCTTACTACCTATTAAGGCTATGCGCATGTGTAATAATTATGTTCTTGTGTTATGAATGAGGAAAGTTGAATTTAGAAGACGTGTACCTGCATTTGCGTGAAAGAAGATTGGAAAACCGTTTAGTAAAAACTACCCTCAGTACACCCGACAGGGATTTGAGTTCTGACCTCCCAGTCATTGAGAGTATATTGAGGATATTACGAGATTGACGCCATATACAATGCGGCCACCAAAACAAGTTATATTAAGGTTTTTTTAGTAACTTTTGTAACTATCAGAGCTGTATAAAATATTGAAGAGAGGACAGAATCTGACAGTTAAAAAATATACTGACATTACTTTTATTTATGTATACACTTCATGCGATATTCGGCTATCGCTTTTAATATGGTAGTATCAATGCCTAAAATAGTTCTACTAATGTAATAAAATGTTATCAAATTAGAAAATAATTTGGTATTTTCTAAAAAGGTCGGTCCCTTTTATATCGTGTTCTTATTGTACCCTCCTTCCACGATTCCACTATACATACATATAGATCTAAATATAGTACATGACATCTTATCTCAGTCGGTAGCTTGTCTGTCTACTAAACTAGGGATCCCGGGTTCGATTCTTAGCATGGCCGAGAATTTTATCATTGGTGAAATGTGGGTTTACCCTTTCACACTGATGAATTAACGTCCGGGGACTGGATGTGGGTTTGTCCTAGTCTTGAGTTAGATTATAAAGCATATAAAGCTACGACAAGCCTAGCAATCCAGTAGTAAAAAATATATGGCCAGAATAAATAACTTACCCAGACCAGAACCTGGTAACAGCAATGGTTGCAACAAAATATACAGTACAGTATACACAGGTATGTGGTACTGCTGGTTGACTTCTTTGATAAGCGTGGTACTGCCTTGGCTGGTTCTTTGATTCAGCTATCTTTTATCCATCCCATATATTTTTGTAGTTAAGGAGATGCCTTCACAAAGATATAAAGTCTGTTCACCGTAGGAATTGTTTTCTGAAAGGCCTTTTTCCCTACCCGAAAGCTATTATATAGAAGGATATTGGTAGGAAAAAAGACCTTTCAGAGAGTAATTCCCACCGTGAATGGAGTATACCGTCAATTGCCTTCTTTTACAACAGCTTATTGAAGAGATTTCTGCCTTTGATGAGCTGTATTTTTTTTTTCAAAAATAGCTATAGCAATTTTGTTCCAAATGGATGTCTGAGTATATAATGGTTCAACTGAATGTGTTTTGATATTTCTAAAAAATTAATTCGAGTTAAGTTAGAATAATTAGAAGTTTAAAAAAATTTTAAATGTATAAAAGAGAAAAAAGAGTTTTCAATAAAAGCCGTTGAAGGTAAAATTTACAAATGACCTATTTTTTATTTATTTTTGTTACTAATTACATTAGATTATATGAGAAATCATATACGGTTTTGTCGTAGCATTTATTTTTAACAGAATTGGGCTACAAAATAATCCTACACAAACCCTTAATATTACTGTGGGTACCACTTGGTGCCAAACCAAGGTCCATCCACTTATCAATCTTTGGTCTCTTGTAGCTGAAAGAAATCGAGGAAAAGAGATAAACAAAATAAAATCAACAAAATGAAGAAGTTAAATAAATATAAAATAGCGAGAAAGACCGACAAAGAGAAGGACAAAAACAAACAGAAAAAAACCCCAACTGAAACTAAAAGTAAATGGGATAATATTCGAATGTAGGCTACTAAAGAAGAGGAGAGAGAGGAAAAAAAATCATGGGCTAAAAGAAACAAGATGGAGATATAAAGTTAAGAGAGGTTGAGAAAGAGGGGCGAGAGAAAAGCTAGCAAAAGCCGACCAAGTTTACTAGCATCAAACAAAAGGAACAATACAGAGATATGTCTAGTTTACCTAGGGTAACTAAGCTGAATACTAACTATACACATATATTGTAATGATGAAAGGGATGGAGGAGAGGGGGAGGGTGTTTAGCAGGAGTTACAAAGGGAGGGTAGCGACACAGCTCTTTGCCATGCATCGACTACCTCACACACATTCATAAACAATGTTTAGGCTCTATCTTTCACTCTCTCTCATAAAACGTGCAATTCTATTTTCAAGAGGTATTACCATTATCAATAACACAAAAATATTGCCCCCCTCCCTCTTGATCCCCCCCTCTCCAATTTTCCACCCGCACTTGTTTTTCGTACTTAAAGCGCTGAGAGGTAAAAAAATGAACAGCGAATCTGTGGTGAGGTTATTTATTTTCCGAGACTGGGTTGGTTTAGGGGGAAAAAAGGGGTGTGTACTTATCATTCCACACAATTTGATTTCCGAAATTGAAGCGAATGAAACTATTTTTTTCGAGTGGATCAACAAATAATAAAAGTAATAATAAAAAAGAGACATACAAATGGTATTGTCCTCTTAAGGTTAACAGAGCAACAGGTTTTTTTTAAAAGAGGGATGTGGATGGGAGAAATAAGCTCCCATCGTGAAACCACATTTTTAATTATAATATAAAATTAAGAAATAAGAATTTCAAAATTATGAATTTAGCTGTTGTTTAAAAATAAATTACGTCTAAAGAAAAATTTGCTAGACATATAATTTTATTTTCAAAGAAATTATCAATATTCAAGAATAACCATGATTTTAAGTTTTCAAAACTTATATTTTAAATCAAATACGATACGATACAAAAGTAAAATATATTTGAAAGCCGGGAAATTTCATCTGCAGTAACAACTACTCTCATTTCTGGGCGTATGATAATCAGTAGCTCGTCAAATGATGAGATGAACATTCGAAAATAGTTGAAGAGCTTAGGTGAAATAGATCAGGTGAAACGCACCCTCAGTCAATCGCGCACTGTTTAGTGGGTGAGCCCAAACACATCGTTGTTGGGGTTTTTTCTTTGTTGTTTTTTCCTTGTTACAACCTTAGGTGTAATATATGCGCTACAATTGCTTGTTCTCTATTCACCCCCATTGTGTGGACATTAGCAAGCTACTGACTGCGCTGTGCTGGAACTTATAATATTTTTTTGGTTATTGGTGATTCACTTTATACGTTGGAAAGCCACGCGGTAAAAATCGTTCGTGTGAAAGGACTCAATAATTAAAACGCAGGGTAGACCCGACGCGCGTTAGTAGATACGCGCGACAAGGAAATAAATGCCTATGTGAAACGGCCCTTATAAGGCCCATTCTATTTGGACGTTGAAAGCGCGGCAGATTTGACACCGCGTGAACATCAGTTGAGTAAGTCAATATGCACCACATGGTCCAATCTATACGAGCGTTTTAAGCACCTAGTGTGTTGGCGTTAGTCGGATGTCTGGCGCTTTTAACGCAACTGGATGCGTTAACAACGCTGTCGTTGGCAGCGCTGGTAAAACTATAGAGAGCGTTTTCACGGCAGCTGCGGCTTGACACTTCACTCGCAATTGTGTTTGTTCAGCGACAGTCAATACTTTTATAAATCGTTTATTCACAAATACAACTCAAAATCTCATCAATAGACGTTACCAAAGTTCTATAATATTGAAAAAATTACCTGCATACATTCTATAATTTTCAAAAATGACAAGAAAATGTCCAAGGATACGCCGATGTGAGTTCCCCAACGTCTTTCTTCTCTTTCAGAATATTCATGATACCCTTTCAAAAAATAAATCACACCAATACATCCTATCTGCACGGTGTCCATTTTCTGAGGAACACACCATTTAATATGGGATGCTAGTGAGCGTGAGTTTAGGGCAGTATTTTCGAAGTTTTTACAGCATAAACATTTGTTGGACAAAATAGATCAAATATTTCTTCTATAGAAACATAGAGTTTAGTTTTCCGTACATGCTAATCTAAACAGTTCTTTAATATCTGTCAAGGGTGTCCTGGAATTTAGTGACAACTTTTTCTCTTCATTTAAAAAGTTTGTCACCAAATGCCGCTATGCTCATGAGAGATATTCAAGAACTCTTGAGATTAGCATGTGCAGAAAGCTAAACTCTGTGTTTATATAGAAGAAATATTTGATCTATTTTTGCCAAAAAATGTTTATGCTATAAAAACTGCAAAATAAAGGCACTAAACTGGTGCTCACTAGCACCCCACCTTAACTCAGGAGTTCTGACCTAAAAACACCTTGTTTAGCGATTTCAGCGCTTTTTCACGGCTTAAAAAACGATGCTCCTTTAACGTCTAGTGTAGATTAAATCAAGTATATTGTATACTAAGTAATAATTAATCTAACACCCGCCTCGGTGGCCGCATGGTCTAACACGCTACCATCGTGTTAGACTAGAGTGACGATGATGGGGAGATTGAGGTTTGAATTTCAGTCAATTGTACTGAGAGTGGATTTTCAAAATAGTTTGTCACTCTCCATCCATGCAAATGCGGGTACACTTCCTCTAAATACAACCTTCCTGATACCTAAACCCATTCACGTAATTAGTACATAAGCATATAACATAAATGGGTGGTAAGACGCGGTGTTAAAATAATAATAATTTAACACGAATTAATTAAGTCAATGGAATAGGAATGAAGAAGGTAGAATTTCAGAGGAAATACACTCGCATTTGCGCTAAGGGAGAGAGCGTAGGAAACCTTTTTTTAAATATTCTTACTTTATCCGACAGGGATTCGATCAACGAAATCCTTATTACCCGCAATTCCGCTAGTAGTGACGCACTATACCATGCAATCACCGATACGAGTTTGTAAAAAGATTCTTCCTACTTGATTCCTACCCTAGTTGGTTACGCCACTGCCTACAGGAGCTGGTTAAGTTGAGGTATGGTGGGGGACACGAGAAGAGACCAGTGTTTTTGCAGTTTTTATAGCAAAAACATTTTTTGGCCAAAATAAATAAAATATTGCTCTAGTAGAAACATAAGAGTTTAGTCCAGCATCATGAAAATAAACAGGAAAGTAGGAAAATACAAATACCAATACAGTTTGTGTAGTGACCCTCTTTTATAACACATCATTCGATTCACAAAGATCCATCCTACGCTCTTTCGTTTCTTAGGCCTTTAGCTCTAATTATCAACCGAAATACGTGGTTTTTTGGACTTTTTTGGACAGTTTTTAAAATATATCTATTAGTCTATATATTTATAGGGTTGTAGAGAATAGTTTTATGTCCCTTCTAGTGATAAGTAGCATTAGAGTTGACCTGAAAAAGATAGGGTGTAATGAGGTGGACTGGATAGAATTAGCTCAAGATGGAGATGGGTGTCGTGCTTTAGTAAGTGCGGCAATGAACTTTCGAGATCCTAGTGCAATAAAGTAAGTCAATTCCAGTAAATACCAAACTCTTGTATTGTTAAAGGTTTTATCAACATTTAAGCTAAGCGCTACATCTGTTTGGCAATATCTCAGCTACCTAGACAGCCCTCGTAAGTGACGACACACCTCGGTCCAGAATCTGTCACGTGAGACTCGAACCGTGGAGCACGTGACGGTGAAGCACACAAACCACAAGGAGACGAATGACAGGCATTTGTCAAGTTTCCCGCCGACGACGCGTCTTGGGTGCGGCGCGGTGGTTGACACAGAGGAGGACACATATATACATATATATTTTTCTACACATGCGGCTTGTGTTCATACATAATACATCGGATGAAGAGAGAACCTAGGGGGTTGCTTTGAGAAATATGACAGTGTCATGATGAGAAAGTTCGGTCTTTTAAGAGCCTCAAGGATTTCATTGATATGGGAAGTTGTTAGTTTTGAGTAAGAGGTCTGGCTGACCCTGACCTAATCCCCGTGGTTAAGGTGTAGGGAACGCGAGAAAAGGCCAGTGTTTTTGCAGTTTTTATAGAAAAAACGTTGTTTTGACCTAAATAAATAAAATTTTGCTTCAACAGAAACATAAGCGTTTAATTTTCTTCACATGGCAGCCTCAACAGTTGATGAATATCTGTCAACTTGTGCTGAAATTTAATGACAATTTTTTCTCTTTATTGAAAAAGTTTGTCGTCAACTGCCGCTATGCTTATTACAGATATCCAACAACTGTTGATATCACCGTGTGAAGAAAATTAAACCCTATATTTATACCGAGATATTTGATTTAATTTGGCCAAAAAAAGTTTTGTTATAAAAACTGCAAAAACACTGTACTTAACTCGCGTTCCCCACATTCTGACCTTAAGGGGTTAATTCCTATACTACACCCGAGCGATGATTTTGTACTTAATTCAGTAAAGAAACTTGAATTGAAATAATAATGACAATTATCATTAATTAAGTAGTCTACTATGAAATAAACGAAGCTCATCCACCACGCTCTTTGTGTTTATCCTTGTTTTGTGAATACTTATTTTATCATTAGGTGTTCTGTCTTACGGCAGATCAATTTCCATTTGTCTATGAATATAGACCATACCCGCTTCAGTGACCGCATGGTGTAAGGTGCTACTCTCGCCATGAACTAGACTGCCGATGAGGGGAATATCGTGGTTTGGTCCCGGTCGGGGGTACTGAGGGTGGTTTTTTCATAAATGATTTCCCACTCTTTCTTCAAGCAACTAGGGGTAGACTTCCTTTAAATGCAACCTTTCTCATCCTAAACCTATTAGAGTAAATTAGTACATAAGCGTGTAAGACGCGGTGTTATGAAAAAATACTTATTTTGACCACCACCAATGCGCCCTGTCCTCTGCCTCCTACGTCAGCTACCATAATTTTATTATTTTTTACAAGTAATCCAATATTTGAATCCTCCTTTTTCTTAAGCTCCTTTTATGACGTCGTGCAGAAGACAGTTCCTCCTAAGTATGTGTCCAATCCAGTTTGCTTTGTATAGCGGAATCACATCCAAAATTGTTCTATTCTCACCCCACTATTCTTAGGACTTCATTTGTCAGAATGCAAAATGAAATTTTTTAAACAATCCAGCATATTTTATAAATTATTAATATATCTATAAGTTACATTTAATTAAAACTATTTTCCTTAAAAAACGCTTTTTGAATCAAATATATTCCATTTTACTTTTGTATGAAAAGGAAATCACTGTTAATTTTGATAATATACACCTATTAATTGTTCTTCTGCGTATGCGACTTTACTTAAACATTGCTGAAAACTATAACTTACACTATTATTAAATAATGTATAAGATTTCATTACTACTACTTATTTTGCTAATCGTATGCATAATAATTGGTCATACATACGCTGGTAATTTACTTTTACTTAATTCAGTAACGAATTATGTACAGAAATAGCACCCATGTATCCATGGCACAAGGTTGGTCATTGATGTGTTTACGAGGTTTTAGATTTGATTCCGTGTAGTACTGATGAGAATATTTAGTATTTGTTTACCAATTTTGTCCTGCTATACCTCTAATAAACACTTAGGTGCGTGGGTAGTATGAGTAAAATTCAGCGTAATGTTTTAGAATGAATTTGGTTATAAGTAGTGTGTTTAGGAACTGCCTGTGTACAACCTGCTCTTTAATCACATCACATAAAATATGGATAATATAGATTGTTTGAAGAACGGTTGTACTGAATGTTTGTGTTTTTCAACCTGTCTTTCTTTATTTTACGTAACTTCCGGGTTGAGTAGGGTTGTCAGTTTTTACAAAATACGCCACGAGGGGAGGACTATTTGTACCAAAGTACCAGCCCCCGGACTACCAGGGGCCCGGGCCCAAGTTCCGAAATAACATTTTTTTAATAAAGTATATTAAATGAAATAAAACTCCCATTCATACTAAGAAATAGTGCATTCCCAGCCCATCTTCTGGGGTTTGCTCCGGTGAAACTTATTGGCATTTGTCACAATTATAATATCGGTTCGGTCCAGTCTTTCCCTCAGTTTCGAAGTTTTTGGAAGTTTAGCTTAACATATTACTTTTGTTCTTAAATTAAATGTGGAGAGTTAAGAGGGACGGGTAATGAATCAAGTTCAATTTAAATTAAAATATGATTTAAATGGGCGTACCTTTCAGTGTTCAGTTACAGATTAATTTGCGTAAACTGCTTTTGTTTTGTAAAAGTGACCAACCATTTTCAAAAAACCTCACAGATCTTAAGTCAAGCAGTGGTGGCATAACGGGGAGCGGTGGCCTTTCTCCACTTGGGAAATAATCTGTGTTGCCTTCCTCCCGATTGGAATAAACTTGCCCCTCTCTAGATGTATTTTATTCCCCTTTGATATTATCTGGTATTAAGGTGAACAAAGTTTTTGTATTAAATTACCAATAGCTTCAAGATGCATTAAATCTTCAAAACTGTAGCAGGAAACCACAATTCCACATAGTAATGAGAGGCATTTATTTTATTTTAATATACATGTGATACCACTCTATACAGCTTCTAGAGGTATTCATCTTTAAAAATAAATGGTACGGCGCACCGCACAGACTTTCTCTCTCTTTCTATAAACTCGTAAGATTTCTGAACGGAATAATGTACATTGTATCATCACCACTCCACATAAGAACACGCATAAAATAATATACAATGATATATAATCAATGAGAAAAGAGGCGCATCTTTGTCCACCTAAGAGCATTTCAAACAGTTTAATGTCTTCCACAAGGGTCAACACTTCGTATTAAAATTTCGATTTCTGGTTAAAATTTTAACATTTTATAAGGTGTTGCAGATCTTCAAGTCATCGCATTGATATTTAATTATTCATTTATACATTTTGACCAATAAAAAATGTAAATATTGACTATTGAGTCTAAAATGGAGATAGATCATTGCTATGCAAACATTTCTCCTAAGAGATTTAAGGAAAAATAACATACTTTTTTAGATACTTATATTTAATTACTCTATGGCATTGGAGAATTATTGCGTTAAGACTTAAGTAGTATATGTTTACAACTAAAGCTCACAAAATTGTATTAATATATTTGCAAATATCTCAGAAACTGTTGCTTTTATAAAAATATATGTCAAATAAAAGTTTTTTATTTCTAATAGTCCTACAATTTTGCAATGATAAGTTGTTTAGTTTCTCAAATAGTTGTGGAGATACGGAAATTAACGCTTCTGTAAAGTACCCTAAAAATCATTTTCATAGGAAAATGAAAATAGCCAGTTTATTTATAATCTTAATCAACGCCTAGATACGAATTTTAATCAAAATCGTTTGAGCAGATTTTGAGAAAACCAAATTTTTCTCTTTTCGCCCTTCAGTAAACTACCCTTAATTTTAAGTTTTTATAGACACACAGACAGACGGCATTGCAAAGACTATTTTTTAGGGTTCGGGGGGTCATGAGACGTCGACATCCATCAACATTTCAGGTTAGTTTTTTTTTACGGTCGCAATACTTAAACTTTAATGTCCAAAAAGTTAAAAAAATTCATATAATTGCGTATAGATTGAAAGTTATTGATTTTATAAAAATATGTTTCGGATAAAATATCTGTATTATAAATATATATACATATTTGTAATGCTAAGTAATTTCATATCTCAAATAGTTTCGGAGCTATTATAAAAAATGTTAATTTACGCATCAGACCGGAGCCCTTAAAGCCATTTTGCCGAAATATTGAGAGTAGCCATTTTGTTTGGAATATTTATTAATGTTCATAAATGAAATTTAATCAAAATCGTTAGAGCCGATTTTGAGAAAATCGACTTTTTCTCTTTTTGCCCTTCAGTAAACTACCCTTAATTTTAAGTTTTAATAGACACACAGACAGACGGCATTGCAAAGACTATTTTTTAGGGTTCGGGGGGTCATGAGACGTCGACATCCATCAACATTTCAGGTTAGTTTTTTTTACGATCGCAATACTTAAGCTTTAATGTCCAAAAAGTTAAAAATATATATATAATTGCGTATAGATTGAAAATTATTGATTTTATAAAAATATGTTTCGAATAAAATATTTGTATTATAAATATATATACATATTTGTAATGCTAAGTAATTTCATATCTCAAATAGTTTCGGAGCTATTATAAAAAATGTTAATTTACGCATCAGACCGGAGCCCTTAAAGCCATTTTGCCGAAATATTGAGAGTAGCCATTTTGTTTGGAATATTTATTAATGTTCATAAATGAAATTTAATCAAAATCGTTAGAGCCGATTTTGAGAAAATCGACTTTTTCTCTTTTTGCCCTTCAGTAAACTACCCTTAATTTTAAGTTTTAATAGACACACAGACAGACGGCATTGCAAAGACTATTTTTTAGGGTTCGGGGGGTCATGAGACGTCGAAATCCATCAACATTTCAGGTTAGTTTTTTTTACGATCGCAATACTTAAGCTTTAATGTCCAAAAAGCTAAAAATATATATATAATTGCGTATAGATTGAAAATTATTGATTTTATAAAAATATGTTTCGAATAAAATATTTGTATTATAAATATATATACATATTTGTAATGCTAAGTAATTTCATATCTCAAATAGTTTCGGAGCTATTATAAAAAATGTTAATTTACGCATCAGACCGGAGCCCTTAAAGCCATTTTGCCGAAATATTGAGAGTAGCCATTTTGTTTGGAATATTTATTAATGTTCATAAATGAAATTTAATCAAAATCGTTAGAGCCGATTTTGAGAAAATCGACTTTTTCTCTTTTTTCCCTTCAGTAAACTACCCTTAATTTTAGGGGTAGATATCCAATTCCAAAAACCCCTCGGGGCAACCCTATGAAAACCCTAGATATCAAGTTTCAGCTCAATCGGTAAAATAGTTTAGGCTCTAGTTGGAGGTACAGACAGACAGACAGACAGACAGACAGACAGACATTCAAAAACCACTTTTTCGGATTCAGGAAGTCATGAAACGTCAAAATTCATCAAAATCTCGATTTCGATTTTTTTGACGATCACCATACTTTCTCTACCTGTAAGATACAGAGAAAGTAAAAATAACCGGGTGTAGACCATTCTAAATAACTTCTGGAGGCCTCCAATTATTAACATTTTCCATGGGAAAAAAATTCCAAATAACACCTGAGAGCATTCAATTTATCAAAATTCTCTGGAAAAGGCTAACTTAAAATATCTTTTGAATACATCACATTTTCAAAATACAACAACTCAAGGTGAAGACCACTCCAAATAGCTTCCCGAGTCATCTAATTTTTAAAATAATTGCCGGGACAAGACCACTTAAAATAGCTTATATAATAGGCACCTAATTTTCCATAAGATTTCAAAGACCTTTCTAACTAGCTGAAAAGGACATTTAAGTATTTTTAAAAAATCTGGAAAAGAACTACTCCAAATAACTTATAAAGAAGTAAAATTTTAAAAATTAATATGGGTATGAGGGCTACCATAAATATCTTCTTTAAATATCCTATGTTCAAACATTCGCCTAGCATCCCCAAGCCCTTCTTTAGCTTTGGAGTCAAAGCCCCTCAAAACCCCTTTTTATTGGCTAAACTAATTTATCTCACTAGACAAATAAGTTTCTGCCACCAATGAAGTCAAGAAATACAAATAAAAGGGGGACCACGCTTTGCCCCTGATACCAGACCCGGCTGGCGCCTGGCGGGCCTGGGTAAAGGGTACTCGTACCTCTTGTACCTATCGCATTAAATAAAATCATTGGATGTCATCAGGAGCCAACTAGAGTTTTGTTTTATGGTGTTTGAGTTGGAGGTCATAAAAAATATATGTAGGTAGACTAATTATTGCTATAGATTTGTCAAGAACATTCTACAAATTAGGCTTGAATAAAATTATGAAATTATGGGTGGTTGGCAAAGCCTCATAAGAAAATTAGCAATATATATTTCTAGAAACTATTTAGATAATATTTTCATAATAATTAGATACATTTTAATATCTATAAAAAAATGATTTTTTGCACAGTTTACAATATATTTCAAAATATAATCTACACCTAACAACAACTTCTATAAAATATGTCTCCTTTAAGCAAGAGGTGGTCAGCCTTTTTCTCTTACAAAATGACAATTTATGTACGCATTAATCAAAATTTAGGTAGATACAGTGCGCCCATATCAACTTCGTTTGCCCAGAAGCGTAGCAAGCTTACCTTGATGAGATACACCATGATACGGCTTATGAGATAGAGCCATAGTGTAATCGATCAAGGTAAGACTGCAATCTTTCAGGGTAGATGAAGTGTACCTCCCCGTTATTGTGCCACTGCATATATCAAATGCAAATTATATCCCAATTTTCTTGTGAATGGAAATTTCTGACAACTATAAAAGTTACTAGATCAACTTACATGAACTCATAGGTACTGTACTTTATGGAATGTGATCTGTAGGTGTCACGTTTGATAGCTTTAATAATACCAATAAAATTACATTAATCATCATCATCGTGATGCACAGTTTCTTGCCACTGGTTGGGTCTGTCAAGAACATAAGCCTCTCCATTTTCTTCTGTCCTCCCACCACCTTCCTTCCTCCACGTAGACCCAATCCATTCCACTCCTCTCCACTCTCCTCCACATTCCCTTTATCCACCTGTCCCTCGGTCTTCCTCTTGGCCTCCGGCCCACCACCTTCATTTCGAGCATCCTCCTTGGAATCCTCTCCTCTAACATCCTCTTCTCATGTTCGTACCACCTCAATCCCACCTTCTCTTTCCTATCCTGTGGGCCGTAGGGGGGTTCCTCCTTCACTCTCTCACCTTTTCACTACTCACCATCCTTGTCACTCCCAGCCTACTACTCAGAAATTTCATCTCGCATTCCTGTATCACGTAAAATTACATTAGACCCCCTAACAACATAGTTAAATGTTACACCAATGTTGAACTAAAAAAAATATGTTTGTATTTTTAAAGTGTGCCTCAAACGTCCATATCTAATATTGAAAAAAAAAGCAAGCTTCAGGTAAATACATAAAAAGCAACCTACATATAAAACATGACTATAAAAGTAATATAATATCACGCTCATTAGATGGAAGAATCATTAAACTTTTGTGGAAGAAATGTTTGCCACAAAGTTGTAACAATATGACGGTTGTGATTTAAGTCTGGAAAAGAGGGGTAAGATGAAAAAGTGTAGGAATACAAAAGTGTTTAAAGGTCATCGAATTGTAGCGTAACGACTGTGGGGAGGGGGGGNNNGGAAGGGGGGGGGGGGGGGGGGGGGGGGGGTAAACTGGGAAGAATGAGGGAGGGGTTTATTGGAGGGTGGTTCAAATGCTTTAACATCTCCCTCACTCTACGGGGAGTTTTTTTGGGGGGGGGAAGGGAGGAGAGTAGAGTCCGTCCGGGGTTGAGTTCTGGATCACCCAGTGGTCAACACTAGGGAAAACAACTTGTTTACTAGACCCATTTTTCTCTCCCCTCAAAATTGGTGATGGGGGTAGTAAATCTTTCCAGCTGTAAGTTTATACTGCCGATGTATGTTGACCCTCATAGAACAATTTTCCCAGAGCACCATGAAGAAAAAAACATAATGCCTGTCTATAATTTGTCACGGTGTATATGTTTCTTGTTACACACGTCCATTCTTATTTGTATGAATATGGAAAAAGAACAAAAACAACAGACATTTTCACACGGATTGACACCTTGTTGACATTCGCTTTAAAATATGATGTTCATAGATAGCGGCGGTTTGAGTCTTAAATAGTTGAGGGAAATAGACTAGTTATTTTTTAGACGTGGTTCTTAGGTAAAAAGCAAACTTGATCTGATACATCCTTGAGAGGGACTTTATTCTTTATGTCATAGAAGGCAAGGTTGAAGCTGAGGGAAAGAGGAGCTTAGGCAGGAGGAAGATTCAAATTTTGGATGACTTGAAGGAAAGAATACAATTCTGGGAGCTGAATAAGGAAGCAGAGGACAGGGTGCATTGGCAGTCTAAGTTTACTTACAAAATGAATGTACCTGTCGTAATATAGATCTCTTGATGATGATAATAATAATAATAATATGAATATGAATAAAAGTTTTAAAATGATCTTGCCCAAAAATTGAAATAGTACAAATGCTATAAATAAGTATAAATGTATTCAAAATATTGGGGATAAAATTTGTTACAAGGAATCAGTGTATTTCCCCGTTTTGGAATTCTTATAAAGCCTAGGACACATACAAGGTCTGTGGTCTAGGAAAACCAATTTTTCTTTACGGAGCAAGTTTATTGTACTTTTTGGTTTTTTTAGTTTTAATACATAAACAATTTACCCCTTGTTCCAATAAAAGGCTATGGGTGGGAAAATCTGTTTATTCATTTTTTTTTCTGTGCACGCATAGTTTCAGGCTATCCTCACTACACAATGTATTTACAATATTGAGGTAGGGATGAGGAAGATATAATAGATAACATGTAAACCAAATTTTTACCAAAGAAAAGTGGTCAGCTACTTAGGACAAACCAACCCTAGTGCACCCGGCCTTGATTCTAATCCCTCCATCAACGGAAATCAAGGTAAATTAATGTCTAACTTACGCCTTAGACCGCTTGGCCATTGCCATTCCACTAATTAAAATACTGTCCACATGATCTAGCTGACAAAAGTATATGAGGGGCGAGTGGGGGTAAAGGTGTCCCACCCTTCCACCTTAACATTCTCCCCCTCTTTTCCCCTCCCCTCAAAGAATTCTTAAACGATTTGTTAGGGGAATGTAAATTTTCCTTTTTTGTTTCCCTTTATGTGATTTATGTCATGTTTTATGTAGAGAAACTCGGAAGAGCCCTGTACACAATGAGACAACACAAAGGCTCGCGTTCCAGTTTGTCAAATTGTGTAAGCATTTGTGTACCTTGGCACTCTTGTAGAAGTGTCAATCAACGCTGGCAAGACACAATATCCAGGTTTTAAGTTGTGGATAACTAGACTTCACACCGGTCACAAAGTTAAGAAAGAAAAAAAAAAACTAGTTTCCATAACTTGACTTATTTTTTAAAAGACAAGTTTAGTGAGTATTAATTTGTATTTGTGTTCAGTCTTTGATAACTGGTTTTGATACCATGGGGCCTGTTTAAAGTATTTTCAGTGTTTGTGACCTGTTTCGGTGGCCGCATGGTCTAAGACGTCGCTCTCGCAATAGACTTGACTGCCGATGACAGGAAGATCAAAGTTGGAATCACGGTCAGGTGTACTGAAGGTGGTTTTCCCTAAAGGTTTTTCCACTCTCCCTTTACGCAAATTTGGGTATACCGCATCTAAATTCAACCTTCCTCATCCTTAAATAACTAGTTTAATTAGTGCGTACAACCTGAACAGGTAGTAAGACGCAGTGCTAAAAATAAAAAACAAATAAAAAATTGTGGTCAGTCCAATTTCCGTAATAAGGCCCTAATTTATAATATTTTAATATTTTACAAGTGTTATTCTATTGTTATATATACCAAGAGTTACAACTACAGATCACATGACTTGATGTGTGGATACGTGAAAGTAGATCCAGTAACTTTTCTAGCTGTCGGAAAATAAATGTAAATTGGACTGTAGTCTATAGGCCTAGTAAGATATTAATATACTTATACTAAGGTGATTATTTTTCCCCACTTTTCGGGGACAGTTCTTAAAATAAGACTTGTGTTATAATCAGTTCAAAGCTGGCACTTAATGTTCCAGATTCACAAAATATTCCATTGGTTTTATGTGAAACTCTGTGTTTTCACAAATTTTTTTCAGAAATAAAATATCCCACTTCTCCCAGTTTTCCGGGTGCGTGCTGGTTATATTTTCAACATTTGATTTTATTGATGAAAGTGAAATAATGGTAAGTCATGGATTTTTTTTATATAGATTACGAAACAAAGTTTATTTTAAAAAAAAATCCCATATTCAGTAGTTTTGATCAAATAGGGCGCTGTGTTAAAGACTACTTTATGGTTTTGATGCTAATACAGTTGTCAACACATAGCATGATTACGTTTTACTAAATTAAAGGAAAAAGGTATTTAATTCAAATATAAGCAAGTACGCAACACTTTATATAAGATAAATATTTTTACCCAAAGAATCATATTTGTTAATAGGTACAAATTATTCTATGTTTCGATGTTCGTGGGTTCAAACCCAGATGGGGTTGACGGATTTATTTGAGCAATACAAATCCGTAGCACAGATTCCTTCGAAGGGGAAGTAACGCCATTGGTCCCAAGTCGATTGTGGAATGTAAAAGAACCCAGGAATGTAAGTGAAAATACCTTTCCCGACAAAATTGATAGGCTCTTTCACTCTCACTCATAGAAATTCTCGTGTGCTGATATAGATCATTTGGTTCAGAAATTGCACGTCAAATACCTCAAATAAATAAATTTCCCCCCCCTCTATTTATAGCGTTCATAATTAGAGCTACATATTTGTCAAGTGTTCAACTCGCGTTATGAACAGTATATGTGGCACCTTCTCTCTTTCTTCTTCCTCCCCTCCAACATTTCTCCGAAACTTGGTGTAGTTTTAGAATATGTTACTAGAAGTAGCCGAACACTCGCTGTTAAGTTTCTACTCAGATGGTTTTATGGCCACTTAATATTACAGATGAACACAGTAGAAAAACGTAGCAAATGCACACACACTGCACGGATTACTTTTACAAAACTATGAAGAACGAGACCATTTTAAGAATGACGGGATATTATAAAGTAAGAGAAGTTGACTTTCGATATAATTATATACGTAACACTCTAAAGGTGGGAATGTAGAGAGAGCGAGAAAAAGACAGTGTTTTTGTAATTCTTACAGCAAAACAGTTTTGTGGGCAAATAAATAAAATATTGCTCCAGTAGGAACATAGAGTTTGATTTATTTCAAATGTTGACATCCAACATTTTTTGAATATGTGTCATGACTCATGAGCATAGTAGCGTTTGTTTAGAAACTTTTAAATTAAGAGAAAAAGTGGTCATTAAATTCTAGAACATCCTTGACAGATATTCAACAACTGTTGAGGTCACCATGTGAAGATAATTAAACTCTATATTTCTATTGAAACAATATTTTGATTTATTTTAAACAAAAAAAAAACTTTTTTATTATAAAAACTGCAAAAATATAACCTTTAACTTTCGTGACATACACTTACATCTTTATGAATTAATTGTAAGTGTGTTTGTATCGATAGTACAAAACCGTGAGGATATGGAGGGTTTGATGGTTTCATACCTCCCCGCCCGCCCTCAAATAAATCATTAATAATAATGTTATTTTGTTAATTACTGCTCAATGCCTGGGTTAGTCGATTATTTTGTAATTCATAAAACCTACAACCCTAATAATGTTTAGATTGTTTATCTTTGCTCCACGTCTTGAAACCAGACTAGGCTACCTGCATTTGATTTAACTAATTTAGCAGAGACAAGGAAGTTAGAGGAAATATACCTGCACTAATGTGCAGGTAGAGTGAGAAAGTGTAAAAAACTATTTATGAAAAACCACCCCAATCCCCCCCTGCCCGGATTAAGATTCCGACCTCCCCATCGGCGTCAAACCAGACTATATGAGCTTATCATCTAGTTCACGTACTCAGAGGTGCGGGTATTTCTAGAATAAAATTTAAGTTGCTTTAAGGGTGTTGAATCGGAGAGCACTGAGAAGCGTTGCAGACGTTTAGAAAACCGAATTATTTAAGAAGTGGTTTTATATTTTTGAATATTGTTTTCAACAATATGTAGGCGAAAGTTCTGCCTAGTTAAACTGTTTAAATTTTAAGTTTAGAATGTTTTAAAAATGTGTGAAGATTCATTCATAAGTCACAACCTTAACAACGTGGTATAACAATTGTTGACCTGCGTATTTTTTAAATTGAACAGTGTCCTGCCATATGATTTGTGACGTCACAGGCCACTAAAGTAACACGCTGCAATTGACACAATACTTAAGACGGATGAATTTAATTCATTAGTATGGTTGTTATAATTTACGATTCAACAATAGCATTTATTTAGTTTCCTAAAATGATGCGTTTTAGTTTTAATTAAACATAGTGAGAGTATACATTTTGGGAAATAAAGGGTTTCAGATCCTCGGTATCTTGACCTAGCCTTTCTTTGGCCTGACCTTGGTAATTCTAGGAGAGCCAAACTTAACTTTACTCAATTAAGAATTAATAGCCAGAGCTATTATTTATGCTTATTAGTGGGAATTACTCCATCTAGATATCATATTCTGAAAATTGAAAAATGACACCTGGACACGGGTTCGATTCCCGTGTCCAGGTGTCATTTTTCAATTTTCAGAATATGATATTTACTCAATTAACTGAAGAATTTTCTTTAAATATATATTTGCCATAATCGTTATGTTAATCTCTGGTCAATATAATTATCTTAGGGCTATTATCTAGGGAGCTCCGATTTGCTCGGGTCTTATCTGATCTCACAAAGTGGTCAGATTAATAATTTATTTAACCATATAGTGATTCGAATCAATCCACCGAAACAATTATAAACTATTTTAAATTTTATATTTAGACCCAGTTAAAAAAATATATTGAAGGACGTTTGTAACTATTTACTATAGTCTCTGAACTGCAACATTCCAAGTGAACTGTCATTGAAACTGAGCTAATTTCGCATTTTTTGTAATTTTAAATATAGGCCTATTTAAAACATAAAATGTAAGATTTTTATTCATATAGGGACAACTTTTATCTCATTTTTTGGTTGAATCTTATTTTGAAAGAAAGAAAAAAGCAATAGATAAAATAGGATTTCTTAAAGTCTGCAACGTCACTTATAGGCGCTCATGTATGTGAGCCGCCTTAATGATCTTGCTCACAGTATGAGGCCTGAATTGTCTAAACAAAGGGCTATGTATCCTCAAGCTTAGTAAACTGAATACTCACTTTCAAAGAGATAAGAAATGATGAGCAATAGCCAACATGATGAATTCATGAACAAATAATACAGTATTTTAGACAATGCATGAGATTTAACCAAGGTCCTATAGCATTAGTCCCCCATTCCTTGCCCCCCTTATCTCAAACGTTAGACTCCAGCATAAAAACAGTACCAAAATATATAAAGTTATAACTTATAGAAAATATTGTTATTTAACTACGTTGACTACTTAAGAGATTTATAAGTTATTTTGCAAAGCGGGTTGCAACTTAACTTGACACACTAATGTACGAAATAAAAAAAGAGGGAATAAAATGAGCAGTTCACGCTGCGAGGCCTCTTGTTTATCTAACACTTCCCCTCTTCCTCTGACGAGTTTACACATTCACTATAACTTACTATTTGCGTCTTGAACACATTAACTTGTTTTTTAATGACATTTTTATTGTTTCCTATTCTAGATATACATATGCTACCAACAATCTTTTTAATCTACATCCTGTCAGGGAGATTCCTACACGCCATTTTAGTGACTAAGCCAAAAAGCTTAAAGTTGTAAATGATTTATAAAAAATACGTTCACAAAGAAAACTAGAATTATTTAAGAACTTATGATTTTGTTTCAACGTTATATCTTTGAAATTTGCCGATTAGAACGTAAATTCACTAATATAGAAAATACAATCTTGACTTACCATGATATCACAGGTAGGCAATGTACTAAAGTATATACAACACTTTAAACACAAATATTATTATATTCTTTTTCAATCCAACACGTTAATTTAGGATTTTTCCATATTTAGATGTATGTCTATCCTTATCATTTATACTCACGGGAATAAGCGATTTGATTTCAGGGTTAATCTAATTAATTCTCACTTTTTTTTTTTTTTATGTAAACTGCAAACTACAATTGATTTGGATGAAACGTTTAACTAGCTTCCATCGAGTTATATAGTTTCTTCTACATCTGCCTTCTACTTTATAGAAACGTAAACGGTATAAACTAAACTAAAAGTAGCCTACATTTTTATAAACTGGTTAGATGTGCGAGCGGTTAGCTTTCCTTTCTTTGGATAAGATCAAAATAAATTATTATTTGAATTATAAAACATGTGAATTAGTCCGCTGTTGCACTTATTAGTGGCAATGGCCTTATTGCCCCCTTATAGTTTGAGGAGGAGGGGCTGTTGGGGGGAAAGGATTCCCGCTGGTAGCCTCCAACAGCCCACCATAAACGTCAGTCCTAGAGCTGGTAATATGTGGCGGGCCCCGATACTTTAGGGAACCTTAAACAGACCCTTGGGGAAGGGGGGCACCCCCAATTCGACAAGGGCCTTTCAACATACCACACCCACCCACGCCACGTCGACATCTGTGACCAGAAACAGGTTCCTTACCGGCGGGGTTAGGTGATCGGATAGAGAGAGCTTGACTCTGGAAAGTGGGGTTCAAACCCGACCGGTTCATTTTCCTTAACATATCTTCAGGGAAGTAGTCCACTATCCTTGTCTTGCTGATAGTTTAGTTCTTTAATACATATGCTGAAATATGCCATACTTTAGGTGGGAGTGTAAGGAACGCGAAAAAAGATTAGTGGTTTTTTTTAAGTTCTTATATCAAAAGTTTATTTTGACTAAAATAAATAGATACAATTTCTCAAGTAAAAAGAGAGAGTTTAATTTTCTTCACATGGTGACATCAACAGTTTTTAGGGTGTCCTAGAATTAAAAGACAATTTTTTCTCTTAGTAAAATTTTCTTTTTTATTAAATTATATAATATATTCTTGATAAATATTCAACAACAATTGAGGTCACCATGTGAAGAAAATTTAATTCTATGTTTCTATTGTAGAAATATTAGATTTATTTTGGCCAAAAAAATGTTGCTATAAAAATTGCGATAACACTCCTCTTTTCTCCCGTACCCTACAATCCCACCTTAAAGGGCTCTGGCAGACGTAATGCGAACGCCCAGAAATACCACTTTATTTAGGAAGTGGTTTTTAAAACTATGGTTCATGCCAAAATCAAGAATAAATCTATCAATTTGTTCCTATAGGATTAAAAAAGTTAAATTTTATTCAAAATTTGAAGATATATATATGCATATACATATATTAAAACGGGAAATCAACACATTTTCAACGACGTTTCCCGCTAAATGCTAATAGCCTTCCTCAAACAAATAATATTCATCTTTAGTAAGATCACAATATAGCATTTTAAGATAATTGTTTTAAAGACTTTAAAGTTTCAGAGCTGGAAGGTTCCTATCAGAAATGCTACAGCGTGAGTATATTTCCCATCAAGTGGGCGACGACCTTAAAATGTAAACTCTTAAACATAAAACTAACTATACCGTTGGAAACAATCTGTGAGGGTGATTAATAGGAGACGTTCCGGTCATCTGCAGACTGGTTGAAGCACAGATTATGTGTGCCACAAAAGCCCTTCTAATAGTATTCGTGGTTCAAGTCGTGTCACACTCATCACTGAGGAAGGAACTACATTTACCATCGGTGTTACTCGAGGTATATACCCCTCTTGGTCCCCCTATCACATCCTGTGCCAATGTAAAGACACAACACCTTCCAGTACTTTATTCTTAAAATTCGATTTACTCATTCTTTTTAACTAAATAAGATAGTCAAAAACCAACATACCGGTTCTGGCAACTAAACGCACGACATAATACAATCTGTGTCTTCCGTCTACTACCCGTCCGGGCTGTACGCTTTTTAATTACGCTAATAGTGTAGGAGTGAGAAGTGTAGAAGTGAGAGGAAATGTACTCGCATTTGTGTGGAGGGAGTGGTGTAACCTACTCTAAATGTATAAATAATCAAGGTCTTATTAAATTTTAAGATTTACTTGTGTTGTGCTTTTTTTCTAAAAATTTAACTTACAGTATTAGTATTTTATGTTTAATGTCTATCTACCACAGTGGGTTCAACTGACCCTTTGGCACCCTCTCGCCTCCACCCCACCCCCATTAAACTCAGCCTTCATACACAACACTTAGTTCGCCAGGTGCTAATTTTCACAATTTCCTTTGTAGTAGAAGTAAACTAAAATTTCACTAATAACAATTTTATTCATTGGAGGTATTTAGGGTGCACTTTCTGAACGGATAGATTATATCAGCACGCGAGAATGTATATGAGGAAAGGTATTTTCACATACCTTCCAGGGTTCTTTTTCATGCCACACTCAACATGGGACCGACGGCTTTGATTCCACTATGAAGGAAGTTGTGCTACAGAGTTTTATTTTATCGCTCAACAAAAATCCATCGACCATAGGTGGGTTTGAAACCACGAACATCGGGTCCTTAGGCGAGCACTTCACCCCAAGACAAAGGTAGACGACCTAAAACAATTTTTACGGCCATGCCAATAATCAAATTAGGAATTCTTAGCTCATTGGAAAGACATATAACCGAGCAAATCAAGGTTTTGGGCATCTCGTTATGTTAACTTGATACGCCTGGATTAAAACTCTAACTCAGGTAAGCCTACTTTATATTCATACTAAATATAGACTACTTTAATACTTTTTATCAGGGAGTTCTTGTCACTGTCCAAAGTGTGCTTTATGAAATGATTCATTAAGTCAGCAACCAACTTACCAGTCAAGTGAACTATAAAAAAACCCAGAAACCCCGGCCCCCAGGCTGTCATTCTATAACTATATAAAAAAAGAAAAGACCCAACTTTATCAATCATACAATTTTGGACTGTGTCGAGAATTGACCTTGGGGCTCTTGGCTCAGTAGACATTGTAGGACAATTCACTCTTAATCAAATATTATATACAATACAAGTTGAGGAACCCACATTAGTGGTCGCGTGGTATAGGGCGTGACTCTCGCAATGGAATGGATTTCAGGTGATAGAGAGGTTGGAGTTCAAACGATGGTGTACCACCACATGTAATTTACCATTGGGATTTTCCCATTCCCTTTCCATGCTAACATGGGCAAATTTACTTTTAAATTACCTTCACATTCTGAATCATTAAAATTAATCCCTGAATAAACCAATGGTGTTAAAGGTAACAGTTATTTGAAAAAAAAGACAAAGCTAACTACCTAAGAAAAAACTTAGCCTACCGCCAAGCCTCCTGAAAATGAAGAGCCTCAATTAAACCATTTCTGACAAGCCAAGTCTCCTAGAAATGAAGAACCTTAATTAAATAGTTTCAGGCAAGCCAAGTTTCCTAGAACTGTTAAGAAAATTCCCAATTGTTTCTGACAAGCAAATCCTCCTAGAACTGTTAAGAAGAGCCTTAATTAAATTGTTTCTGACAATCCAAGCCTTCTAACAATGTTAAGAGCCTCAATTAAATGGTTTATGTACACAAATGGAAGAGCCCCAATTCTTTTTCCTGGTAATCACCTGGATATGTTGATAAATGAACCAAATAATTTTTTTCTAACAATTAGTTCTATTTTACTCTTTTCAAGGCTCTAATGTTTTACTCATACAAAGTATACATTAAGTGACGTAAGCACCCCCGGGCCCGAACTGTGTGAACATTAGGTGGGGGAAAGGGAAGTGGGAGCAACAACTTTTGCCCACTGTACATTGTGTAGGACGATGTGAACAACATACGTCACGGCGGTCTAGCGAGTCCTCGCGTTGGATTTATAACCATAAAATGAAGAAATAATAAAAAGGCGAATTACAAGGGCCAAGTATCTATTACACCTCAATACCATTTATTTTTTTACCTTATTGAGTTTTTTAATAGCAAACATGTTTGATACTGCACACCGTGGCTTACTTGCTTGATATGACGTCACTGAATACCAGAAGAGATTTCTAAAAATATGCCTAAGACAATTTAGTTGGTGTTGATAACATATTCTTAATAACACAGTTTCCAAATACATGATTTTTTGTAACAAAAGTTAAACAGCTTTTACGAATATAAATCCATGTGAAGTAGAGTTGAGTGTGGGGGAAAATTAAGCGTTCTAATAGTATTTACTTCAAATATTAAGAATTCGTCAAACGTTATGGTACCTCATTTAGCTCGAGACTTAAAAATAAATTATTCCTCTATACACGCTTTAATATTACTATTATGATTAGCACCGCGTCTTACTACCCGTTCGGGTTATACGCACTTACGCTAATGTAAGGTGACTGTGAGATGAAATGGAGGACCTACAGTTTAACGTGGAATCCGAACCACGGGGGAGGCCTGGCATTCCACACATTCACAAGTTGTGATTAATACACGTCTTGTCAGTGGTGAAGGAAGAATTTGGCAATTAGATAAACATGTGCTGGAACCGAGGATTAAACCCCAGACCCCCAGCACAGAAGTCCGACACCTTACCCCTAGACCACCAGATCACCCACGCTTTAATAATATGATCCTTCAAACCAACATATTACCTGTCTTAAAATATCCTTCACTTTAATTCATTAATTTTAATTTCTCAAATGGAAAAAGTAGACCTATTGTAATGGTGAGAATGTTCTAACCTGTGAATATAAATAAGCTTGACGTTTTGTGTACCCCCAAACTATAAAATGAGGCTCTTCAAATTTGTTGTTTTCTTATATCTGTCTGTATATGGGACCACAACCAAAACAGTTTAGTTCATTTCTTTCAAACTTGATATTTATATTTTATATACAGGGGAGGATCAAGTAATTCGTGGACTTGGGGCCATTTACAAAATTTAGGACTAACGACCTTTTTAAAAATATGTAATTAGAAAAAAAGAAATTAAATTAGAACTAACAGAAAGAAGGGCATAAAATGCTATTGTTAAGAATAGGTTTTAAAAGTTATAACCTTTAAGAAATGATAATAACCTTATATAATCAAAAAATACTTATCGGTTCTGATTACGATTCTAGTTTTAATTGAATCTATTTCTAAGAATTTCTGTACCAATTCTGGTTCCTTAAAAAAATTGTTAATTCCAGCTATTAGTTCTGTTTCGACTACCTGGGCGTGCCGGCAGCGTTTGGTGCTTTTTGGAATGAAAGAGATAAAATTAATATAGGATATCTCTTTGTTGCACTTTCAAAGAATTACTTTACTAAAACTAAAATTTCTAACATTTTAGATAAAATAATTGTAATTAAAGTGTGCGTGGCCCCCACCTTAATCCAGCCCTAGTTATATGGTCATAGCTCAACGCCAAATCCTTAGTTTGATTCCAACTCCAAAATTAAGGGTAGTTTGCCGATAACTTATTTATCAAAATTATAAATATTTTGAAAATGGCTTTAACGGTTTTGTTTTCTGATATCTGGGCGGGAATTGAAGGATTCTGGTAGGAAGGACCATAACCTATCCGACAACATTACAAAGCTACTAAAACTACTTAGATACATTCATACATCAAGTATTGTGATCTTTAGTTGTCACCATGTTAGATAATATCAATACCTGCTAACTAATATTAATAATAAAGAAGGCCCACTTCAGTGGCAGAATGGTCTAAGGCACTATTCTTGCAGTAGACTAGACTGCCGATGACGAGGAGATCGAGGTTAGAATCTAGGTAGGTTGTACTGAGGGTTTTCCACTATCCCTCCGCGCAAATAGAGGTACACTTCCTCTAGATATTCCTTCCTAACACATAAAACCACTAACGTAATTATAACATAGGCGTACAAGCCTCACGGGTCGTAAGACGCGGTGCAATAATAATAATAATAATAATAATAATAATAATAATAATAATAATAATAATAATAATAATATTAATTTTTACATCCATTACTGTTTCCAGTCTGTGGCCTGGGCCAGTTTTTAATTCAAGCCATAAATTTTACCACTAACGGCTTGCTATAATGACCAAGGGGCCCGACACATGTTGGTGATGATAGTGCCAACATTTACGGACAGAGGGTGTCATGTGGTCAGAACAACGAAGACACCAGCCGTTAATCTCAGTTTTATAAACTGGAGCCGCTACTTTCTTTAATTCAAGTAGCTCCTTAATAATTGTCCTCACGAGGTAGAATTGACCCATTTCCAGACACACTGCTCACAGAAAAATCTGGGAGCACAAATAATCAAACCAAGGACCTTTGAATATCTAGCCAAGAACTCTTTTCGTTGTACCAAAGAGGCGGTCAAATAGCATTAATAATTAATTAAAATTTGATCAATGTTGACAGCAAAAAAAATCTATCGTATTATAATACCAGTTTGGGCTATAGTCTATACACAATATATTAACCACACCTATGAAATTGGGATGAGGAAGATATAATTTTAGGGGAAATTACACACATTGGTGTGGGGAGAGTGGAAAACAATTTAGGGGAAAAAAAACTCTCAGTACAACTGACCAAGATTCAAACCCCGATCTCTCCGTAACCGGCAATCCAGTCCAGCACAAGAGTGACTCATTAGTATCATCCAACCACCGATACGGGTAGATATTTAATAATGTTAAGCATCACCCGGGGCAAGAACTCTGTATATTTGAATTTCGATTAGCCTACTTACCATTCAGTTTTTAAACATTTTTCATAGAGGAAGTCCGAACCTGCAGATTATAAATTTTTATAAAGTCGATGACAGTTATTTTTAATAAGATGGTTAAGAAAATTTTAAGAAATGTCTAATGACCCATTAAGCAAGAGCAAGGAATGTTTGGATTGATTTAAAACCCCTTCAAATCTGATGTCGATGGGGTTGAAAATGTTAGACGCGTGTGTTTCAAGTTCTTTGAGGTACTTACCGCTTGAAGAAAGCTTTTCTTATCTTTCTTACCACCCCTCCCTCTCGAACATACCTCCTCTTCTTCTCTTTTGCCAACACTACCATTCCTTTTACAGAACTGATAAAAATCCATCTCTGGAGATTGCAATCTCTGGTAAAAATGTCCTTTCGAAGTGCGTGGTCAGGTAGTGGCAATACTGACCGTTTATGGCTGGTTTCAAAACAAGTACAGTCCGTGTGATTTGAAATAAGTCACTTTCCACCATATATTTTAAATTATTTTACATGACGTTTTACCCATTTGGGCTGTTTTTAAGGGCTCTATATTAAGGTGGGAGTGTAGGAAACGTGTGAAAATGTCAGTGTGTGTGCAGTTTTTATAACAAAACTTTTTTGACTCAAATAAAAAATTAATTGCTTCAATAGAAACACAGAATTTAATATTCTTCACATTTTGATTCTAACTGTTATTGAATATATGTTATGAGCATAGCGGCATTTGATGAGAAGCTTTTAAAATTAATAGAAAAAGTTATCATTAAATTCCAGGACACCCTTGACAGGATATTAAACAACTGTTGAAGTCACCACGTGAAGAAAATGTAACTCTATGTTTCTAATGAAGAATTATTTTATGTATGTAGAGCATTATAAAGTTTTGATATAAAAACTGCAAAAATTAATTTGCAGTTCCCACACGCCCACCTTGAATACGCTAATGTAGTAGGTATGGGAATGTGTATGGTGGAATTTATAGGGAATTTATCGACCCGTAATTGCGTGGAGGGAGAGTGGAAAACAGTTTAGGAACAAATATGATTCAGTACACCCAACAGGATTCGAATCCCAATCTTCCCGTCAATGGTGGCCCAGTCTATTGATAGGGTGAAGTCTTATATCATTCGACCACCAAATCTGATAAATAGCTTTCAAGAAAAAAAACACACATTAAAATATGAAATTGGTGGAGTTTTTTTTAAGTGATAGGCTACGTACACCACAAAGGTTTGAACTTTCTAAAAACTTAAACAAAAATAATAAAATTAATACAAATTTACTCTTTGTTCATCTGATATCCACTTACTTTCCCTGATCGAGATTAAAACCGATAACTTTTACAAGCCCGCAGCTGTTGTGCGCGTGTACAAATGTATCTGTCTAGTATTGTTTGGTTGGCCGGTGATGGTGAGGTCATGGTTTGAATCCCAGCCTGACGTATTGAGGTGTATTTTACGAAATGATTTCTCCCTTTTCCTCCGCACTAATTCGTATAAACTTCCTCAAACTTCTACTATACTCAAGTTTAACCGCATAAGATGAAATATGTCGATAGCCCCGCTGGCTGGTAAACAGATGAATGTAATAATCTAACATACCAATTAGAACCACCTTGTATTAAACAACCAAAACTATAGCTTGATACAACTAAGTTTATAGATGAAGAAAACAATAAATGTAGGGAGCGTATTGTTTGCGCCCGTATTGGTAGCACCCTTTCAAAAACGTGGGCGTTTGCGCCCGCCTAAAATAAACCGTAAGTGTTCGCGCCCGTCGGCGAGTCAAAGCCTTTATACTAGCAACTGAAAGTCAGAGGAAGTATAGGACGTTTATTTTTTGATCGTTCTTTCTTCAGAACTACTAGTATGAAGAAATGTTGGTAGGCTAGTTTAGGCTAGGTTAGGTTAGGTTAGGTTAGGTTAGTCATTTACCTGATATCTCTGTTTCAGAACTACTAGTATGAAGGAATGTTGGTAGGCTAGGGGAAAAATAAAACAAAAATTAAATGTTTTTGAAAGTAAATAGCCTAAACAAGTTTTGTAAATACAAAAACATTTACCTTCCTTAGAATAATAAGAAGGATTTGAATATAGAGTGGGCGCAAACACACACGGGCGCAACCAACACGTAGCCTTGTCAAACAACCCCCAAAATGGAGCAATGTTTTAGCTACACTTAATAGCAGTTTTATTAAAAATAATTCATAATCATCTTGCTATGATCTCAAATATATTATTTTTAACTAATATTGCCCATTGTTGATGAGTAATTCGGTGCAGGCGCGGATTCGGGGGAAGGGGGTCAAAGGGTCAGTTAAAAAAATAACAAAAAAACAAAATGAAAGTTCAAATTTTAGAAATAAAATACAACACAGATAAATTATACAATATTTTACGCGCAGACACCTCTTAAGCCGGGTCCACATGTGCATTATTCGTCCACGTTTAAGAAATGACTCACGAAAGTGTGGAAAAAATATTCGTTTACATGTAAGAATATTTGTCGTGCATAGCAAGTAACGAACATTGTTCCGCATTGATATGGTTGACTATCACACATCAAAGAAGACTAATCATCGCTTGAAAGCAGTTCATCCACGAATACCGAATGTAGAGTATGCTATATGTGGACAGCAGGAGCGGTGGAACTGTGGGGGACTCTGCCCCTGTGAAATATTCTACCCCTCCCTGAAATAAATCCCCCCCCCCCCTAGATATATTTCAAATCCTCTGATATTATAAAATATGAAGCTGAAAGATGGCCGTAAATCAAGCTCCAAATGACTTCTAGATGCATTACAATGTCAAAAATTTGCCGGGTAAGACCGCTTTAAATAACTACTAGACTAGAGTTATCAAACTGGCAGAAAAAGTCAGGGGAGGAAAGCTCTAAATAGCTTCCAAGGTCATCCAAATTTCATTAATGTCTAGGAGAGGACAACTCCAAATAGCTTCTAGATGCATCTCATTTTGAAGAGTTTTCAGGCAAAATAGTCTAGTTTCTGAAATCATTCAATTTTCAAAATTTTGTCGGTGGAAGACCACTTAAAAGATTATCTTATAGGTGTATCTAACTATCCTAAAAACATAAGGTGAGGAGCACTCTAAATAGCTTCGAAGGGCATCCAAATTGCAAAAATTTCTAGGTGAGGAACACTTTAAATGGTGACTTATAATTGATAATAGAATCTAATTTAAAAAATCAAGGCAAAGACTACTTATAGTTTCTAGAGTGAACCATTTTTCAAAAAATTGTTTATAGGAAGGGTCACTCCAAATAGTTTATAAAAACTATCTATATTGGAGATGATAATGACGGTTTAAAACATGCATAAGATCAAATATAAATGAGAAATTATAAAATGGCTTTAAAGAGAAATCTAACATTGCAAGCTACTATGCTATTTATAACTATGACCCCCCCTATGAAAATGATCTGGATCCGCCCCTGATTCGGTGTTAACACTAAATATGTTTTTTTTTGTACTGACAGCTCCATAGTGTTAGATGCCTGTAGTAGCATTCCTCAAAACAAAACTATGTCATGTTATGTTTGTTCCATCTACATTTACGACTTAGAATCTCCGACTTTTATTTTTCCTTCTATTTCCAAAACTTAGATCAGGGCTGGGCACACCACAGCCGGATGGCTAAATATGACCCCTCAGTGTGTTAAATGTGGCACGCGGGATAATTAATTTGAATATGTTGTGTTGTGAAGCAGACTTTTTTTAAACACAACAAAACTGAATTTTTATAAAACCATATAAAATAAACATTTCCAAACTTGTTATCTCATGTCCAATAAATGTACGGTAATGTTCGAATCCTCATATTCATGCGAGCAAGTGTTTTAAACCATAAACTTAGGAAAAGTGACCATATAAACCTACTTACTGATGAGTGATGAGTGTCTTTCTTCTTTTTAGAATAATCACATTCTCATAGTTTAGTCAGACTATATATAAAGCAATGCTGGAAGCTCATTAACATTTTCACTCATCTAACACCACATCATATACATCTTTTTAACGACCTTAAAAACAAATTAACCCACTTAGGTATTTATCAGTGTTATTAATTCTCAATGTATTTAAACTTATTCATATCAGTATATTTTGTGTCTATCTTTTTTAAAACTAAGTTTGCAGAAAAATTAATATATATATATATATAAAGAGTATAACCCAAACGGGTAGTAAGATGTGGTGCTAAATAAATAATTAAGATGTATACAAATCTTTGGCCCACCAAACATTTTCTTTTTTTCATTTGGCTCTCCTGTAAGTACGTTTGGATATCCCAGACTTAGATTGTTTCTTCTACATCTACGACTTAGGTTGTTACTATTACATCTATAACTTCGAATGTTCCTTCTACATCTACGACTTATGATTGTTCCTTCTACATCTACGACTTATGATTATTCCTTCTACATCTATTACTTCGAATGTTCCTTCTACATCTATGATTGACTTACGATTGTTCCTTCTACATCTATTACTTATGATTATTTCTTCTACATCTATAACTTCGAATGTTCCTTCTACATCTATGACTGGCTTACGATTCTTCCTTCTATCATCTACGACTTAGATTGTTCCTTCTACATCTACGATTTAGTTTGCACCTTCGACATAAACATTACGACTTTTGGTATACATCTTCTACATTTACATTGAGACTTATTTCTGGCAATATTTGCGATTAGTATGTTTATTTTGTGTTTATTTTGAATTTCCGACTAAGTTTGTTACAGTTATATTTACGACTTTGTATGTTCCTTCTACATTTAGTATTATTTTCCGCAAGAAACATATTAATTATCCATTATTTTAGAGTTTCGGATCACACTGCAAGAACTGTAGGAGAATGTTTCGCAAGTCACATTCTATTTTGCGATGCATGTATGGAATCTTAGAGCAGATGTACTATGTTAACTGTACAAGTAAACGAAGAAGCGCGGTACCTTTAGATGTTTACCCCCCTTATCCCAATCTAAGAAAGAAAGGGTGGGGAGAGATGTTTCAAAGAGATTTTTGACAAGCAACATAGCCAGCTTGCTGGAAAATACGAAGTGAAGGACACGGATTATAGTGTTGCCAAATATTGTTCTACCTCAAGGGTCGTTATTTTTAAACATCCTCCCTTTTCTTACCTGCCGAAGAATAGTTTTAGCCTTTGTTTTTGTATGTCGGTTTCTGTTAAGGTAGCTAGCCAGTGGATAATTAAAAATGTGATAAATTTTCAACATTTGCATTTTTTTTTAAACATCTAAAAGTGGAATACATGTTATCAGTTTATTTAGTTAAATGAATGACATTTCACTTTAAGTTTCGAGGCAATAATATTTATTTTATTGTATTTATTTACTATTTTATTTGAGGTGTCTATCTAACTTTATTCTAGAGCAGACACAATACCTAAAACCCTGATCATTAATTTATCACTGTGAAAGCGGAGACCCTAATTTTTCTAATTATATTTTTTCAAAATCCGCTCTGATGATTTTGATTATATTTTGTATCCAGGTGTCGTTTAACAAAATGGCAATTATCATTTTTCCATGAAAAAGACTTTGTGGGTAGGCACTAAATTTACAGGAACAGAAATTTCCAATTTTGATCCTATTTCTGCAACTATTTTATATACTAAACAACTTATCATTGCAAAGTTGTACTATTAAAAATTAAAATCCTTAATTTAGAATATATTTTTATAAATTCAATAGTTTCTTAGCTATAAGCAGCTCTATATATTTTTTTTTATGGAGATCATTGACAATAATTGTATATAAAAGAGAAAGACTCTACGGTGTACCATGCCATTTATTTATCATCTTCCACATCGATTATATATATACCCAGCTGGTATTCAAACTACAAACCAGATTAAATGAGCTTGGCATTTAAACCACGTGCTTTATAATGACGATCATAACACTCATATACAAGTTTAATTTATTTTGCCTTTAAAATAAACAATCTAAGCTATATTTTGAAACCAAGCCAAAATTATACTAATTTTTTTTAGATAATATTATGGAAGGGTTTTTTTTTACTTTGAATAGCCTTGAAATAACCGTTGCTTTCCACACCCAACTGTTTTTTTTTCAGCCCTAGTGTGCTACTGGTAATAATAACCCCTTCTTTCACTCCAAACCCAGGTCTGTTCGTAACTGTACTTTTCTAAGCTGACATGACAACTTCAAAATGACATTCACCAAGAATATTGTCCAATTACTATGTGCGGTCCTTTTTTGGGTTTGTTTGAGAACTAAAGAACCTGGGATTATTTAGAAAACATATCTAAGGGAAAAAAAAGTAAACAGAAGAAACTTGAGGACGAATAAATATCCATCAATTTTTTTTTTCTTTGCGGGAGTAAAACACTATTAACAATTAATTTTTTTTTTTAAATCAACGAGTTCAAATATACAATAACTAGACCAGGAGGGTCCATAATTTTCCATCTCAAGGGCCAAATCTGACTATCAGCTTACACTGCGGGCTAAATATATATTTAGTAGTCACATCAACTACAAACAATACTTAGTAAACAATAACTTTCAATACTTATATTTAAACTAGCGGACCCGACAGACGTTGTCCTGCCCGAACGTAGGCTTTTTATTTGGGTGGCATAATTGATTTCGATAATAAAACAAATACTATGTGATCATCACAATTACAAATTCACAATGAACTCCAAATAGTGAGTAACACAAATATTACATATTCAGTGTTTGTCCAGACAACATACAAAATAAAAGATCTTTTCATTTTTGGCATTCCTCCCACAACTCCACAAATATCAGCTGTATCGAAAAACAAACATAACTATGAATTATTCTCAGAAGTTTAATTATTCATGAACTTTTCGGAAGGTTTTAGTGGTCAATTATTGATAAACTTAAGATTTTTTTTAACTGTCAATTATTAATATTATATTCATTACTATAAATATTTGGGGAGTGGAAGAGGGGGGGTGGGTGAAATGTTGAGGTTACATGTTCTGATATTCAAATATTTTTTTTAAATTCCCTAAAAAATAAAAATAAAATTCTTAGAACCCAATTGCAGCGCCACCTACCGGGTCCAATTGTGTATCTAAACCATCCACGGACTCACTCAAACACACACACAAAATTTCATCAGAATCGGTCCAGCCGTTTAGGAAGAGTTCAGTGACATACACACGTACAGAAGAATTATATATATTAAGATTGTATATTTGGTTGGTAGAGTCTTTCAAAACTTTACTGCAAAAAAAGAAGTTTATTAACGACGTTGCCTATTTGGAGATTTTGAAGCTATTTGGTGAGTTGGGTTGCATCTTTGACACATCTAAGCATTCTAAGTGCTATCACATTAAGACACCAACGTACAAAATAGAAAGAGAGGGAAGAAAATGATAAGTTCACCCTGAGATGGACTTTTGCCTATGTGCTGATAAGCTTTTCCCTCTTCCTTTGACGAGTTTATACAGTCAATTTAATATTTGCCCCTTGAAAACATTAACTTGCTTTTTAAGTTTACCTTTTTCTTGTTTCCTATTATAGATTGACATATGCTACCATGGACTTTTTTTAGTTTACATCTGGCTAGGAAGACTCCTACAGGCCGTTTTCGTGACCAAGACAAATAGCCTAAGTTGTAGAGCAACGGTTCTCAAACTGTGGTACGCGTACCCCCTGGGAAAGAGAGAAATTTTCTCCTCTGATTACTTTACATCTGATATTTGACCTGTCAAGTGGGGACATTTTCTCATGAGGGTATATTAGACTTTAATCATGACCAAGATGTACAATTTAAACTAAGTTTGAGAACCACTGTTGTAGAGGATTTATAAAAAAAATACGTTTACAACAAAAACTACTTCAAGCTATAAATAATAATTTTGTGACATTGTAGGACTAATTTTAGATTTATTTAAGAATTTATGGTTTGTGTTTCAACGTTTTATCTTTAAAGATCGCCGAATAAAACGTAAATATATTAACATGTGGAATCCTATCTTGACCTGCCGTGACGTCACAGGTAGGCAACGTCCTTATCTCACAAAAATGTATTACTAAATATGCGCACACACACGTTCACAAAGAAATCTGGCACTATAAATATATATTTCTACATATTTTTACTAATCAAATAATTGTATATTAAGTAAAATGCAATCAAGTCCCTTTTAAATATATTTTTTTACTCGAATCATTGGTTATTTAACATTTTCCAGTGAGCGATTCCCTTCAATTTTCATCTAGGATATTGTGAGGGCCATATTTTCAGTGAGCGAGGACCACAACCGGTCCGCGGTTCGCCAGTTGAACCACACTGCACTATACTATTGATAGATATTGGTTCACAAATTGAATTGATGTTAGATAAAACTCGAGTTGAAATGTCGAATGGCCTATTTATTGAGATTTGTTTCTTCAACCCCCGGTGTTTCTTTTAAATAATGTAACGGGTAACACAATGCTGTGAATAAAACCATTATTGTAATTTAAGGTGGGTCTGTAGGAGACGCAAGAAAAGATAAATATTTTAGCAGTTTTTTTATATCAAAATATTTTTTGGTCAAAATAAATAGAATATTGCTCCCGTACAAATATAATAGTTTTAATTTTCTTCACACGGTGATATCAACAGCTGTCCAATATGTCAGAAACTTAGCAGCATTGGTTGAGAAACTTTTTAAATTGAGATAAAAATGTGTCATTAGATTTTAGGACATGCTTTAAAGAATTTTAAGAACTGTTGATATAACCATGTGAAGAAAATAAAGTTATATGTTTCTGCTGGAGAATTATTTTATTTATTTTGGCTGGAAAAATGTTTTACTATATAAACGGCAAAAACGCTGAACTGTTTTCGCGTTACCTACACTCTCACCTTAATCCTAATATTTAATTATAAGGCTTACAGTTACACACAAAATTTACCAAATGAAAAAAACCCCACAAATAATAGTTTCGATACATTGTAGGCAAGGCCACTTATACTGTTTAAATAACTGCTCTTATCTACTATAAAACCACACCAAATATCTTCTGACAGCATTTAATATTTATTTTTTATTTATCACTGCGTCTTACTAACCGTTCGGGTTATACTCTTAAGTACTAATTACGCTAATGGATTAAGAATTAGTAAGGTTGAATTTAGAGAAATAAACCCACATTTGCGTGGAGGGAGACTGGAAAACCATTTGTTAAAAACCACCCTCAGATCACCTGATGGAGAATCGAACCTCGATTTTCCCGTTCTCGGCAGTCAAGCTCAACACGAAACTAGTCCGTTAGCCAACTACGCCACCGAGGCGGGTTATTTAATATTAATACATTTTCTTGTCCTCCAATAGTCAAGGGGCTGTGCGGCTCTTCCCCCAAACCCACGCTCCCCCTTGAAATTTCATTCTAGCTACAGTCTTAGTTGAATTCCTCCTCGAAAGCAAATATCTGGGTTCGTCACAACAGACCACCAAAGTTTGTGTAGTAATCTTCTCTCCTGACTCTTGACTTTTACTGTTTTAGTCTTTGTGCACCAGTGATATTTTCTTCATTAATTGTTTAGTTAATAGTTTTTACATTATTTCCCAAGCTGAATGCTTTTTAATTCCCCTAAAATTAACTCTCCTAATTTTGTGTTCATATATTTGTTTGTGTACGTTACCTATATCCCGAACTGGTAGCACACACAAAAGATTTGTATCAAACGAAGAAGACATCTCGACATTTTTTTTTTTCAGCCCTTTTAGATGTTCGAATGGTCTAAGAAAATTCTCGCAAAAGATTTGGCTTTTTGGAAAATTGGTGTACGAATCTCAGTCGGATGTATAAAGTGTGATATTTCCTAGATGTATTTTTCACTCTTATCCACACAATAAAACTCTTCTAAATTCAAATTTCTTCGTCTCTAAAATATTAGGGTAAAACGCGGTGACAATTTTATTTTTTAGTACCTAGCACTGATCGCTATCCACGAATCTAACTAGGGGTGATATTATAGATGGTGACATCGACAGATTGGTAAATGAATCTCGAAGAGTAGTTGGATGTATGTGGACTACTGCAAAGAGTGAAGTAGTATCGAAAGAGGAAAAGATGGCAATATACAAGAGTGTATTAACGCCAACGTTGACTTATGGGTAGGAAGCGTGAGTTCAGGAGAAACACAAGAGAAAGGTTAGTGCGGTTGGAATAAGATATCATCTAAGAAATGTACGCCTATGTGGAACAACTCGTATGGACAAAGTCAGTAACGAATGGGTGCTGAAGGAATGTGATTTGAAAGGGAATCCATTGGGTTAATATACGTTGGTTTGGCCATGTTGAAAGGATATGTGTGGATCGAGTGATGAAGCAAATATATGAAGGTAGAGTGTGTGGGTCCAAAGGAATGGGTAAACCATTTAATGCGTGGCTAAATGTGGGAAACGAATGTGGTGAAAAAGAGAAACGTAAAGAATTTTAAGAATAAAAGAGCATGTATGACTCGGTGTATGGATGTTGTTGAAGCGAAGGGAGTATGCAAGGGTGGAGAAAGTAAGTGATGATGTATTGTTGTTGTTGTTGTTTGAGCCATATGTACAGTTTCTTGCCTACCCCGTAAGGGAACGGCGTGATTAGGTATGTAATGGCAAGTATGTATGAATATAAATGCTCCAGTATTACAGTGGAGAGAGCAAGAGAAATCGTATTGTGAAGGCAGAGCAACCGGCCATGGTCAAACCTTTCCCTTCCTCCTAGGCCAAAATCAGGCTCATTGAGGTCTTGAATATCTGTCAAGGTGTCCTGGAATTTAATGACAAATTTTTCTCTTTATTTAAAAAGTGTTTCATCTAACGCAGCTATGCTCATGAGTCATGACAGATATTCAGCCACTGTTGATATTACCATATGAAGAAAATTAAACTCTAGGTTTGTGCTGAAGCAATATTTTATTTATTTTGGCCAAAAAATTATTTTGCAATGAAAAGTGTGGAAAAAAAAAACTGGCCCTTTCTCGCGTTCACTACATTTCCACCTTAAGAGCTCAATTTAATCAGATGGCTACAACTCTTGATACTGATGACATAAAGTATTGATCTGGGTGCCTTATACCAATGTGCACCTTTCAAACATAACCGAAGAGAGTGGGGGGAGTGGTAGGAAACCTCCGAAAGACATTACCGAATAGGTCACACAAACAAACGTCTTAATCAGAAAACCACCACGAGTCCAGTCCATCAAGGGTAATTATTCTCTCCGCGGATCGGAAAGGTGTGTGTGTGTGTGTGTGAAGGTAATGTCTTGGGGAAGGGGTATTTTCTTCCCTCTTACCCGCAACCACCCGTGCGAAGTAATCAAGATGGCCGCGCTCGATACCCCGGCTATCTCGAGCAAACATCTCGATTTAGCGCCGTTACTAATGGTCCTAGAACTAACAGCCCACGCTAATAAGTGTCGCCCAGCGTGTAGACAATCGATATAGACCGAATGTCTCGCGCGCGCTGGCGAACATTTTGAAGACACGCGCGGCGGTTTGAGGACATTACCCTCGATCGCCGTTTGACGAAGACATTGGGGCTTAAATCTAGGTAAACAATCCACAGTTGAGCCTCGATTTAATGGACCTCGATTTATAAACTTTGGATTTAACGGACAGATTCTGTCATTTGCAATTTTACGGACAGTAGTAGACAAGTCCGTAAAGTCGTGGTATTTGTGGTAAGGGTATGACTCACCCTTCCATTTTTCTCTATCTAGAGCACACCACTCAAAACCGGTTTCATTTGGTTTCAGAAATGTGCAACAATATTTTTAAAATTCATATTATTTTTTAAAATCTGAAAAAGAAAATTAAATGCAAAGACTGCATTGTTCTTTTAAATGTTCGTAATATTATTTTACCTTCTTCGTTGTAATGAAAATTCATTACAACTCCCCAAAAAAACTTGCATTTTTCCACCTATTAATTTTTCACCTCGAATTTACGGACAGGCTTTCCCCCAATTAATCCGTAAAATCGAGGGTTTACTGTAATTGCGATTTTTATCATCACATTTTAATTTCCAGTACACTTTTCCCATTTTACATCTTTTATTTTTGTACCCACACTTTTGTGGAGAGCGTAGAAGAACCAACTTGAAAAAAAACACCTCGATACATCTTAACTACATTCGGAACCCAACCTCCATATTACCGGTGAAACGGACAACACCAAACAGATGCCTTTTTCTGTGTGCGCACTGAAGTAGGAGTGACCTCAATCCTCGCTAGTAATTGTGCATTTAATCCCACCCTCTCATGGATAAAAGCTGTTAATAACCTTAATTAGTATTGTATTAGCAGCTGAATCAAAGGACTGAATGAGGATAGCAGTTTAGAATAAGTGTACCCACATTAGTGTGGATAGACTATCGTAAAACCAGTGATCAGCTGATCACATTATAAAACACCCAGCCGAGATTCGGAACTTAATCTGTCCTTCGCTGGTAATTCAATCTGTTGCGAGCCTAATGCCTTAGACCACATCACCATATGTGTGGGTAAATATGTATTTTATAATGATTTTTGAATGGCGATGTGTGTATTAGTTGATATTTTATCTAAATATCTTAACTTAAATGCTACAACGTAAGCGAAGTAAAACAACATGGATTTAATTTTTTTTTTGCAAAAACCTGCTTTTATTTTTCTGGGATTAAGGGTCATGTTTTCCTATCATGTGCACCTCCTACTCGTGAACACACCCCTGAATCAAGAGCGAATCTAGCAAACGTCAGCGAGGTCAACCCCCTCCCCCCTTCCCACCCTCTTACCCGGAGTAAGGAACAAGACAAATCTGGCCCGGAGAGCCATTTATCTCGACCAGGCAGAGCCCGGAATCTCGAGGGGTCACGCCTGGTGCTAGCGCTAACATTTCCGACTGGCCGGAAACCAATCAGCGGCCTCCACTGCCGGTCACGTGATGACAAATGACTGTCCCGAGTTCCTTCCCCCCTCCTCACTCTTCACCCCCACAACACCCATTCCGCGTCTCTTTTGTTCAGACTGTTTTAACAAATTATTTGCTCGATAAGAGAGCGAGGGATAAAGAGCGTCAGTGAGATTGTTTAGCGCACTTTTTTTTTTTTATCAAGAGAGGAAAAATGTTTTCTTGGTGTCAAGTGGGGAAAATTAACTACTACGTATACAGAGTGTGACATAGGTATATTTAAAAAAATTAATTAACAATTTGAGATTTATATTAGCGCGAGGAAAGAAACTAATTTTAAAATAAACTAAACATTCATTCGCATCATGATTGTTTTCACGGCCGCTTTTCTGCCATCGCCCGGAGAACGTTTTTTGTCAGCTAGGTACCATCTCTAGTATGCGTGTTGAGTAAAACAATGTCAAAACCATATTATAATTTTGTTTATTAATTGCAATCGCAATAAAATTAAAATGGGAAAAGCTAAAGTGAAAATTATCCCCTTGTTACGCCAGTTGGGAACAGAACTCTGACATTCTTACTGTTTGACCACTTTCCCTTCGTGTTAAAATCAAAATCTCCTCTAATGAATATTTGAACCAAGGACTTTAGTGATGACTGGATGTTAGTGAGGGCTTATAGATTCAAATGCCTTACGGAATAATAATCGCTACTTCCTTGACGAATTCACTCGCAGCAAGTAAGTTTGCTCAGTGTAACTAAACGGAAGAGTAAGATCAAATATTTTACTCCCCTACTCGCTAGCTAAGTCAAAACTTAATATGATTCTATTTTTATTGATATTCGCAGACGAATATACTCGCAGCTAGTAAATTCACTGATTGTAACTAGGCAAGTAAGTTAAATCTCTCTGTTATGTTTGCTTCACTTTATTTAAGATAGTTTGTAAATTAAATGAACTGATAACATTTCTGAATATTTTCGAAAATGATATTATATTGTGAAACATATATTATATATAAATTGTAATTTAAAATCAACCCGTAGAATTTCATGTAAATTAACTATCTATGCATAAATTATAAAAGTGAAATCAGTCACAATTCGCCAACTTGTGAGCGAGTGTATTCTCTGTCAAGAAGATAGGGAACTCGTTTAATGTAATTGAGCCTTAACGCAACATAATGCCATTTGACAGCGGTTGACGACGTTGAGAATTACAATAGCACATGGTCACTATAACCTTATTCATGGTCTTAATTTTTTAATTAAATAATAATATCATCAGTACTTAAACGATCGTTTTATGGTGTCGAGTGATATCTTGCTATATCGCGATTTCTAAGCAAATATAAATGCCACTGAATGAGAACAGAAATAGAAGTAAAATAATAATAAAATAAAATAACTCATTGGTTACTCAGAAAGAGTGAAAGGACATGTTTTAAGCGCTAGAGCTGAATAATTACAAAGCCACCATTAACGTTATGATTTATTTACTTACTTTCTTATATCAAATAATAGTCTTGATAGCGTGGCCAAATCATGTACACAAAACGAATCCGTGCATTACCTCAACAACTATTTTGTTTACCTTCGGAGAGCGTGGGAAAAGAACATGTTAAATCCGTAGGTATAAACAAACACACGTCAGGTGTGGAATGTCGCGAGCGAGCTTGGCTAAGAGGCTAAATTAGTTACGTGCCACTAATTACACCTGGTATGTTGCTAAAAGAGCATATATGCGTGCCAGATAAGATTCAGGGTCAGGGGAGGGGGGATTACATGTTTATCTATGAGTCTAGTCTTAGAATTATGCACCGACAATTCATTTGTCTGTAGTAGGGTGGCCTCAAATTAATTTTATTGTAAGAACAAACATGTACGCGAATATAGCACTCATAAAAACATGGTTTCCTTACACAATCAGTAAAACAAAGCTTGATGGAAATCGAGATAAATGTTGTGTTTGGTTCATACGCTTAAGGACGTTGCTTATATGTGACGTCATGGCATGTCAAGATAGGAGTTCCCAAGTTAATGTATTTACGTTTTATTCAGCGATCTTTAAAGATATATTGCTGAAACCAAAACCATAAATTCTTAAATAATTATAAAAATGGTCCTACAGTGTCATAAAATTATTATTTTTTATCTTAAGTTGATTTTGTAAACGTATTTTTTTATATATAAATCCTCTACAACTTAAGCTATTTGTCTTGGTTACGAAAATGGCCTGCAGAAGTTTTCATGCCAGGATGTAGATTAAAATAGCCCGTTGTCACATCCATCTATCTAGAATAGGAAACAAGAAAAAGGAAAAATTAAAAATTATGTCAATGTTTTCAAGGCGCAAATATTAAGGTGATTGTGTAAGCTCGTCAGATGAAGAGGGAAAGGTTATCAGCACAAAGACAAGATCCCTCTCAGGGCGAACTTATCATTTTCTTCCCTCTCTTTCTATTTTGTGCATTGGTGTCTTAATGTGGTAGTGCTTAGACTGCTTAGGCGCGTCAAGTTAAGATGCAGCCCACCTCAAAAAATAGCTTTGAAATCTCAATTTTTGCAGTTTTTGATACAATCTTTTGACACAATAAATTAAACATTTCTTAATTGGATGCGTTTATTTTATTTTTTATACGCACAGCCATCTCGACAGCTCTTTACTATTTGTCATAAAGATTGAGGAGTTCGACCAGGACTTTTTCTCTTCATTTAAAAAGTTTCCCATCAAATGACACCATGATCATGCCATATATGCAATAACGGTTGAGCTTTCTATGTATAGAAAATTAAACTACACATAATTATCTACTGAAGCACAATTTTTTTTATTTTTGCCAAAAAACCACTTTCACTATAAAAACTAAATAACTAATGACCTTAACTACGTTTCCTTCCGTCACACTTATATACATGGAATCAAATATACAAAGCTATTATGTATGCTTTTAGTGAGAATTATTCCATCTAGATATCATATTCTGAAAATTGAAAAATGACACCGATTCCCGTGTCCAAATGTCACTTTTAAATTTTTATAATATGTTACACACATGGGTTGTTTGACAACTTGTGAATCGTTAACTTCAGAGGAAATGCGCCAACATTAGCGTGTAGAAGGGATAGATAAACGTAGTGATAAGTTTAATGATGAGACCACCCCATATGTTTCGGGCTATAGAAATTATGAAGAAATGGCTGAACAGATTTTGACAAACAACCTCTCGTTTTAAAATAGAGGTTTCCAACGAAAATCAGATTTTCTTAGAGAATTTTAAGCTTTTATTATTTGCTTACAATACCATGGAAACCCTGATTTGTACATGGTGTTATATCCGCAAATAAAATATTTCTCCTTGGTTAAAAATAGTAAATCATTCTGCAAATAAAATATTTCTCTTTGATTAAAAATAAAAACTCAAATCTTACTTATGTTATTTGGTGCAACAAAGTATAAAAAAATATGGCGAAAATATAGGCCTATACAGTACTAAACAAATCAATGATAGTATGCTCATAAACATATATAATTTTGTTTGCGTTAATACTTTTCCTTCATTATTTTTGAATATTTAACTCTGATCACAAAATGGCCCTTTTACTATCTGGTCCTATCACATCTTTGACATATATTTTTTTATTGAGGGAATTACCTAAACTGGGGAAACATTTATTGTTATTTGAATGTTATTATCGTTATTTAGCACTTAAATCAACAATGTTGACTATAGTTTGCAAATTAAAAAGTTAAGTAGTCAATTTTGCGAAATATATTTTAAGGTTTTGTTTAGCACATTCATCAAAAATTAAAAACTATACAATGTTGTTAAGATATATTTAATTATATAAATGCATTATAATTTCAAAAATTAATAAATGGTCTTGAATTGTGTTTAGATAGCCATTTCAATTGTTTAAGAATAGGTGTTGGTGTTGATTTTTCCAATATTTTCACAATACAAATAAGTTAAGTTATGTTTTCTATACTCCATTCACGGTAGGAATTACTCTCTGAAAGGTCTTTTTTCCAACCAATATCCTAGTATATAATAGATTTCAGGTAAGGAAAAGGCCTTTCAGAAAACAATTCTTACGCTGAACAGACTTTAAATAACACTTAATTTTGAGTGTATATTGATGAAATTTAAAAATAATATTTTATGTATCTCATCTATATTGTGATCCAAGTATAAGTTATAATGTTTATTTTTTCAAATAATATTTCACTACAAGTAAGTTCAATTATGTTTTTTCATGTTGCCACTTGATTTTGAGTGGATAGTATTTCAAAGTAATGTTTTGTATATCCCATTTATCTTCTTTCACACACACACACACACACACACACACACACTCTTTCTCTCTCTCTTTTCTAAGCACTCTTTCACACACTCTATATCTCACAATACTTCTCACACTCTCTTCACACATTCTCTAAATCTTTCTCCCACTCTCTCACAATCTCTCTCTCACACTCTCACGCACACTTTCTCATACTCTATCATACACACTATCTCTCACACACACACATACGTACACTCCTTTTTCATACAATTTCTCGCACACTTTCTCTCACACACAAAAACTACTTCACACATACTCTTATTCACACACACACTTTGTTTCACACACTATCTTTCTCACAAACTCTCTTTCACATACACTCTCTCTCACACAAACATTTTCATTTTCTCATAAACATTATCTCTCTCGCATTCTCTCTATCTCACACTCACTCTCATACACACACACACACTCTCTCTCTCTCTTTTGAACTATATCCCTTTCACACAATTTATCTCACTATCACTCGCACAATCACTCGGTCACATTGACTTTCCAACACTAACAATCTCAACATTATATTCACTCACACACTTATATAATGCCCCACTCATATACTCACTATTATTCTTACATTTTCTTAATATCCTGCTCTATTTCTCTCTATCACTTTTTCTCACTTTAACTCACTCACACTCAATCGCTCACTCTTAATATTTAACACTCACCATTTCATACTTACTTTCTCACACTTACTCTTTCAAAGTCACTCTCTAGCACTAGCAATCTCAACATCACACTGACTCACACACATAATCGCACACTCATACACTCACTCACTCTCACTATCACATTTCTCAATATCTCATTTTGTCTCTCTCTCTCTTTATATATATATATATACATATCTTATACAAAATTGGTTAAGTCCATCTCAGGTATTTGAAATTACGATAAAACGGCTTTAACGATTTTGACAAATATACATTCATTCAAGGTTAGGGGTCCAGGATGTTGGCAAAAATACTAGTCTAAAACAAAAATCCTGATTCCTTAGCGAATTTTCAATCTTTTCCTTCTGTATGGGCAGTGACTCATCTGTACAATTATTCTTTATTTACATTACAATGGAAACCCTGATTTGTGTATAGTTGTAGGCTATATCGGTTGATAAAATATTTATCTTTGGTTAAAAGTGGTTAAAATCAATAACAACTCAATTTTTTTCTTGAGTGTTTTGATGCAACAAGTAGATAAATTAAATTAAATTAAATTTCTCATGGTGGTATGAAGGGGGGAAATACACGTTTTGATTCAAATTAAACACCGAAAGTTAAAAATGCATGTAAAGTTGATAGTCTTTGAATAGTACATTTTTTACTAGAAAGTCTAGTGAGGTATAACTATATAGATATTTTCCCAATAAAATGTTTAGAATAAATTTTAGTAAAATAATCTGCAGCCATCGCTGCAACAATTCACTATACCCAATATCATTGCTGAGGGAATCGCAGGTCATAAGAAGAAAAGCTTTATCCTTGCGCTCTTTCTCTCTCTCAGTTAACTGTTGCCAAATCTACTCGATTTCAGTTATCTCTGAAGGTGGTGTGCTGGGGTAAGAAGGAGATACTGGCAACCTTGTCTAACCAGCGTTACGAAACTTGTCTTATATTTGAGGGGAAATTGACCACACTAAAACGAGAAAAAATACAAGGCTGTTTCCAAATAGTAACCATGCAGTTACCTCAGCGATGAAATCTAGGGTAGTAAGATAATATTTCACCATATTAATTATCATAACTGACCAAAATACTAGGACTGGGGTTATATTATCAGTTTTTAAGTATGATTGACTTTCTATTTATACTTAAAACAAACAACAATGAAGAGAGATTACTTAAACTCAAAAGGTCTTTTTTTTTTAATGACAATTTTAGTATTTTAAAATATTTAGTCATTTGGTTAAAACAATATTTTATGACATATTATTTTAATATTTCTCTTAATTAGATCTATAAAACTTGTATCCCTCTTTTATTCATTTACTATTATAATGTTAAATTTAATGGCTAACATATTATTATCAGCTGTATTCAAATTCAACATTTTGAAATTGAAGTTTTGGTTCTTCTCAAAAATAACTACAAGGGTCAAACTCTACTATAGTAGGTTACACACACACACACACACACACACACAAAACCCTCTAACTAAAATAAGATCATTAGTCTTCGAGGTTTAAGTGTTTTCAGTGTGTTGATATAATCCGTTGGTTTAAAAATGTTACGTAAAATTAATATAAATAATAATAATAATAATAATAATAATAATAATAATAATAATAATAATAATAATAGCTGTAAACCTCATCCATGGCCAATACCGTTGACGCGTCGTGTTTCTGACGATGGTGCGAAAGCAGGTTGGGTGTTTTGAAGCTCACTCTAAGTGCTTTCTCTAACGCTAATGAATCCCACATTCATGTTAAACGGCACTCAAAAACAATAATCAAAACAAAACAAAAAAAGCTTAGGTAATATTCAAAACGAAGAAAACATAAAGACATCCACCAGTTACGAATCAAAACTTGTTTTCTTGTCAACATTTTGTAACCGGCACGCGGTGCACTATGGGAACTCCATCACTCTCACACCTGGGACAAAGTAGGGGAGGTGGACAGACGTGAAGAATTAGTCGAAATTTATGACCAAAGCCGGAAACTACGATACATTTTTTTTTCCATCACCCGAACATTTATTTTTTATTCTTTCGCCTTTTTTTTATCTGGTAGTGTGTTTGATGTGTCGAAAACTCTTTGGTAAAAAGAGTGAGCGTTTTCGTGACGGTTCTCGGAGCAGCATTAGCGAGTCGAGGGTCATCCATCGTGACCTCCTAACGCCCGAGATAAATTGCAGCCAGAGGTTTCCTGAACACCCTCAAAGGTTCTAGTGCACGGAAATCGCACATTTCTTACCCTAAACTTATGAGTGGTGACCTATTTTTTTTTAATATCTATTTATTTGCCTTTTTGCTGTGCAGGTGTTGGTTGCTATTGAACTTTAAAGGACATTAATAACAGTTTTATGTTTTCCCTCACATATTTTTAAGTTCTTCTTGTATTAATTAATTACCAGACCTTGATTAAGTTTTGTAATTTAAAAACTTTATTGGACTGATGTAAAGATCTGTATCTGTTACGGTACCGTTTAATGTCAACTTTTTTTTTTTAGCACCGCGTCTTACTACCCATTCGGGTTATACGCTCATGTACTAAATGCGCCAATGGTTTTAGAGATCAGGAAGATTATGTTTAGAAGAAGTGTATCCACAACTGCGTGGAGGGAGAGTGTAAAACCAGTTTGGAAAAACCACTTTCAGTACACCCGACTGAGATTCGAACCTCATTCTCCCCGTCATCGGCAGTCTAGTCTACTGCGAGAGTAGCGCGTTAGACCATGCGGCCACCGAAGCGGGTAAGAGGTATAGTTCAGTTATAAAAATGTAGTATAGTTTTTATCAACTTTGACAAAAATGAATCCCTAGTTTTTGTGATTTTCCACAGGGTCCTTGTACCCGTTAGAGCTATACGCATACATTAATTACGCTAATTTGAATGGGCCGTAGGGATGATTAATATGGTAGAATTTTACAGGAAATATACCCGCTTTTTCTTGAATGGTGAGTAGGAAACAATTATAAAAAAATAAGCTCAGTACATCCAACAGGGACTCAAACCCGTTCTCCCCGTCACCTGCAACCCAAAACCAACACGAAATTCAGGCGTTACATCATACAACCACTGATTTGGGTTGTCCTTTTATTATGATTATGGTTTTGATCAACGTTAACATAAAAAATAGTCCAAAGCTAAGTTGTTTTGTAAAATATCTTGATTTTATAATAAATGGATGTTTGGAGTACCTTTTATAAATTACAAACTTGTTTTATTTGGTCAACATTGATATTGTTTTAATATACTATTAGTGTTAGTATATAGTTGTTGATAATACCTATCAAAAGTTACAACTGTAAAACACACGACTTTACGTATGAATGCGTGAATTTAGATCTAGTAACTTTTTCTAGCTGTCAGATATATCCGTTAGTAAGAAAAATGGGTTGTAGGTCTTACACATCTTACTATAAAAGGAATTTAAAAAAAAATCCTCCCAACTGTTAAAAACAAACTACACTCGTAATACTGTTCACCTTGGTGGTTCTGTTGAAAGCATCAATTTGTGAACTAGTTACTAATTTGAGTAATGAGGAAATGCGTCACCCTTATACCAGGTGTGACAAATGAATGAGGACTTTGTGCGTTTGGAAGAGTAGGTAGGAGAAAACGAGAGAATCACTTCTTTCAGATATTCTCTCTCAGGTGCTAAATAAAAATGCTCGTCAAAGCGTTCAACAGTTTCACGAGATTCAAATTAGTCTCTGGGCGCACCTTTTTTCCTGCTGAAGATTTTTTTTTGGGGAAGGGGGATGCTGGGGGAGGAGAGAGGGGTGGTAGAGATGTAAGGATGGTTTGAGTAAAGCCTGACTGACTACTTAACAAAATTAGAATAATTATTATCTTCCATACAAAATATAAATCATGCTACAACTTATATTCATTTATTGAGCCACCTACAGTTTTATTTTTATCATACAGTATTTCAGTTTGAATTTTTATTTATGCATCCAAATGAAATAAAAAGCCCTCAGGCTTGTGGACTGCGTGTTACCTACTACCCGTCTGATACACTCACGTCTTTAAATTGATCTGATATAGATAAGTAAGATAAAAATTAAAGTAAATGTACCCACATTTGAGTTACTGACTGTACACCTATACCGATACGATTAATAAAATGTAGATAGTAAAAATTACATCGAATGCTTTCTCACAATGTATTAATTATTTTGCCGCTGGTATTTAAAGTGCAGTTTCTAAACACACAGATTATATCAGCACAAAACAACTTACATACAGATCATCTACGGTGGGAATGTTGGTAAGTGACAGATATCAGAAGGCTCTTTATTGCAAACATTAACTGGAAGTATTATTACAAGCGTTTGATAACAATTTTTAATGATAATATAGAATTACTAAACAAATAATAATTATTTATGAATAGGTTGACTCTAGTCACTTCCATCCACTGTTTTCAACAAAGAACTGTCTGCTGGTGTCCCATACCTACACTTTCACCGTAAATGAACTATACTAACTAGAATATTATATTTAGCATTGTGAGCTAAAAAGTTCAATGCCTCACAAAAAAAAAGTACGCCACCTATCCCTAATTTGAGCTAGTTCTATCCAGTCCACCTCATTACACCCTAATTCTTTCAGGTCCTTTATAATGTTATCCTCCCATCCACGTCTAGATCTTCCCATTGGTCTCTTCCCATTTGGTTTGTCAGTTAATACCCTGAACATGGTTCTAGATTCTCCCGTTCCCGTTGCATGTCCTGCTCGCCGTTATCTGCGAGACTTGATTATACTGCCAATGTATTGTTGTGAATACAGAGTATATAATTCATCATTATGTAACCTCCCACAATCCATAGTAGCTTCATCCCTTTTTGGACCAAAGATCTTCTTAAACACCTTGTTTTCGAATTCCTTAGTTGGTTTTCGTCACGTAAAGTAAGAGACCACGCTTCACACCCATAGAGAACAACCGGTAACATTAATAAATCATTGATTTGTATATTATGAATTTTATATTCCTTGAAAGCAAGCAACAAAATTGTGGACCTATTAAATTTTGAAAATCTTCACCACTTTACGGAATCAAGCAAGAGTTCTCTTTTATACCTGTGTTCGATGATTATCACCAGGGATCCAAGGGCTGGACAGATCCTCGGATGAGGAAGTAAAAGTTTTCAATTATTCTGATGTTACATAATTTAATTAGATGTCAAACACACATTGTTATATTTTTAATTAATAATATCAATCACGACCAGATTTACATTGCCTTTATGACCGTTTATTTATCGTGTAAGTTGAATCGGCAAAGAGGAATTATTAGTCCAATCTCAAGTAAATTACAAGCCATTTGCGGGTGCATGGCGTGTTGCATTTATAGGAACACGTGAGACATGTAATAACTGCGATTGCTTCACTCACCCCTCTACTAATGTAGCTTTAATCAAGTTTCAGATTAATCGTGTTTGGAGTGAGAACGTTCATCAGTCTCGAGGTTACCTCCCCTCCCTTCCTCTTCCTTCCCTCACCCCCCTCCCCTAAATCAACTATTTATAAACGACATTTTGGTCCAAGGATAGATCCGTGAATCACAGGAGACTTGGGATAAATACAATTATATCATGCAACCAGGCATTTCACGTGTAATATTATGAACCAAGTGATTATCAGCACACGACTTACAAACTAAGTTGATTCTTGAATGGATATAAATAACAGTCCAACATCTAATTAATTCAGTGAATTCCTGTCGAGTGTACAAAGGGTGATTATTCCTAAATAGTTTACCACACTCCCTCCACAAAAATGCGGGTACATTTTATCTATAATTATATCTTACTCATTCCTAGTACTCCATTAACGTAATTAATTAATGCGTATAGCCCTAAGGGGTACTAAGAAATGTAAATAAACTCAGGCAGACAAACTTTTGACGTTGTCAAGGTGTTGAGCTTCTAATAAAATCTCTTATAATAAAAAAAAATATTTGCTTAGTTGGTGTTCTTGACTCCAATCTGCAGCCCAGGGGCTCAATCCAAACCAAGGGAATACATTCTCCAAAATACAGTGCTTGGAAAAAAAAATCTCCAACGAGAGGGTATTTTCGTAAACACCTCTTCAAATACCCTTTTCCCTTTTGAGTACAGTAAATATTTGGTCTTGTTTTGGCACCTCTAAAATATATTATTTTAGAATGTTTTATTCACTACAATTCTAAAAATTTGGTTTCATTAATAATGAATAGACCAAATAGTCCTAATGGTGGACAGTAAAAAAATCATATAAAAAACATGTTTGCGTTAAATCATCTTTGCTCTTCATTTTTAATATATGAAATTAATTAAAGTATCAAATGAAATTATTTCTTCACACGACACCATGGAAATATTCTTACTACCCGGTCGAACTATCCACATATTTACACTTGTGAGGTTAGTAGGAAGAAGGTAGAATTTTAAGTGAAATGTAGCATAGTTTGCGTGGAAGTATGTAAAACAGTTTAACTTATCCTGGGTTCAAACACCGTTTTCTGTCAGCCAGCGAGCCAGACAAAACGAAACCGACGTCTTTATCCACGTAATCACCACTGGAAGTTTGACCCATGTCAGATTTAAGCTGTCAATGTTTCAAAAATAAATTTGTTCGTCGATTTGTTTTATTTTTAAAAGAAATATGCAATCATAGTGCTTTCAACCTATTTAATAATTTTTTTTACTAAGGACAATGTATAATATATAGTTGGATTAAATTAAAAGTTATAAGACTCTGCTCAAAGCGACTACACTGAGGGAAATTGCATGTCTACTATTGCGGAAACAGCGTTGTCATTCTATTGTTTTCACATGATTAATATTCCCTTAAATATTTGAAGAGTTTAGCAACGCTGTTTCGTCGATGTTGCCATTAGCTCCTTTCTATTCCATCACACCACCTTCCAACACAAATTAAAGCGAGAATATTTGGCAACAGAAGCAAATATAATTATTTTTTTTAACATAATACTTGCAGCTCCCTCGGAGGTGATATTTGGTATAGCTATTTCCCAATGAATATCAGCATCTTGAGTGTGTCTATTTGTCACAAACAAAATAAAGAAACGCAAGAATTAAGTGTAATCAATAACTGAGAAATATGGATAGTGAAGGGGACTACTTATAGGTAGGGGTGTGGGGGGGATGCACAGTGCGTTAATCGTTTCCATTACGCACTATATCTCTTTCTCAAGGAACACGCGCGGTCGCTAATATATATTTAAGTCATAGAATAATATAGGTTAATGTGTAACGCGCGACTCTACCCCTTCGCTCCCTCTAAAAAAAAAATGAATGTGATGGTAAAGTAGCGAACATTACACAACATTCCCCCCACCTCCTACCCTATTGGTCAGATTGCGTGCACGCATCCAGTCCGCGGTACGTTAATTAAACCCTCTAGTGATCGATCGTGTTACACTCCCACGTCATTTGTCTCCCTTCCATTTCCACGGGAAAAAGAATAAGTGTGATGGAGATCGTGGAAGGACTTCCGTTAAGACAT
>CABFWB010000570.1:200938-234928 GCA_902151455.1 Timema bartmani
AAAAAAAAAAAAACAGGTACATTTAAGTATATTATTCAACCAGTAATTGCATTATTTACTAAACGATTTAAATTTGATCTGTGTACCCTCCTCCTCCCCTTACACATTCTGGTGGACATGTAAACTGAGGCATCGTTCTTACCACAGAATGAATGGCCGAGGTTCAAATCTCTGCCGGGCGCACTGAGGGTTACTCCTTTCCCTCCTATCCCATATAGCGTCTTGCTGTGATTTTTCAATCCCTTCCTCACGTAAATGCGGGTACACTTTAATTAAAATTAACCTTCCCTTTCTTATCCCTTAAAATAGGTCATTTTTAACCTTGTTGTTAAATGTTCAGTGCACTTCGATTGCCCTGAAAGGTAGCAAACCAACCTTACATGTTTCTAAAATGATGAAGCTTTTGATAACTCCATAGTGGAGCCTATTGAGGTAAGACTGTAAGAGTTGACTGTAATGGAGTGTACAATTTAATGATTCAATAAATAAATATATCTAATTAAACACCATAGCTAAGTAATTCAAGAACAATAATACGAGGATAAATTTCAAGGAAAATTCCTAGATGAAAGGCTAAGGAAACCCCCACTGGGGAAAAATCCCTTATAATTCACCTGGTCTGGTATTGACCGTTGGCCTACCGGATGATCTGAGTTGAATCCACTTGCAAAACTTAGATTTTCCAATGTATGCAGATTTTAATATCACTGTATAATATAGCGAACACAGTCGTTTAAACATTTATAGGAATGGTGACACACACACACACAAACACGTCAAGCTACCGGTGATAATTAAGGATGTGTTTAGTTATTATGATATATTACGTGCTTCCCGCACATCTACAACGTCATGAGCGAAAATACAACTGGTGGCCTTGTATCAGGGTAACCACAAAATGTGAGGAGAAAAAAAAATCACTGAATCCTCCTGATTTAAAATTGCAAATTTCCCTGACCAAAGCCCATATCAGAACCGATAAGGACTCTAAATAAATTAAATTAATCAAAATACTTAATTTTGTTAGAGTTAATTCTTTTTTGGATGCACATTTCAAAACTAAACGAACATTAAAATCCGCGTTTGAATATAAACTGATATAGAGTTTTATCTTATTTGGATACCCAAATTAACCATTTTTACTTGACGAACTAAAACATTCTTATACATTTTTTAATAACTACAAATCCCCTAAAATTCTCTGGTTTCTTTTCACGTTGCCTTTTTTGGTATACTCTTTCAACCTTGACGAGTGCTTAGTATTTTTTTTACAAGCTTTGTCCTTCATGTGTGGCAAGCTCATTTTTATAAATGATGATCATTCTGAGGAAATAAATATCTACGGAGTTCACTTGCTCTGAATGTTTACTTTTTTTTAACATGTTACTAAAGAAAACCATAGCTCACTCAAAGAAGACTAAATTTATTTACGAATATATCAACAGAGCCACATGTAATATATTTTTTAATAAAAGTTTGTTTTTATTCACCATATGAAAACAAATATTTCATGTCAATCCACGTCAAGTTTTTTCACGGTCGGCTAGAAACAACGCCAAAATATGATCTTGCAATTCAACACGTCGGAAAGAGTTGTCTTGTAAAAGCAACCACTTAGTGAAAAATGATAAAAAGAAAACGTTTACAACTCGCTTATAATTATCTTGGCTTCAAAACCAACTCAATTTTTGTCTTGTTACCTTATAAAGGGTCCGGTAGACAAAGTCAAAAACACCGGGGTAAACATTTTGTTTTAACACAAAAGGGTGGGGGGTGGGAATAAAAATAGAAAATCACACCCATGAGATGTTATGATTCGCATGAAATGATCCCAGAGAAACAATAACAATAAAAATTTGAGTCGTAGACCACACATCATGCACCGTGAAACAACCCACTTTGCATGTCATCCGTGTTTTTGAGGTGGTTTTATTTTATTTTTCCTCTCCATTGACTGTTCCTCATGGGCTGGTAGTTCAGTAACAGAACATGTAATTGTAACCGGTAATTGTACTACGCAATGCAAAAGGGACACATCTCAACAGAACATCACAGGTAAGATTGGCAGAATGGAGGGTGAACCTGACCATTACTCAGGATGACGAGGGTAAATTCCAACAAGATGTAAGAATTTCTCACCGCGTCACTAAACCGTATAGGAAAAACCACACCAACCTCAGTACATCCAATCGGGATTAGAACCCTGATCTACCCGTCACCAGCAGGCCAGTCTAACACGAGAATGCACCTTAGACCATTCAGCCACTGAAGCAGGTTAAAGATATTATTACTACACATAGAATAACAGTTATAATATATTTATAGTTATATTCATTATCATTGTAGTAAGGAAAAATATGTAAACTATTAATATAAACAACACATTTAAATTTCTAGCCATTAACCTACAATTTTTTCTTTGTCAAACTTTTAACACTTCCTTTATAACGTTCTTCATAATAAACTGAACCATTGTACCTGTAGAACGTACCAAAGATTTTTCATAGTTTGTATATACTTTCTTGTCAAATATTTACTAATTGACTTGATAACTCATCAATTTTGACTCTTCTCTGATAAATTTATTTGCCACTCCATCAACTTATTTATCTTTACTTATTGACCAAAAGATGCTATATCTATCAAATTTTAATTGCATATAACAATTTAAATGTGTTCCTTATATTAATAGCTTACTTATAATATAGTAAAATTATATCATTGTTGATTGCAAACAATCATTTTTTCTAAAAGGTACTTCTTATGTAAATTAGACCGTGCATCTAGAAGGAGACACATTAATGCGAGTTAGAATGTCATGATACAAATGCGTGCCATGTCTTTTTATCCATATCATTTCTTCAAAAACGATGTACATGTATATTATGGCAGTAACCAAGAAAAACATTTTATTCCCTCTGTGCAATGGCGTGGCTTTGTTTTTTTAACGAGGAGTATTGCAGCTTTTAATTGCTTGGAATGGAGGCCTTAGTGACAGGGTTACGGCCGCTGAAGATGTGACAGGAATAAGTCAACTGGTGGACAAAAGAACAATAATTTACAGTGAAGTGGAATGAAGTGGATGGTATGGTTTTTGCGTGACATGATAACCTCAAAAGCAAAATGATTCAAAATCACTATCTTCACTTTTGTCGCTAAAAGCTTGAGATATTGAAAATTGATTTATTTTTGTGAACTAGTCTACGTCTTACTACCCGTTAGGACCATCCGCAAAATTTGTAATTGATTTCATGGGCAGGCTTAACAATTCACCTTCCTTTAAGAAAGGAGATATTAAGGGTCCTAAATTTTAATGGAGAGTTTTTGTTATTGGTACACTATCCCATTTCCGTACATTTTCCTTATAACGTCCCGAATTAAAAAAAAAACTATCCCATTTTCAAGATGCATTTATATTTTTTATTTTCCACGCGGAATCGGTTACGTTGTCAATGGTCATCCCAAAATGCAAATATTGTTCATTTCTGTGAAGTTTTATAAAGGAAATGGAATAAATGGTGAACTAAAATTAAATCATTCAATTGATAAAATTAATTAAAAACATAATTTTATATTTAATTTATTTTTAACGTTGAGTTCATAAATATTATTATTGTTAATTGTATTTGAAATATTATATTTGTTCAAAAATATAAATACAAACTATAGTAATTGATTTATGATTAAAAATTAAACTTTCGAAATTAAAACATTAAAAACTATAGCTCTGTAGATTATTTTTTTCACCATCGTATCGGCGTGAGTATAAAATGGTCAGTCTAAGCTATCTTGAACTTCCAGTCCAAAATGTATCTAAAAAAAAAAGCACTAACCATAGGGCCAGTTTCGTAGTCGGACCTAGTACCTAAACTCGAATGGAATGGAGCAGCTTCGATTGTTAAACTCTCCCATTTCATTCAGGAGTCGTCTTGTATTTAGTATATAATCGCACTTGAAGATTAATACCTACTAAGTCTGACCATCAGACTGGCCCAAGTGTTTTTTTTAAATCGCTATTTAATGTAATCTTTTCAAATAGTACTACATGATAATATTCACACATGATTTACAATATAACGTATATCCGAGTCTGAAGACGAGATCTCTAATAAATACAATATTAATACAGGCACCAACAAGAATCGACCAAGATTCTAATAACTATCAGCAGCTTCGGTGGCCATATGGCTTAAGCAGGCGTTACTCTTGCAATAGACTAGATTACTGATGACGGGGATATTGGGGTTCCAATCCCGATGGTTTTACCCAAACTGTTTTCCACTCTCTCTCTCCACGCAAATACGTGTACACGTATTCTAAATTCAACCTTAATCATCAATAACACATTAGTGTCATTAGTACACAAGCGCATAATCCAAAAGGTTAGCAAGAAGCGGTGCTAAAAAACATAATAACGTCAACCTCCTAACCCCCTCTGAAAATCGTGTAGCATGCCAATTAATTTTTAAATTAATTCCACGAGGAAGGATTGTTTTTGGAAGTTTCAATCCACAAAATATTTATATTTTATCAAAGAGATACAGAAGTGTAGTTGTGAAACTTCTCTATCTCGAGATTATGAGGGATATTGACGTTTTATGTGCCCCTGAACTAAAAAAAAATAGTTGATTTTATGATCCCGTCTGTCCCTGGGGCTAAATCCGTGACAGTTTAATGGATTTTGTTTAAACTTGAGGCAAAACTGTAATTTTGACTATCGCTAAAATTAAGGGTAATTTACCGATGACCGATTATCAAAAGTTATAAAATTTACGGAAACTAGCTAATATATTTTGGTTCAAATAGGGTAATGTTTTACTTAATAACTAAGGATGTATGTTTGTTTTTATAAACACATATTTTTTAAAGAATAATTGATTGATGACTGATTATTTTTAAAAGGTCACTCACTACGTAATTATAAGAATAAAAATAAGCTGCTTGTACCAAGTTGTTTTTACCACTCCGTCTTACTACACATTCGAGATATACGTTCATGTAGGCCCTATTAATTAAACTTATAGTTTTTGGTATTAGGAAGGTTATATATACAGAAGTGTACCCGTATTTGCGTGGATAGATAGTGGAAAACAATTAATTTTTTTACTTTGTACATCCAACTGAGATTCGAACCTCGATCTCCCCGTCATCAGCAGTCTAGTTTACTGCGAGAGTAGCGTCTTAAACCATGCGGCCAACTAAGCAGGTTCTTATACCGAGTTAATTTCTAGGAAATGGAGAGTAAGTTCGATGACATGAATGAGAAATCCTCGTGTGATTTACCCGTCATTACGAACGTGAAACCGAATCTGTTGGTCTTCTTGCATAGGAAGACTCAAACGTGTAAATATGAATGACAGAGTTGTTGACGTTACCCAGACCCCCCCCCCTCCCTCTCATATCACCCCATACATGAATATTGATGAACTTGTTGTGTACTTAGTGGGCGTCCGTCGTCACAGCTTAAAGTACAGTAGTAACATTTACCGTCACCTTGACGAACTTTTCTATAGTGTGTTTTGTCTTAGCTTTGATCATTCAGGAAAAAAACAAACACCTTCTATATCATTTATTACACCCCTTTTATCCCCGTATATCAGTGGTTTTAAACCATTTTATGGTTACATACACCCTGATTTTTTTATAAGAATCCCACTTTCAACCACAAACATTGATTGAAAGTCACTCAAATTTGGCATTTTGTAAATATATCTTATTTGATTTATTAATTATAAAGTACATATAAAAAGTCCTCAAAAGTTTCTAATAATATTTAGGCCTACTCATGGATTACTGTATAATTTATCTTTACATTATTAATGTAATTACAACTGTGACGTTTTTTCCGCCATTGAGGCAACATGAGTATACCGTTATCAAATGGGATTTCTATAAAAAATCAGACTGTACCTCCTTATTAGTAAACATTTATTTGAAATTAACGGAAAAGTTAGACTTTTCCCTTTCTCAAATAGAGAAAGTATTGAATTCGCGAACCTTTACTTCCTCGTTATTATGATGAATTTTTAAGTTTTATGTGCCCCCGAACGCTCCCCTCGACATTCATATTTTGAATCTTTTAAACACTTAAAATGGCTAGACTAAGTTGTATGATATTTTTTCTATACCCATCACCCTTACTTAGTCTAGTCGTAGTGCATCTGTCTACTGAGATAAAAGTTAAGGGTTTGATTCTCGTCAGGACCGAAAAATGTGTCATTGATGAAATTAGGTATTTCCGTTTCACAAGAAATTGGATGTTCTGTCTATTCTGGAATTAATTAAGTTTGTAAATCATTCTCTGAAAAAACTAAATGTTTCATAAAAAAAAGTACGTTTAATACCACAAATTACTATATATATCAAAGTTATAAATGTATATAAATAAATAGGTCAGGAAATATAATAATTTGGGATATTTAAGGTTTTTTTAATGAACCAACTAATACATACTTATATTACATACATTACATACTTATATGTTTAGCAACATGTTTTACTCGCTGGACTATCACACATCATATATAACATATATATACTTTTTTTTGTTTAAAAATATATCTTTTTATGGTAAAGTATTAACGGCTGTGACCTTATAATTATTAAATTAAAATCTTATCCACTCGTATCACGCATAAAAAAACTAGGGAAAATTCACCTATACCAGCATTAAAATATGAAAATAAAAAACCTTCCCGCTTACCTCCTCAACTTTTTTTACGTTCCACATATTATAATAAAACTACCAAGGCTATCACAACATTTGCATTAAAAGAGTAGGGTCTGAAGGTATAGCTAAACGGAAATGTGAAAGAATTTCCGTTGAAGGAGAGTAATAAACCTTTTTAGAGGACCAGGCCAAGATTCGAAAATCGACCTCTCTGTAACAGACAAAACCAGATACTTTCATTCGCGTGCACAACGATGGAATTGGCTCCCACAAACATCCGTGCCAAACCCAGCCTGTAACTTTGATGATGTGGCTTTAATGACAGAAGAACAGTCTTGTCTTGACGTATTTTGAGATTCGCCCAAAAAATTAGCTTAAAATGTACTTCGGTAAGATATTACGGACCTAATCTTAAGGTGAGAGTGTAAGGAGCACGAGAAAATGTCAGTGTTTTTGTAGTTTTAATAGCAGCATTTTTTTTCCAATACAATATTGCTCTGTTAGTAATATAGAGTTTAATTTTCTTCAGGTGGTGATTCCAAAATTTGTTGAAAATCTGTCAAGAGTGTCCTGGAATAATCATAAAGACAATTTTTCTCCTCATTTAAAACGTTTCCCCTCAAATTTCGCTATTTATGACTGATATTAAACAAGTGTTGATATCACTAAGTTAAGAACATTAATCTTATATGTTTCTACTGGAGAAATATTTTATTTAGTTTGGCTAAAAAAAAGTCTAGCGATAAAAAACCCGCAAAAACACTGCTTTTTTACTCTACATTCTCACCTTAACCAAACAATATCCGGACGATCCTTGTCCTTTCTCAAAGAGTTTTACTACACCCACAGTTTAAAATTTATTTTACTAAATTGGCTGTGTGCTTAGCGCAAGATATTTAAGACTCTAGAACATCATCCAATCATAGCTCTTGAGACTTTGTGGTTTTAAATTCCAATCGGGTCAAAGTATTTTAGTCTTCATATGATACGGAAGTATTTGAAATGCCTATGAGTATTTTAAAAATGCGCTTCTATTTTATGATACTATTTAGTTTGACTTAAAGTGTCACTTAAAATAGCAATGATAGCTGTGATAATTTTGTATAGGTTATATTCACAGTTGATAAATATCTACGGATGAAACCGTTAACAAACGTGAACTCTATACCGCGATGAAATGTAAATACTTCAAGGTAATATATGATGCGTGGGTCCAGACAGAATAATATACTATTGTGATCAGACCATATTATGAACAACTGGCCTGCTTTTATGCTTTATATATTTGAATCACAATACGAAAAACCTTATAGGATAATTTAAATATAATATATATTTTTTAATATTGCCTCTTTATGTGAAAATGACAACCAGAGATCACATCGTTTGACATTTGAGCACGTTAAATAAGAACTAATAACTCTTTAAATTGTCAGATGAGGTTATCCCTAGGTGAAATAACCGCAGTCTAGTTTTTATATGAACATTCTAGAATCGTTCATATATCTAAATTCATGTATCCATACGTCATGTCATATAAACTGCCAACTTTGTAACCTTTGTTATCTAGTATCAATAACTATACGATAATACCAATAATGAAGTAAAATTGTAATAATATTGACTGCCAAAAATATTTGTATTTTTAAAAGGTTCCTTTTTTACGAAAATACTACAATTAATGTTCCGTCTGAAGACATAGCCAATAATTGATTGATTTAAGGAGGGAGTAATGATAAAGAGCAAGTAAGATTAATTGCACCACAATTATTAGAGAATGTCACATTCTGTATGTTAACAACAATCCTGTCGGTAGGTGATATTTTGTAAGACCTTGAAGAAAACATCTCGTTCGTGTGACCTCACCAAAAGTTGCTTTGTCAAGAATTGAGAGAATCCTAAGTAGATGCGTTTAGGTATTTTTTACTTATTTTTTTTAACTTTTCACACACGTAAATGAAAGTACACCCCCTCTAAATAATATCTTTCCCATCCCCTTTCCATTAGGGTGGATATGCTAGCCTTCCATATGGGTAGTATGAAGGATAGTACTGAAAATAAAAGGCGTGATAGAATTCTCAACACTTATCTTGCAGGCCAGGATTTGATCCCTAGTCGGGCCCCTATCACTTATCGATAATAACTGGTCTTTTTTCATCCTCCCGCAATGAGAATTCTATAATATTTTCTTAAAATTCTCTCTCTTCAACTTGTTCTTTTTATTTTTATAGTTCAAGTCATTGATAGCCAGCACATCGACAAGTACCAACCAATAAGTGAACATCTTCAAGTGGTACTCGTCGGATCCGTCTCCAGTCGTGTAGTGAGTGCTACTACACCTGACGAGTGCTGTTTGGAGCCAGGTCCCGGTGTTCAAACAGTAGGTGTGAATCAACTGGAACAACAAGACTCGCAGCATCCGGATGTCTCGTCAGCTCACGCGAGAGAGAGAGAGACGGTAGCACATCACCAATATCACCTGTCAACGAAGTCACTAGGGACATGGGTAACTCGCATGATACCCGATGAAAATCTGATGGAATCGACTCCAAGTCATGGGCTGTAATGTTTTCAACATTTTTACCTCTGGTAAGGACACGTACATGTGATCACAAGCCAAGACGCCAGTCTCGTTAAACACTTTTTTTTAAATCTGAGGTATTTAATGTTCACTTTCTGAAAGTAATTATATCAGCACACAATTTATAAAATAACTTAAATCTAGAACAATCACGACATCCTGCCTCCCTCCGGCCCTTAATTCATCACTGTGAAAGGGGAAACCTACATTTCAACAACTTTTTTTGTTTGTTCTGGCCAGGAATCGAACCCGGGGCCGTTAGGTCAGAAGACAGACACGCTACCAAATGAGGGGGAGAAAAACAATAAAAAATCCTAGTTTGCCAGTGAATTGGAGGTCAATGTTCAAGCCTCGGACTGTTTGCGTTGGGTATAGTTTTCCACATTCGATTTATCTCTGTGATTTTTCCATCCTATCTTTACTCTAAAGAGGGTGCTCTTCATCTGAGTTACCCACCTAATCCCTAATTTTTAAAATATAAGTTTTGAATAATTTGGTTTAACGTATTAATTGTAAAAAAACTACTGACGAATGGGTTAAAAAAATCAATTTATTAATAGAAAAACCTTAGTGAACGAGGCCACCTACTGAAGCGTTGTACCGTCTCGTGGACGTTCAGAAATCCCGTCTCAGTTAAGGCGTTCCGACAACATTAAAAACCATAGTCTATATTATTATATGTTACGTCTTATAATTAAAAATAGTTTAAAGAAAGTGAAATTTACGAAAACGTTTTGAGTGAGAGAAATGTCCTAATTTTGAGAGCATGGTAAATGTGTACAAAAAACCATAGTTCTAACTTTCCTCAAAATTATGACTAAATTTATTAATATCTTTATAAATGCATAACATAAAATCAGGATGATTTTAGTGCTTTTGAAACTTCAGAGCGAACATTCTCCTATCCGCTTCAGTGGCCGCATGGTCTAAGGCGCTACCCTAGCATTAAACTAGACTGCCGATGACGGAGAGATCAAGGTTTGAATCTCGGTCGGGTGTAATGAGAGTGGTTTATCCAAAATGATTTTCCACTCAAATGTGGGTATCCTTCCTAATCTCTAAAACCATTAGCATAATTAGTACATAAGCGTATAGCCTAATAGGGTGGTAAGATGAGGTGTTAAAAAAATCTAAATAAAATTATCGTTAGAGAATGGATGTACTGTAATTTAAAGGGCTGCGCCCTTACCTTTTGGTCGTCTGAAAATAAATTCACTTCACAGTGAGTTAAGAATTCAACGTATTAGATCTCGTTTAAAAAAAACTATTTATTTTTAAATTCTTCACGAATTTGAACTATGATGAGTTTTTGATCTCTTTTTGGCAAATGAAAGATTGATTGAAATAATCATAACAGTCACTTTTAAGATATATTTAATATAAATTAAATAATGTTTGAGCATTTATGTGATAATCTTACGGTATGGGTGCAAATCCCAGTATGCTCACTAGACTAGGCTCGAGGATGGAGTGGAGAGGGCTAGAGAGATCCAAAACCGGTATCACAGTCTACCAGGCAAGCGTGCTTCCCCTGTCACCTCATCAAACTACCACCTGCCAAGCACACCCTTTTCAGCAACATATTAAAATTGTTTATGTCATTTTAACTAATTGAGTATTGTATGTGCACTATCACTCACACAAAATGGATTAAACATCACGTATTGACCAAATGAAGCGAGGTTTTGTTTTAGCTTGACAATTTGACATTGCACATGTCTATCTATCTGGATTTTGTTCCGCAATAACTGTCAAATGGGCTAACGCGCCTGTCGTGTTGAGTCAGACCACCGAGGACGGGAAGATCGAGGTTCGAATCTCGATCGGGTGAACTGGGGGTGGTTTTTCCTAAATGGTTTTCCACTCTCCCTCCACGCAAATGTGTGTTCACTTCCTCTAAATTCAACCTTCCCATTTCCTAATCCATTAGTGTAATTATTACTTAAGCGTATAACCCGAACGGGTAGTAAGACGCGGTGCTAAATAATAATAATAAAAACTGTCAAATGCGTGGAGAAATTTTGACAACATTTGGTAAGGATATTCTTTGAGCCTAGATAGAACGATGTATATACATATTTCTAAAATATAGATATCCGTTTCAATATGGCGACCACTCAAATGGTTTTTCTTAAGAAAGTCCATCTCAAGTTATTTTTGCTTGTAACTCTAAGCTCTAATCTAAGGAGGCCGCGGAGTTGATGGGAAATATCCCCACACTGCGGCATTTCTTATGGGAATGGCAGTTTTGAAGCTTCAAAAACACAAACCATCCTAAAATATATTTGAATTTAATATTGTAAACCTACTAAAAAATGACTTTATTTGTTTAAGGAAAACTAATTCAGTTTCTAACCATTTACTTTGATCTCGTAACTGCAACATTTCTAGTAAAACATTTTTGAAAATGAGTTAATTTCCCATTTACACAATTTGTTTAAATTATCTTATATATATATATATATAAAGCTAGGTGTCCTAAGTGAATCATCAACGCACAGCTGAAACCACAGAATCTAGGAACTTTATTTTTATGTCATGGGTGTTTTTCTATTATAAAGTATGCACTCACTAAAAACTGATTTTTGGAAATGAAACACCTTAAGGATGCAAAAGAGGGGTTAGATTTTTTCCCCGAAACCGTTAAGAGTTAGAAACACTAAATTTAACATAAGTGTTACTTGTCATACTCGAAGATATAATTATGTGTTCGATGAAGTTACGACCCGTGAAGCTGGAGACGTGACATATTGAGAAGAAAACACCTGTGAGAAGAATCTTTCCTTAATATTATTTTTGGGAAAAGTTTATTTGCTGTCGTGGGTTTAAAACCTCAGAAACATATCTTTGCTGACTATCCTCTTTGGAAACTTTTTTTTTTTTGTAATGGAAACGTTATAATCGGTTATAAAAATTGTTTAGCTCTCTCCTTGCTTCTCTGCAACTTATCAATATTTCTCATTCTCGACGACTTTTGGATTTGTATTTAAACTTTTGATTACTTGATTTGATTTTAATTTTTGGATTTTGGATTACGGTACTTGACGTGATTTGAATTTCGATTTGTATTTTTAATACGAGGAAAAGGGTGGCTGAGCCCTTGGAGGTAAATGGGGAAATAGTACCCTATCCCAATGTTTCAATTTTTGGTGATGGGGCTTGCCTATTCCATACGCTGTCATTCTCAATGTATGGGATGGAACTAGGGATGTGAAAAAAGTATCATTACTTTACCAATATCAATATTTTCCTTTCGATACTAGTATTTTTTTACTCGATACATTTTTCCAATACTTTTACTGATATTAGTACTCATACTCTAGTATCGGATCGGTATCGAAAGAAACAACTTTCTTGTTACATTCACTAATACTGGGATAACATGTTTACCAGGGTGGACTGTGGAGAAAGAACAAATGATACTATTTCTCAATTCTCACTCATTTTCTGCGTAAAAAGCAAGAAACAGCTCTATTATCATAATTCATAGCTGTTCTCTCACCAGCCATAATGGTTAAAGGAGGGTAAAAAAAATATTGGAAAAACATGTAGCTTTCCATCAGCTACATTTTCATTGATGTTTTGAAAGCTGGTATGCTAACACCTTTTATAATATCCATCATACAAAACTATCATATCAGGTGACCTGGTGGTCTAGGGGTAAGATGTTAGACTTCTGTGCGGGGGGTCCGGGGCTCAATTCTCAGTCCCGGCACAGATTTATCTGATTGCCAAACCCTTCCTTCACTTCTGACAATACGTGTATTAATCACAATTTGTGAATGTGTGGAATGCCAGGCCTCCACCGTGGTTCGGATTCCACGTTAAAAGATTCCACGTTAAACTGTAGGTCCTCCATTTCATCTCACAATCACCTTACCATTACACATTAGCGTAAGTGCGTATAGCCTGAACGGGTAGTAAGACGCGGTGCTAATAATAATAACTATCACATCTATCACACCTTCCAACATATAACAGACGTTATAAAACCTAAGTAGGCTTATAGGCTTAGGTTAGATCATTATAATTTTCAGTGTTTAAATAAATATGAAAATACAATAATTATGATGCAAAACATGAAATTATTATAACTAGATCTAAAAAAATACAGATTAAAATTTCGATACTGATACTTTTCTTTCAATACTAGTATGGTATCGATATTTTTCTATCGATACTTTTATTTCGATACCACATCCCTAGATGGAACTAAGGGCACGAGAGGTTCGTGACCTCACAGTGCGGCAGTGGCGTGTCGTGGATTGTTGCGAAGGAAGCAGACCTTGTTAAAGCTGTACCTGTGATATTTTATCGCCCATTTGGGCCCTATTTGACCAATCATACACATTATCTGTTCTGCATGCCTTTATACCTGACCAATGAGTTCTCTACTGAAGGGTGTGACCAATTCACAGGTACAGTTTAAACTAATGCTGCTTACCTGGGCAACATCTCACGACGCACCACTGTGGTGCGGTATGTTGTCGATAACTTGGAGCAGTTTCAGATATTGTTGCATAACAAGTATGTCAACAAACTATTTTACTGCTGTTGAGTACTGTGCACTGACATGTCCCAGCAAGCTACTTAATGGTACCTTCCGTGAACTGGTGTAAGCCGGGGAACTCTTCGGGTTAGCCTTTTAAGTTTTTCTGCAACGGAAACTCTTTGAGCGGTGTAGTATTAAGGGTTGCTTCAGGAGGAGACTTCACTTCATGGGATGTACTTTGATCTAGGTTGGAAGAACAGTAGATAAAATTCAAACATATTTCTTTGCGGCAAACACTGATAACATTTTACCATATTATTTGTTATTTTATAGGTATTAATATTATCTATCAAAAGTGACAGCTGTAGATAACATCACTTGATATATGGATATATTAAAATGGTTTTAGTAACTTTAGTAACTAACTTCTACTGTTCTTCTTACCGAAATCATACCATAACTGTCTGGGCTCCATTTTGAAGCGTACCAGATGGATGGTGAGGTAAAGGACATGCATCTACAGTGTCTAACACGGCTCAAAGAAAGTCAGTGCAGAAAGCAAATGGACACCACCATACTATCAGGGCTTTCTTAGTGCAAATGCTTTATCCAAGATGGTGCGGTTGGTTGACACTAACCATCCAAAGTATTAAGGTGTAGCCGAAGGGAGCACGAGTAATTTTACAGTTTTTATAGCATTACATTCTTTTGGCCAAAATAAATCAAATATTTCTCCAGTAGCAACATAGAGTTTAGTTTTCTGCACATGCTAATATCAACAGATCTTGAATATATATGAAGGGTGTCCTGGAGTTTTGTCAAAACTTTTTAAATAAGGAGAAAAAGTTTTGACAAAATTCCAGGAAACCATCGATAGATATTCAAGATCTGTTGATATTAGCATGTGGAAAAAACTAAACTCTATGTTGCTACTGGAGAAATATTTGATTTATTTTGGCCAAAAAATTTGTATTCTATAAAAACTGTAAAAATACTTGCGCTCTCTTCTGCCGCACCGCGCTGCTCTCGATGGATGGGAAAAACATCAGGACCACATTTCGGGTTGTACACACACTATCTACTGTCATTTCTTTTTCCTATATTCTTTTTATGACTCGATATCAAATTATTTATTTCGAGTCTTAGTATCCTACTTGTGTTTATATTATCACTATTTGTTCAAAATTTTCCTTTTTTGTATAAACTACATAGGAGTTGGCTCCTTATACTCCAATTAGTACTAAAAATATCTTACATACTAACTTAAAACAAAGGTGGTTTACTGCATTTGCATACGTGCTATAACAAGTTGTCCTTGCGTGTTCTTCAATGTGCACAAGATGTTGTGCATTGCCTGCAATGGATGGCTACATAGCAACCATCCTCTCAGGGCAACTGATGGTCTGGGAAGAGGATGGTACCAGCCTCGGAACTATTGTGTACTAATAAAGAAAGGCTACCACTCCATACGACCGGGATGCCAACCCTAGCTCCTCTGTTCAGCCGTCGGCCAGCCTCTGACCCGCTATACAGGCCCGTTAGTTCCCAGGCCGAGAAGCCGTACCGGATCGCTGCTCGAGGTTAACCGCAAATCACACGAGATGTGATATTCGGACTGTGTGAAGCTTGAGAGGGGGATGGTGGGGTGTAGCGAACAGGAAGCGGAAGTGCTATCGACCATATAGCACGGCACCACGGCCCTCTCTCTACCTGTGGGAAGTTACGCAGCCACAATCACCGGGGGCACCTGTCACAAATTAATTACAGGAGTTAGGGCGTTGTGGAGGCATTTTTCTTTTACTCATTGAAAATTAATAAAAATACGCCTCTAGTTATCAACGAAAGAAATAATATAGAAATGTGTCAATAGCCTATACGGCTATACCTCATTGAGTTTGTGGTTAAGGTGACAGAAGTCAAGTCTGAGAGACACTCATCAGTGATCGAATGCGCCATGGCGTTCCTCTCGCCAAATATTAAACTACCAATGATGAGATCGGGGTTCAAACCCCAGTCTGGTGTAATTAGTATCTTTTTTTACTTAATGGTTTCCTACTTTGTTTCCAAAAAAATGCGGTTAAAGTTCCTCTAAATTATATCTTTCTCATCCCAACCACATTAGTGTAATTATTCGGATAGCATGGACGGGTAGTAAGATACAGAGCACAAAAAAGTCTAAGAGGTCTCTAATTTGACACCAAGCGACGTCTGGATTAATTTTAATTTGGTTGGTACAGTTTACCACGTGTGTTACCTTAGCTCAGTTGACAGAAATTCTATTTAGTTACATAGTCCTGTGTTCGATTCTCAACATGGCTGAAAAGATCGTCATTGGTTATGATGGGCTTTCCTTTTCACAATGTTGTGTCTATTTCTATAGTTAAGCTAGTTTGTAAATCGTGCGTTGTTAGGTGGGTATGATGGTCTTCATTCCTTACTCTGACTCAGGATGGGATTAAATCCCGGGCGTATGCACCGGGAGTGTTTAACCCACGAGTGGGTTTCAATTCATTCTTTAAGAGAACACAGGTGTTTTTTCTTAAACCAATACCCTACTATCCTGCAATTCTAGATAAGTTAGGGCCGATTCACACAGAACGCTAAGCTAAGCTAATATTTGCTCTGCTAACTCTTTAGAAAAATATCGGACCATGTATTTAAATGTGTTGGTTCACACAAAAGCTATGCTAAGCTGCTATTCCTTGCTGCGCCACGCGATGTTTTTTCTGATTGCTGGCCGGGCAATTTTTCCATCTCCCATCTTAAGCCATCTTACGTTGCTCATGCGCATAACGTAACTTGGGTTCCATGTTGAACAAACGCAGTGCTGGTGAAAATAACTAAAGAAGTGTTGAGGTTTTGTTTTCAGTTTATTTCACGTGTATTTAAGTATTATTCTCTTTAGGTTTTATATTTAATAACTGTTTTTATATTAAAGTGGAAGCGTTAATTGGACAAGTGAAACCTCAACCTCCTAAATTTTCTTCATCTTTCAAAACAGCTGCTAACAGCAGCATATTTTCTTCCTCAGTACTATCATCTGAACTAAAACACGACATTTTGGAGAACGCCATCATAACTAAGCTTCACTGGGGCAGACCAGAAAGAAACAACACTGAATTATGGAATGAAAAGAGAGACAATTGCCTAGCTTATCTTAACTTAGCAATAAGTGTGAAACCAAACTGACAAAGTCTTAGCAGAGGACAGCACAACACAGCATAGCTTAGCATTCTGTGTGTATCAACCTTTACTTCAAGTTGCAGCTAGCCCGAATGAATAATAGGACACACATAATTAAAAACAAACTTGTACGGGGGTAAGAAACATCCCCACAATACACTTTTTTTTATATAGCTGAGAGCTATGAAACACTCACTCGCGAAGTTTGAAGGTGTCTATATTTGATTGAAACAGAGTGGGCCTATACATACTCTATATCAGTGATTCCGAAACTTTCGCCAATTGTGTACCTCTTTCAAGACTATGTTATAAGCAGCATACTCCTTCCAGCTATTCATAAAACAAATACCTGCTTTCTTGTAAACTGTTAAACTGTTAAGTATAAAAGGTCATTGGCAATTTGAATACAGCTTTAGTGGAAATCCTTACTACGTTGTAACAGAGGGATAGAAAGCCTTAGAAAAAGACCGTGACATTTCATCAAAATATGTGATAATTTGTTTATAAGACTTTTTATTAGAAAAAGTAAATGTTCGATCTCTTGGATTAGTTGGGTGCGTATTTGCCTATTCAGTTAAGAGTACCAGGTTCAATTTCTGGCACAGTTGACAAATTTATCATTAGTGAAATTGGGGTTTCACCTTGAAAAGGTGATGAATTAACGTCCGGGTGGTTGGGTGTTGTGTCTGTTCTAGATTCAAGTTAGTGTAAAGGCTATGTGCTAATATAAGTTGATTCAGAAGGTGCATGTTAAATAGCTGAAATAAAATAAAAGTAAAATGTTATTAAAAAAAAGTGTTGATATTTAAAACTTAGTGGGGGCGTAAGGACTGAAATCCTTGGCGTATCATAGTTTAGGAAACATTGTTCTCTATTATGCATATCTTATTGTGCAATGTAAACGTGTCACTCCAGTTCATATTATCGAGTTTTATTGCTCATTATACCACTGTTTTTCCCCAAGCACATGAGATATTTGACCTTGAGAGATGCAGTATCTAGTTCGGTCAGCGTGTATGTAGACTTAGCCGTTCTGTGTGAACATGTGGGAATATTATTATTATTATTATTATTTAGCAGCGCGTCTTACTACCCGTTCGGGTTATACGCTTAAATACTAATTACGCTAATGGATTAGGAATTGGGAAGGTTGGATTTAGAGGAAGTGAACCCGCATTTGCGTGGAGGGAGAGTGGAAAACCATTTAGGAAAAACCACCCCCAGTTCACCCGACCGAGATTTGAACCTCAATCTCCCCGTCCTCGGCAGTCGGGCTCAACACGACTAGAGCGTTAGCCAACTACACCACCGAGGCGGGTATGTGGGAATAGAACGTTGCCCAGGGTATATCTTGGATGTTGTCTGATTAAGAAGGTGTGGAGCCAGTGGAAATCTTAAACCTAACTTAAGGTGGTGAAGTAGGATACGCGAGAAAAGGGCAGTGTTTTCCCAGTTTTTACATCAAAACTTTGTTTGGTTAATATAAATAAAATATTACTTCAATAAAAACATAGAGTTTAATTTTCTTCACATCATTATATCCACACTTCTCGAATGTCTGTCATGATCATAGCAGCATTACAGTAGATGATAACAATTTTAAATGTAGATAAAAGGCTGTAATTAAATTCCAGGACACCATCGACAGATATTCAAGAACTATTGAGGTCACCATGGGAAGAATATTAATCTCTACGATTGTACTGAAGCAATGATTAATTTCTTTAAACCAACCTTTTTTTTATATAAAAACTGTAAAAATACTGCCCTTAGCTCGCATACCCTCCACTTCCACCTTAAAGGCCGTGTGCATAGCTACGCTTGTGAGACAGCTGCAGATGAGTTACGGCCTAACGAGTTGTTTACCTCTAAAAATATAGGTGAATCGCGGCCCCACATTTTTAAAGCCACGTAAGAATTGCGGCCCGGGATGTTGACCTAACCTAACCTAACCTAACAAACCTTCAAATTTTTGCCAAAATCATTGAACGCCAAGAACTGAAGTAGTTTGGATATTACGAGGGATGTCGATACGAGACGATGATAGTTTCTATCTGAATTTTAAGACAGCATGATAGAAAGCACACTGCTAATTAGGTGGACACGACTCATTCCTCTCTTTCAAGTGAGTGGGGTACCATTCGTACGTGTCACTCAAAAAAAGCCGGGCCACAACTCATACACGATTTCAAGATTAGGCCGCAACTCACTCACACAGTGGGAGTCAACCGATCTCCATGTGTTCGGATAACAAGCAGTTCAGCTCCAATAGAGGATTAGCTGACCTCCCAACCACGACTATATAATATATATTATGTGGCAGTGGTGGGATAAGGGGACCCTTCTAGTTCACAGCTAAGAGAGGTGACCAACCACTGAGCTATGCAATGCAGCTACAACTAATAATAATAATAATAATAATAAACAAAACCGCTACTGAAAGCTACCAGCACCTACCTGATTATAAAATGTGATTGTAAGTGGCTTTAATGAACGTTTCCTGGTCCCTGCTAAATCTTTCCTCCTTCAGTAATAGCCTGTACTTACTGTACAGTTTTATTGAGGGGAACCCGACTCTCCCCCCCCCCCTGCCCCCCCTCCAATGTATTACTCTAATGGCCCTTCCGCGTCAATGCTGTATGTCCCGTTGAACAGTGTGAGGCCTGTGGGCCTTATGGATCAAATTATTTAAGGTCATTCGACAGTTAAAATGTTATTGCGCAATTTTATACTATTATTATAAGCCATGAAAATGATTAAATCATTTCAAATCATTTCAGTTCACTAGTTATAAAGGGGTCAACCTTGTTATTTTATGCTATTTGCGTAGCCATCATTGTTAAGTTGGGGATGTAGGGAACGCGAGAAAAGGCCACTGTTTTTGTAGTTTTTATAGTAAAACTTTTTTTAACCGAGATAAATAAAATAATGCTTCAGTAGAAACATAGAGCTTAGCTTTCTCTACATGGTTATATCAACAGTTCTTGAATATATGTCATGAGCATAGCGGCATTAGATGACAAACTTTTTAAATGAAGAGAAAAAGTAATATCAATATTTACAAGATTTTGAAAATGTCATGATTTCAGAAACTAGACTGTTTGGGGTTGTCCTCGCCTGAAAACTCTTCGAAATCACATGTATCTAGAAGCTATTTGGAGTTGTCCTCTCCTTAATGAAATTTGGATGACCTTGGAAGCTATTTAGAGCTTTCCTCCCCTGACTTTTTCTGCCAGTTAGATAACTTTAGTGTAGTAATTGTTTAAAGCGGTCTTATCGGCCAAATTTTTGACAATAGAATGCATCTAGAAGTTATTTAGAGTTTGATTTAAGGCCATCTTTCAGTTTCATAGTCTATAATATCAGAGGATTTGAAATATATCTGGGGGTGGGGGGGGGGATTTTATCCAGGGAGGGGTAAATTATTTCCAGGGGTCAGAGTACCCCATAGTTCCGCCGCTCCTGCTGTCTACACATACTCTATATTCGGTATTCGTGGATGAACTGTTCTCAGGCGATTATTAGTCTTCTTTGATGTTTAGTAGTCTACCATCTATATGTGGAACAATGTTAGTTACTCACTATGCACGACAAATATTCTTACATGTAAACGCATATTTTTTCCACACTTGCGTAAGTCATATCGAACATTTATTACACATGGATGAATAACGCACGTGTTCGAAAATTGAATAAACGTGGACGAATAATGCACATGAGGACCCGGCATAAGAGGTGTCTGCGCGTAAAAAGACAAAAAAATGGTATAATTTACTGTGTTATTTTTTCTTTCTAAAATTTTAGCTTTCATTTTGTTTTTGTTTTTTGTATTAATTTTCTAACTTTCACATAGGGGGGTCAACTGACCCTTTAACCCCCCCTCCTCCCTGAATCCGTGCCTGATCTGAGTCTAGTTTCGTTTGCTGGTGACTAGGGAGGTTGGAGTTCGAATCTTAGCCGGGTCTACTAAACCTGCAGTTGATCTCAACCACTAGGCCACGAGGAGAGAGAGACATCCTTTACAAGTCAGCGTGAGTGTCTGAGCGAATAAGGTCATCGTCACCACTAAGCCAAGAACTCTCCCTCCTACCTGCGGTTTTAATCAAGTTGTTGACTTGTCGTTCGGGTTTCGTTTTATTAGTAGTGCCTTGTGCTGTGGCCCAAAACTGTACGAGGCCTAACCCCCCCACCTACCCACCCACTACCAACACACCAACACCACCACGCCATGGGCAGAATCTGGTGTCATGCCTTCAAGCGTTGGGGACAGTATGAGGAAGGTAACATTTTAAGCACTAACCAGAACTAGCTTGGAAATATATTAGTAAACAATATTTTTAATCTCCCTATTCCCCAACGTATACTGTAGGCCTGTAAACATATTGTAGAGAGAGTCCTGTTCGTTAAAATATAAACATACTAGCTTTAACCCGTCGCGGCTTCGCCCGCAATAGTTGATAACATCTTTTAATTTTTTAACTAAACTGTTTTGGTCATAAATCAAACTTTATTTTTTACAAATACCTATGCGTTTTTCTCAGCTCTAATTGTAAATAATATTTCCGTGTTATGCTATCTTTACTTTAACATTTTAATTATAATCACGTTCATATTTACTCGTAAAATTAAAATCACAATATATCTCTTATCTCTTATATCTCTTATATAATAGAAGTTTAAACATTAGTATTGTAGAATTAATGTAAAATCAAAGGTTGGTAATAGTCCTATATGTTATTCCAGGACATACTCTACCTACATACCAAGTTTCATTCGAATCCATTCAGCAGTTTTGGCGTGATTGAATAACAAACATCCAAACACACAAACTTTCGCATTTATAATATTAGTAAGATACGCGTAATTTAACCATAGTAGGCTTGCCTTAGGAATAACTTCTATAGTATATAAAATAAATTAATAGTAGCCAATAGTGACAAAAGATCACAATAAATTTAGTTTGCAGCTGTCTAAATTGACATAGTTTGTCAAAATGTATAGCTATAGCAACACATGGTTTGACGTAGGTCTATGAATACATGGTCGTAGATTTATATATATATAAAGTAATATATATATATATATTACTTTAAATTAACACTTTGCCAATGGCGATCCTACTATAGTAGAGATTCAGCCGCCAACCTTGGTGGTCTTGCGGTAAAGTCTTTGTCTCAAGATCTGAAGATCGTGGGTTCGTATCCAGACGGGTTTCTTGACCATATTCAAATCTGTAGCACAATTTACTTCAGAGGTCTAAAACATCAGTCTCACAAACAACTGAATTTACATCTATGGTGAGATTGTGGTTCGAATCTTGGCCGGGTGCGCTGGGGGATTGCAATAGTTTTTTTACATGTAATATATCACTAGGTTTTCTATCCCCTCTCCTCAATAATGTATTAACACTTATAACGATTCTTTTCCTCCCTACCAATAGTATTAATATATTAATAACCATGAAAATTATTTTTAAAATAAAAACAGTTCATAGTGTGGCACCCAAAATTCTGGAATGAAACCAAGCCCCTTTCATTTAAAGAACTGGGAATTTCAAGCACGCTAGACTGCACAGGAACCTTATATCCGACAGTAAAAAAAACAACTTCAAAGACGTACCGAACTGCACTCACGCATGTTTTTGTTTTTTTTTCTTTCTTTTTCCGACAAGGTTCAAGAAAATGTCGGACCCGTTTCGTCATAAAAACCATTCCGGGATGGCTGAACGCATGAAGAACTCTCCCAAGAGTTTTTGGTCAGGGAAAGTGGTCAGAAGCTTCTGAGGGTAACTTATTGTCCGTTCGCGGAACAAAGATACCTGCTGCAGTCCATTTTTGTTTTGAGAATTCACTAAACCCATGTATACAGCAACCTTTTATTTTCTTAATTAATACCCACCTCGGTGGCGTAGTTGGCTAACGCGCTAGTTGTGTTGAGCTCGACCGGCGAGGACGGGGAGATCGAGGTTCGAATCTCGGTCGGGTGAACTGGGGGTGGTTTTTCCTAAATTGTTTTCCACTCTCCCTCCACGCAAATGCGAGTTCACTTCCTCTAAATTCTACCCTCCCAATTCCTAATCCATTAGCGTAATTAGTACTTAAGCGTATAACCCGGACGGGTAGTAAGATGCGGTGCTAAATATTAATTAAATTTCTTAATTAATTCTGTATGGAGTTCAGATGTTGGCGCAAGGTGACTGCCATAAGAAAGTGGGTGTGATAAGAACACGGTAGAAAGGATGGTATGTTTCAGTTGAAAATGCATGATATATAGGCCTCCATTTTAAAACTGTAACCAACAAATTTATAACTGGAAAATGCCATCATTATAATCATAATTTTAAGATAAAACTAATTTTTTTATATTTTATCAAACATATATTTTACCAACCAAAGAGTAGTGCACAAATCAGCACATTTGAGTGATTTTTTTCAACTACAATGCTACAAACGGTAAAATATGTATTTTATAGCACTTTCATTATTTAAGGTGGGGCTGTAGGGAGTGCGAGAAAAGGACAATATTTTTACAACTTTTATAGCAAAATTTGTTTTGGCTAAAATAGATAAAATTTTGCTTCAGTACAAAATATAGAGTTTAATTTTCTTCATTAGGTAGCTTCAACAGTTATTGAATATAAGTTATTTCATGAGTATAGCGGGATTTGATGACAAAACTTTTCAAATGAAGAGAAAAAGTTGTCACTAAATTTCAGAAGACCTTGACAGATATTCAACAATCTGTTGATATCATCATGATAAGAAAATTAAGCTATATGTTTGTATTGAAGCAATATTTGATTTATTTTGACCAAAAGAAGTTTTGATATGAAAAGTGCAGAAACACCTTTTCTCACTTCCCCTACAACCCCACCATAAGCTCCTGCACTTAGCTACCATAAACAATTCCAAATAGCTTTTAAGAGGCATTCGATATTAATAAATATTCTTGGTTTCTGGTGGCTGGGGGACCGGCCCCCGTCATAATACCTCCTAAAATGTATATCGGCTATGCCTGTAACACCTAGTGAGACGCGTGAGAACAAAGGAATCTGTCATCAGCCCAGAGAGCTTGGCTACAATGTACATATGCTCAGACCTGAGCTAAGCCTGTGTGAATCCAAGATCTTCATATCAAATCGAATTAGAATCTTGGCTAACTGACTTGAATTGAATCCGAATAAAATCTCATGCATACAAATATTTCGAGTTAGATCCGAATCGAAATCAAATACTATTTTTTTATTTCTCTCGACTCCTCGAAGAGAGAAGTATTGTGATCGTCAACAAAATTAAACTCAATATTTTAATAAATGTTGACGTTTAATGGCCCCTAAAACTGAAAAAGTTATTTTTGTGATGGCGTCTGTCTGTCCGTATTTTCGACTAAAGCCGAAACCATTTCACCGATTAGACTAAAAATTTTATCTAGGGTTTTCATAAGGTCCCCCGAGTGGTTTTTGGAATTAGATACCTAACCCTAAAATAAATGGTAGTTTACTAAATGGCCTAATGAGAAAAAATATATTTTCTCAAAATCCGCTATAAGGATTTTGATTAAATTTAGTATCCAGACACCGTTTAATATTACTAGCAAAATGTAAATTTTCATTTTTCTATATAATGACAAAAATAAATTTCCAACACTGATTATATCTTCGCGACTATTTGAGGTAACGAAATAACTTATCATTGTAAAGCTGTAGTACTATTAAAGATAAAACTCTTTTGGCTGAAAAATATTTTTAAAAAACAAATAGTTTTTGAGCTATGAGTAAGCATATATATTTTTAATGGAGTACTGAGAAATATGAAATTAATTGTTATGATTTTGGTGGACAGAGATGCTCCTCTTTACTTATGTTTCTGTAACAATGTATATTATTTAGTTTCACAAATCTTACACAATTTTAGTGAATGTTTCTATTTTAAGATTAAAGAGAAAGTTTGTGTTGTGTGCCGTACAATTTTTTTAAAATCAAATCTGATGCTTAAAAAAATGGCATCAAATACTTTATTTTAAAAATAAGTCCAAATTAAATCTTTTTTTTAGGCATTGGTGTTTTAGATCAAGTTTGTATTTAACATTTTATTATGCTGAATCCAATTCAATAATAACATATTTCAGGTTCACTAAAATTTTATTATACTCATTAGCCCAAACCTTAACATGTAAAACAGCAAATAAAGATCACGCCACTTTTAATCACAGTGAAAGAGTTGATTAATTGTTTTAATGTGGGCCTATCTACTTTTTTTAAAATACAAGATAATCACTGTCACAAACAACTGTCCCCAACGTGATTCCTTTATGACCTTGAACTCATGTTAATTTTTCCATTCACACTACCACTCATATGATTTTCAGTCTGATTATATTAATTTGTTAATAAACTATAATTATAGATTCCGATTTTGAAGTAAATCCATCAAATCCAAATATAGGATTCATCTAAATTCTAAATTTCGAATCAAAGCCGAATATTTCCAATATTAAAATTCGAATTTTAGAATCGAATCAAAATCTTTGTAAAATTCGTATTCGGAATTGATATTTTGAAGGTTCACACAGTTTTACCCCGATAACATTTTTTCACCTTGTCATAGTACCCGTTTGGGCTGTACACAAACATTAATTACGCTAATATAATGTGGGCAGGAAGGTAAAACTTTAGAGAATCTGTAGCCACATTTGCGTGGAGGAAGTGTGGGAGTCCATTTAGTAAAAAACACCATCACTACATATAAACAGTAATCGAACCCCGATCTCACCCTCACGAGAAATCTAGTTCAACACTAGAGTGACGCGTTTTACCACGCGACCATCAATGCTTGTGCTGCGTCTCAAGCACAGACACGCAATCGACTGAGATAAGCTGTTGGACCACACTGCATAGTTATAATCTCCAATCTCTTTTCATTTTAATTTCCTTGTAAATTTGTTTTATTCCTTGGTCGACCAACAATCACAACTTTTAATTGTGATTTCGGATGAGGAAGTCCAGGTTCTTTTTAAGATTTGAATAGTACAGTTAAAAAAAATTGAGATATTAATTATTAAAATTTGAGGGTAAGGGGTGCTTCACGGTATAGGCATTATGGTAACACTTTTTTAAAGATCCCGTCTCACCATTGGTACTTATTATAATTATTAATGAGCGCTCTTTAGCCACGATAACTACTAATTGCTCTCATGAGATTCAGAACTTTATTAGCTACGGCTACATGGAGCCGTTCCGCACTGCACCGAGTTTTCTAGCCTGTGGCTACACGAGAGCAGAGTGTGATGGGAAATTCCAATGGATGCGAGCGCCACTGCACTACTCCACTCGCACTGGTTGGCGGTTGATATTAAAACAAAGTTCAGGAACTACTGAACATTTCCGGAGAGGCCTGAACTGTCATCCGCATTCGGGGGTTGGTGGCTGGCTACACGGTAAAAGTGCGGATGAATGTTCTCTCTACGATTCATCCACACCTTTGCGGTGCGGAGCGAAAACGGCTACGTGTAGCCTTAGCTATATTACCGATGAAGACATCGTCTGCAATCTCTAGAGAGGCTCACGATCTCACACCTTTTACTGGTTGGATGAGAACATTCAGAAGATTAGGGGAAGCCGGTGTTCGGGGGAGGTTGAAAGTATCCACTTGTAAAAAAAATAAAAAATCCCAAGATCCTTAAAAAAAACAAGTAGTAGAATGTTTCTTGTTCTGTATTTTTCTTGATTTTTTTTTAGGTTGTGTTTCCAGCCAGGGCAGACCGAGGGGCGCCTTACAGGGAGTGCCCCTCAGGTAGAGGAGATCAGCGGTTCTTTAACATGTTCACCCTCCTTCCTCCCTTTTGAACAAAATATCAGTACAGTCTAGTCATATTAATAGTGTGAAAAAGCTTGATAATTTCCAACCATCTTATAATCGTGTATAGTGGATTTTCTGTATTAAAGTTGGCTTAGATTGTATAAAATGTATTTGTGGTTTACATAAATAAAATGTGACAACTATTTTTATTGTTAATACACGATTATATAAAAGTTATAGTAGCAGAATATATGTGTGAGAGCCCTTTTTAACTTTCAATACAGTTGTCAGGCGCTGCAATCAGTGATCTGCTTCCCTATCCTCTCATTTCCGTTACTCTTAGTTCACATTATTGCCGCATACAATATTAAAGTAATTAGGTGGTGCTAAATTTTGTGAGCTGGTGACTTGATGTGTTTCAACCTATCCCCTTCTTCTATTACTTCTAATTATCATTATCACCAGTTACTTAAGCTACTAAAAATAATATTTTAATATATGCATACATTAATTCATGCTATCTACAGCTGTCAATGTTGATAGATATTATCAATACCTATAAAATAACACAAAGAATATAGTAAAAAGTTATCAATGTTGGCCGCAAAGAAATATGTTTGAATTCTCACTACTGTTCTTCCAACCAAAATCGGGGTATACTTATCTATTCCATATTAATGGTAGAAAGAAACGTATGACAGGTCTTTTTCCTGCCAAAATCCTACTCTATGGTGGACATCCGACAGGAGAAAAAGGCCTTTAAGACCACCTTTCCTGACCATCAACAGGATTCACCTTCTTCCTGTTCCTTCACCAGTTTTTCAAGTGTATTCTGACAGTCTCCTGCCTAGTTAGCAGGTGCGTCGAGTGGAGGCTGAACTAACCCCCTTGTACCCGCGACTTGACAGCGCTGTTCCTAGTCACTACCCTCTGTCACTCCCGTAGGGAGACAAGGGTGGTTCTAACCAGGGGCGGGTATCAAGCTACCGGGGAGTGAATCACATTATCAGTCCTTCAGGCGGGCTTACTTGAAACGCCGACCGGTAAAACAGGTGTCATGGGACGAATGGGATGGAATAAATTTGCTGTGATGGGAGGGATCTTACTTAAAGAGGAATATATGAAAGATGTAGGCAGAGGACAGAATGGAAACGCCGAGAAACAAGGTATGTTCTATTTAAGTCATGGCAGAAGATGTCGATTGATTGAAAGATAACTTAACTATATAAGTTTTATGTATATATAAATATATATATATCAGTTATATATAATATATACATACACACACACACAGCTGGATAGTTTACAAAGCAAGTAGTAGATCCATTAAGAGTTAAGGGGGCCATCTACCCGAGCGCTTGAGACTTGTTGCTTACGTCCAGAAATCCTGAGTTATTTAAGAAATGGTTTATTATTTCAAAATATCATGTCTACATAGAATTAAAAACCTTAGATTTTAAGTCTTATAATTTAAAAAAATACCAAAAATATAGGAAATTAGCTCATTTTCAACAACGTTTCACGAAAACTGACACATTTTTGAGACTAAAATAAATGACAACAAATATAGATCTGTATAAACAGGGTCACAGAAAAATAATTAAGATAAATGACTAATGTTATAGGAGTTTTGAAGCTTCATAACTACCAATCCCAGGATAAATAACACAGTGTGAGGTTATCTTTATGTAGGAAATGAGAGCAAAGTTGTTAGTTTCGTCTTGCCTGTTTTATCGGTGAGGTTGGGAGACCAAGGTTTGATACCCAGTTGGGTGTCCTGCGGTAGTGTTTCCTAAATCGTCTGGCACCTCCCCTCCACAAAAATAAGGGAAAACATTAATACAAATTGTCTAACGTGTTGTGAGTCCTGAAATTTTAAGTTTTAATCAATAAAACTTGCATACTATGGTTGTTAAATACTGTATCGCTAGTAATTCCTGTAGAGACAAAGAAAGGATTATTCTTGTATAAGATTAAAACTAACCAAAGATATGTTAATACTTGGTACTAGACCCAAACAAGCTTCTCATTATTCTTAGAAACACAAGCTGCTAACTGTGATGGAGTCAAGGTTAAGAGTTTGAAATGACAGACAGAAAATGCCAAGAGCTAGCAAACTATATTTAAAAGATATATATTTATATATTAATAAAATGTGGAGTTTGCCCATAATGAGCATAGCACGATATCTTCTGCAAGCAGGAGGCTGATATTATAAAAATTAGTAAACCCGATTCAGGAATATGTGCACCTTAAAGCCGGAATTTTAAAATTTAACAAGACCTTTCATGCACAATCAAGAGATTAAAATTTTTCTCCTGAGCAACGCCAGGTACTTCCTAAAATATAGTTTAAATCTTTAATAAATAAAATAAACAGTTTTGAATGAAAGTTAATATTTTTAGTAATGAGTTTAGTAAAAATATTATCATCCACATCGGTGGACACACGGATTAAACGTATAACTTGTCTAGTCTAGTTTTCTGGTCATAGGAAGGTAGGGGTTAGAATACTGACTATGTTTACTGAGGTTTTTTCCCCTCTTTAACAGCTTACCAGTCTTATCACAACACAAATGCCTATAAACGCTAACTTCCTCATCCATACCACAGTGAACCAAAATATTTTAATCTAATTAAAAAAAAAACTCATAAGATTCTCTTGACAAGGATAGTTTGGAATTGTGTTGATTATAAAAGAAAATGCGAGACATTCACAAGAGTTAAATTTTAATAAATAACAAAGAATAGTGTTTTTCTTAAAAGTGTTTATCTTTGTTTCTATTTATAAAACTTGAAAATGTTATAGGCTACATGCCATTAAATGAAATTTTCTCATTATACGGAAATGCAATATATACAAGGTGTACCGTAACATGTGGGATACACTTGAGCGGTGGACAAGGATCGCAAAAACAATTAATAAAGTTAATAAAAACATGTTTCTCACTTGACCTTATTTCCGGGTATTTTGTTGCTTTGTTTTAGCACCACATCTTACTACCTGTTCAGGCTGTACACATATGCACTAATTTAGGGATTATGAAGCTTAAATTTTAGAAGAAGTTTACCCGCATTTGTGTAGAGGGAGAGTGGAAAACTGTTTAGGAAAACCAAGATTAGTACACCCGACCAGGATTCTAACACCGAGCTCCCTGTCATAGGCAGTCTAGTTTAATACGAGAGTGATGCCTTAAACTCTGCGTCCACCGAAGTAGGCTATTTCCAATGCATTGTTATGTTTGCACTACTGTAATGTGGGGCTGCTTATCATTATAATAAAGTTCTCAAAATGGCCATCTTTGGTCTGAATGCAACCTTGCAGTCGTCGTATCGTAGAATGCCGAACTCTTTCAAAAATACCAGGTGTTTGTCGGGTTCGTTGGAAGCTTTCTTGTATAAGTTGACGAAGTATTTCACCACTGACAATGGGTTTTGAATAAACAAATAATTGACTTCAAGTGACCCTACAAATAAAAATCAAATGCATTTAAGTCTGGGGAACGCGCAGGCCAGCCAGTAGGTCCTGAACGACTTTGCCATCACAAACAGAAATGACCCATAGAACATACCTAATCAACAGGTTGAGATATATCGAGTATAGTGTACAGCAAGTTTAGTGGAATCACTTGGCTATAACTCGGAAACAAGGTAAAATAGGTCACATGTTTTTAATTAAATTTTTCCATTGTTTTTGTGTCTCATGTCCACTGATGAAGTGGATCTCACATGCTAATGTACACCTGTATAATAATATATTTTCGTTTCAAATTGGTATTTATTTAAATTAAATTTAAAAGTGAAATTAATCTGTCAAAGCATGATGGAAGAAAAAAACCTTTGGTTAGGGATTGAAAATCTCCACAGTGCAATCCAACACTACTATTCCCCCTCCTCTCCCCCCGGCCCCCCTAAGGCTTCGTAATGGTACAAGATCGGTGAGATGTTGCATTTGAGATGACGATACTTTAGATTCGAATCCCGGTGGGACCAAAGATTTAATATTAACACTAAGTGAAGCAGGCAGGATACACGGTTCCAAATGCCAATAAGCCTTAACTTGAAAGTACTATTATCAAACACAAGCAGAAAGGTAGGTAACTCCAGCCAAATGTCCGCACCTGTACTTTCAGTCAACTCAGGCTGTCCGCGCGTATAGGAAAGTAACGCGCTGTAACGTAAAGCGGTGTGACGTGACGTAAGTGTCCGTGCCACGAGGTGTGACTCAGCAGGTCTAGAGCAGGAGAGGGAGGGGGGATAGGACCGGGGAGGGGTTGAGATTCTGGGTCAACTCGTGCATCTCACAGCTGTACTCGTACACAGCCATCCTTCCCACTCGTTATTAAAGTTTGTATCAAGTATGATGAGAGTGGGGTGTAAGCAAACACACCTCGTATTACAACTCACCCCCTACGAGGAAGGGTGGGAACGAAAACCAGAAAACCTGTGATTAGACGCACTGAGTGGTCCGAAATATTCCGGCTAGATTGTTTACACTCACTTTCAACTTAAGGGCCGAGTTTTGTAGATAAAGGTTTACAAACTCGCTAGCTTAGGTTGGTATTTGAGTTAATCATGTAAAGTATGTACTAAATATACTTACTTATGTCGTGTTACAAGGCTTATATCGACCTAACTTTGTGAAGAATCGTACAAGTAGTCAGTCACCCAAAAAAGAAAATATAAAATAATCCGGAGGAAATAAAATTCAACGCAGTTTCATGTCAGAGTTAACCGGTGTCTGAGAATCATTGTGGACGCACCTTGGTATGTCTGCGCCGAAAGTTGGAGATTTCCCGTAGCAAGGACTACTTCCGGAAACTTGCGCAGTCCTACGACAAGGTACCGAATCCCACCGATCTTCTTATCCAGGGGCTTTGGGAGCCATGTGACGGACGCGGAAGTGTCCCACAAACATTCCAGAACCTTTCTAGGATAAACCAGTCGCTTATCGCCGCCAATGGTTCATGGGAGGCTCCCATACAATCCCCTGCAGGATACTATGATAGCATATATCTCTTGAAACCCTTGAAGATCTTACATGGTTTTATTCCTTTTCTTTTCTTTCAAATATAAATACGAAATGTGACAACCCGCCATTTTATTATATGTTAAAATAATGGCGTGACCTATATTCTCGGTACGTGATTCAATTGGTTCGTGTGCTTCTCTCCTGGAAGCATCTGAACATGTATTTGGCATCGGCTCATTATACTAGCCGTGTGACCAATTCTGTCGATTTAACTACTTTAACTTTTCTCTTCACTCTTCGCGACTTGAACGATTGCAATATTTATTTATTATAAAAAAAGGAAAATATTGAATTAAGTATAACGGGAAGATATTATCCACATGCACATTGGTAGCTGAGTTGCCATGTTGGAACGTAATTATTTAAAAAAATATATTGGTGTTCATAAAAAATTAATGGTACGGAATTCCGCACGGACTTTCTCCATTGTTTAAAAATGGAGATATTTAATCAAAACTCGTAACATAGGCCTACGTGAAACGAAATAATATACACTAGCAAACCCAAGCATAAACTGAACTATACTTAAGTAAAACATTTTTTGAGTCCCGGTTTTAAATTTTATGATTTTATATTTAAAGAATTAATGTCCTCATTTGTATGTTAGGACGAATAAAAAATATCAATATTGGGTCCACAAGGGTCAACTCTTCGTATTCAAATTTCGACTGCCGGTTAAAATTTTCTACATTTTATTAAGTGTTGCACCTCTTCATGTCATCGCATTGCTATTAAATTCCTCATTTATAAATTTTGACCAATAAAAAATGTCAATATTGACTAATGAGTCTAAAATGTAGATAGATAATTGTTCTACAAACGTCTCTCCTAAGAAGTATAAGGGAAAATTAAATAAACTTTTTGAGAGACTTACTTATATTTAATTACTCTATGGCATTGGAGAATTATTGCGTTAAAACTTAAGTATCTCTTTACAACTAAAGCTCACAAAATTGTATTAATATATTAGTCAATATCTCAGAAACTGTTGGTTTATAAAAATATATTTCATATAGAAGTTATTTATTTTTAATAGTACTACCATTTTTCAATGATAAGTTATCTAGTATCTCAAATAGTTGCGAGGATACGGAAATTTCGGCACCTGTTAAGTACCCTAAATGTCATTTTCGTGGGACAAAAATAGCCAGTTTATTTATAATCTTAATCAACGCCTAGATATAAATTTTAATCAAAATCGTAAGAGACGATTTTGAGAAAAACTATTTTTTCTCTTTTCGCCCTTTACTAAACTACTCTTAATTTTAAGTTTAAACAGACTCACATACAGACGGCTTTGCAAATACCACTTTTTAGGGTTTGTGTAGTCATGAGATGTCGACATCCATCAACATTTCAGGTTATATTTTTTTTACGGTCACAATACTTTACTTTTTGTGTTCGAAAAGTTAGAAAATATAAATATTGGTGTATGGCTTGAAAGTTATTGGCTTTATAAAAATATGCTTCGAATAAAATATTTTTATTATAAATAGATATACATATTTGTAATGATAAGTACTCTCATATCTCAAATATTTTCGAAGATATGGTAAAAAAATTATAATATACGCCTCAGACCGGAGCCCTTAAAATAAATTTTCCTACATTTTTAGAGTATACATTTTGTCTAGAATATTTATAAATGTTTGGAAATGAAATTGAATCAAATTCTTTGGAGCCGATTTTGAGAGAATCGACTTTTTCTCTTTTTGCCCTTAACCCTTAATTTTAGGGTAGGATATCCAATTCCAAAAAAGCCTCGGGGCAACCCTATGAAAGCCCTAGATACCAAGTTTTAGCCCGATTGGTAAAATAGTTTAGGCTCTAGTCTGAGGTACAGACAGACGGAAATTAAAAAACTATTTTTTTATTCAAGGGGGTCATGAATCGTCAACATTAATCAAAAACTCGAGTTTGATTTTTTTTGGACGATCACAATTCTTTCTCTACCTGTAAGATAGCGAGAAATTAAAAAGTATACTGCAATTCCCTTGCAGCTTATCATAATAATTTCAATTTCAATTTCCTTTATCATAGTGCTGGTCATGTCACAAGACCTAAGCCAGGCCAGCATTGAAAAGTACACAAATACTAGACATGTGTGCATAGTTAGATAATAAAATAAAATAAACAATTATAGCTAAAGAATGATACATTCAACAGAATTGTTAAAAAAAATAATGATAAAAGATCAATATTATATATATATATATATATATATATATATATATAT
>CABFWB010000570.1:234949-262839 GCA_902151455.1 Timema bartmani
ATATATATATATATATATATATTACTTTTTTATTAGTCTAAATAAAACACTATTAAGTCGTTCTCTTCAAACCTTTTGTTTATATCAATTATTCTTAATCTTAAATACATTAATACATTTTCATCAGATGCAGTCACCTTAAAAATAAACATGTTCGACAGCAATAAATGACCAAAGTAATCAAAAACAAAACGAAAAAACATCAACTTGTTTAATATTTTGCCAGTAGCTATTATATTTAATTCTGAGGATGCTGACATTTTGTTAAACTTTTCATCAACAGCAAATAACTTATTTTGGTGACAGCATGGTCTAAGGCGTCACGCTCGTGTTGGACTAGACTGTCTATGACAGGGAGATCAAAGTAAAAATCTCGGTCGGGTGTATTGGGGGTGGTTTTTTCAAAAAAATGTGTCCCACTCTCCCTCCTTGCAAATGCGGGTACGTTTCACCTAAATTAATCCTTCATCACTAGCACATTAGCTTAATTAGTAAACCTGAACCAGTAGTATGACGTGGTGCTAAAAAAAAATCAAATATTCAGAGTAAAATATTTTTTTCGCAATTTTTTTTGTTCAATTTGTCAAGGTCATCAGCCTTTATTTACTTCAGTGGATTAGGGATGAGTACCGTTGAATACATTAGAAACATTGCGTGGAGGGTACCATCTAGGTAAACACCACCCTCAACACACCGATCCAGGATTTAAGCCCCTACCTCCTCATCACCAGCAAACCGGACTAGACGAACTTGACGTCTAGTCCGCGTGCCCACTGATGTGAGATTTATTTCATTCCCTCTTCTTCTAGCTATCCCAACAACTTGGAGGTCAATCCGTGACCCAGACCAAACTGCGCATCATCCTTGTAAATTACCACGGACCCTGCCGACTGTTTTCCCAGCACTAATGTCAGTGTTAAATGTCGCCTTCAAGTTACACGTCCGCAATGTTGGCATTTTATTTCCTAGTGTTGGGACTCGCCCACAGTGACGTGTGCAAGTTTGCTGCGGCGTGTTAAGCACCAGCATCTCTTCGTCTTACGTCTCCATTGCAGCTAATCTATTTGGATTCGAATCCATCATTAACTGTGTTTTATATATATTGCTGGACATTAATTCAATTTAAGGGATAGTACCTGCTTCGTTGGCCGCATGATCTAAGACGTCACTCTCTCAATAGACTAGACTGCCGATGATGGGTAGATTAGGTTCAAATCTCGGATGGGTGTACTAATATGTTTTTAAATGGTCTTTCACTCTCGCTCCACGCAAGTGCGGGCACACTTCCTCTAAAGTAAACGTTCCTCATACCTCACACATTAACGTAATTAGTACATAAGCGTATGCCCTAAATGGGTTTTTAAGAAGGGGTGCTTTTTTGAGGGGGAGGGAGGAGGGAGAGGCTGAAATAACCCACATCGGTGAGTATGAGGACTAAATGTCAGGGTCATGATCTAGTCTGGTTTCCCGATGACGTGATGGACGGGGTTTAAATTCTAGCCATGTTTACTAAGGATATTTTGTTTTTTCTTATATGGCTTTTAACTCTCTTTCCAAACCCTTCCTTCACCTCTGACAAGACGTGTATTAATCACAGCTTGTGAATGTGAGGAATGCCAGGCCTCCACCAGTGGTTCGGATCCCACGTTAAACTGCAGGTCCTCCATTTCATCTCACAATCACACATTAGCGTAAGTGCATATAGCCCAAACGGCTAGTAAGACGCGGTGCTAATAATAATATAACTCTCTTCCCATGAAAATCTGAACACATTCTACACTGGATATCATCGCTGAGGTAACTGCATGGTTACTCTTGGGAAACAGCGTTGTAATTTTATCGTTTTAGTGTGGTCAATCTCCCCTCAAATATAAGACAAGTTTCGTAACGCTAGTTAGACCAGGTTGTCAGTATCTCCTTCTTACCCCAGCATAACCTTCCAAAATAACTAAGAACGAGGATATTTGGCAACAGTTATCTGAGAGAGAGAGAGAGAGAGAGAGAGCGCGCGAAGATAAAGCTTTCATAAGACCTGCAGTTCCCTCAGCAATAATATTGGTTGTAGCTTCATCTCTGCCCTATTAGGTTAGTTAAAATGTATTTATATTGGACAAATAGTAATACATGATTTTTTTTTAAACGGGGAAAACATTGGAATCGAACCCGTGACCTTTGATTTTAAAGGCCAGTACTCAATATAGATTCAACTACTTACTAACAACTTACTAACAGTATGGCTGGACACGAAACGAACCAGATAGTCTCAGTGGTAAAGAAAGCGTTGGCATACAAAGTCAAGAATACATAAATAATTTCTCATGTCCAAATGGTCATCTTTTAACCAAATTTTTTTACATAATAATTTTATAACCACGTCATACTACCTGTTCAGGTTATTTAAACATATATGATAGGGATAAGTAAGGAAACATTTTAGAGGTAATACACCCCCGGGATTCAAACTTCGATTCAAATCTCGATCTTACCCTCAGCAGTAGGCAAGTCTTAAGCCCCGTCCAGACTTGAACAAAACAACGAACACGAACATGTTCGCGACAAGCGTGTACGGTTTTCCGAACAGAACATTGTAACAAAATGTGTTTGCTGTTCTGTTCGACAGCGATCCACAAGTTGTCGGTTTTTGCCAGTCGCAACCAAGGATGTTCGTGTTCAGTCCTGTTCTAGTCTGGACGCCTCCGCGAACATTTCCCTGAAAATACAGTCACTGTCCGGACAGAAGCGGAGTCATACGTGTGTTTTGATTTTAGTAAGTAAGTCTACATATATCTTTTGACGAGTGTATTTCTTAGTGTACGGTATGTGTTTAGTTAATGATAATAATTATTATCTCCTTTATTTTAGCGTATTCTAGGAAAAGAGAGTGGTCAAAAGAAGAGAAAATTAAGCTCTATAAGTCACACCAGGTAATTTGGAATCCTAAGGATACAAATCATTATGGTAAAATAAAAAATAACAGGATGCGTGGGAGGAGATTGGGGGCCTGATTAACAGGGATGTGAATGCGTGCAGGGAAAACGTTCAAAGTTTGTTGGCCGCCCTTAGAAGGGAAAAAAGATACCACCAGTATAAAGTCTGTTCAACGTAGGAATTGTTTTCTGAAAGGCCTTTTTTCTTACCAGAAATCTATTATATAGTAGGATATTGGTAGGAAAAAAGACCTTTCAGAGAGTAATTCCTACCGTGAATGGAGTATAGGAAAAGTTAAGAAATTATATACAAACTCTCTCTCTCCCTCTCTCTCTCTCTCTCTCTATATATATATATAATCGAGTTTAATGGCGAAGTTAAGGCTACCGCCTTTTCTTACACTTAACCAATACAATTAAAATGAAGTTTAACAAAATAATATATTATAAAAACACACAAAATATATAAAAACTAGAGCTAAAATACACAAGAATTACGTAATATGAAAACGCAAGCGCGCGCACACACGCGCACACACACACACACACACACACAAAAGGTGTGATTACGTCTCACACTTCTCAATCTCACGAATGAGCTTCCACACGCAGATTATTTGCGACTTTTCGCTTGAAACTATTCAATTCTAATTTCTTTACATCGTTGGTTAGGGTGTTCCATGACCGAGAAGCTCAAACAGTGAAAGAATTTGAGTAATGATTGGAATTATGGAAAGGAATGATTGATTTTTATCTATTTTAACTATCATATATAAACAATATTATTTCAATATTACATTTTTTGTAGGTTAAATATTTGCTTGACTTCAATGAGAAAAATACGTCCTAAGCACTTAGGGCCAAATAGAGAAGGATTTTTTTTGGGTACCGCGTCTTACTAACCGTTCAGGTTATACGAATATACAGTATGTACTAATTACACTAATGGTCTTGGGATGAGATAGTTGTAATTTAGAGGAAGTGCACCCAGATATGCGTGGAGAGAGTGTGGGAAACCATCTAGGTAAAACCACTTCACTGCACTCGACTGGGATAAAACTCCGATATCCCTGTCCTCGGCAGTCTATTCTAACACTAGAGTGACGCCTTAGACTTTAAGGCCATCAAGGTGGATAGGGAGAGAGTTAAATGCGTAATTTTCTGTTAATGATGCTGCACCTTTTTTGCCTGTTGTTAATTTCCCAGTCAGCATACCTCGTTTTACTAAAACGACTTGAATAGACTGATTGATTGTTCCCAAATTTTTATTTCCAGAAAAGTTAATTTTTTTTATTTTTGTTTACCGATTGAGATACGCTGTTTATGAAATTAAGATAAATAAAGTTAGTACTTTAAGTAATGTCTTCAATTTATTTGTAACAATCTCTACTTAAGTACAATAATTAACCTTTTTTTTTATTAAATACATCATAATAAACACATACACGCGTGATTTTTTTCTTTAGTTGCTTAATTTAATATCTGTTTTATTCGTTAGTAAACATAAAATCAACCAGCTATGGGAACACGTTGAAAAAAATGTTCGCGAACATGTTTTGTTCAAGTATGGACACTCGGCCACACTGAACAGAACAACGAACATGTTCGTGGCAATGTTTGTGTTTGTTGTTCTGTTCTAGTCTGGACGCGGCTTGTCAGGGATTTTATCATTCGGCCTCTGAATCAAACAAAATTAATTTAGTATGAGTTTGTTGACATTTTGGATGGTGAGCGTACATTACCTAACCAAACGTTAGATCAGTAAATAGCTTAGGGAATTAAAATATTAAGTAACAAACTTAGATAGTTTTGAGAGGAACAAAAAAGGGAATATGAATAATATTGGAGGATCCAAACTTAATTTTGGTTTATTTCTCTTTTGACTATGTAAATGACTTGTTTTACCCCATTTTTTCATCCAAATATGGGGTTTTGTACCTTTATATTTTTTGCGAGGGAAAACCTCTAATTTGGGAAAAATTACAGAAGTCAATTCCACCAAATCCACCATCTACCAACTAAAAAGATTTGTTTTGTCTTATAATTACGCCCTTTTGTCTTATGATGACGCCCTTTACCACCTGTTTACAGATGCGGGTGTAAAAATTAAAAAACTAACAAAAGCCAGTGTGAGGGACACCTACCTACCTTTTAGATGCGTGGTAATCACCGCTCTAAGTGTAGAAATAGGATACAAGAAGAACCTAAGTAAAGTAGAGGGAAATAGGAAGACGGAACGAAAAGCAGAGAAAATGTAAAGTGCTGTCAGTGCCATTGTTCTTATCCAGCCCCCCCCCCTCCCTTCACCCCTCCTACAGAGCGGGTCTACTCTAGAACTAATGTGACATCTCCAGCCGGGGCACGATCTAGCAGCCTCACCAACATTAATTTTTTTTTTCTAGTAATCCAATATTCCTTTTGCATAAAGAAAATGACCGCACATTTATGACTCTTTTCATCTTCTTTTTCCAAGAATCCCTTTCTTTCACGCCAATCTTTAGAGTGCGACCCCGGATTAATTAGGTTAATGTGTTTATGTTTCAATTCATCCTACATAATACGACTGTTAATGGTTCCACCTGCAACCTTTTCAAACAATTGTTTTTCTTCAAGTTCCGGCGACAGAAGTCGAAAAATACGGCAAGCCAGAACAGTCGTAACGATAAAGTGCTCGATGCAGAACCGAAAGGTTGATTTTTTTAAATCGTTTATTCCGTCTTGGCTTACTACTTGGTTTTAAAATAGAATAGATAGCTCATATGGCAATTTGAGAACTATTGATTCTACATCATTTTTATACATATATACATTAATCAACAGTCAAAGGAGCTTAGTCTGACCGCAATTGATTAATGTTTCTATATATGCGCTTCTTTGACTGTTTACATCAGAATTTTCCATTTTTACTTTGTATTTTACATTAAAAGGTAAACGCTTTACTTTATTTTTCACGTAAAATTGCATCTTAAGAAACTATAATCTTTTGATTGATTTAAGCTTTTCTTCAAAAACTAAACTACTTTTTGAAATTATCTTTTTTAGAGATCTTAAACTAGCATTGCTGGGAACCTTTCTTAGTATTTAAATTGTTGAAGATACCATTATAACCTTCCAGAAATGTATATTTTAGAACAAAAGTTTGTTAATTAAAGAAGAACAAATAGCTATCTTTTCTTCCCCCTTCTCTTTTTTTCAAAATAAAAAAGGCACAAATAGTTAAAAACTTGCTCGAACACCCTTAAGAATGTATTCCAACAAAAAACCAAATATATGTGAGAATGGTATCTTCTTTGCTAATGTTTGAATACTTACAATCCAATCTTCATGGGAAGGGCCTTTATCTGACAACTAAAAAGGTTACTAGATTTCATGTGTTCATATTAACTAATATAACCATCTGTTGCAATCAATTTTGATAAATTTACCAACTAATTGAATACCATTAATAATTTTGTAAAATGCTATCAATTTTGGCCGTTAAAAGTATGTTTGTATTTTCTAAAAGACCCTTCTTATGCAAATTGTAGTGTACATCTAGTAATACTATTGGCCCTTCGATGACATCCTAATTAGTTAAACAGCTGCCCAGCTAATCAAATCAAGGTCCAACAAGGCTCGTGCCTAAACAGGATGTTCAGTGGCGATGGGAGAGCATAAACTAAAAGGGAGTTGAAGTGGGGGGATACGGGTGTCCCAGAAATACAGATGTGCGTGGGTGTGGGTCACACGGATAAACTTACATAAGACTCTCGTGCATACACTACACATATGTTATAATGCCGTTTCGACATGTGCTTTAGGACAATCAGAGCTGCGAGCCCTTATAAACGATTTAACATTAAAGGACCCCTCTCATATATGTGACTCCTTACAAGTTCGAAATCGAATCAAAGGCGTTGCCTCTGGAACTCTTTTAAGGTGGCCGCCTCGGTCAGCGAGAAAGTATCAATCGCTGTCAGGCTACACGGATTAAAATACATTGGTCTGTGTCATTTTATGGAATTATTTCTTTGTTACATTTCAGCGTATAATCTCTTTGCTCTTCACCCACAACCTTTAACATGTCAATAAGAAACGGGGGAAATAAAACTACGACACCTATTATATCAAGTTCATTAGGAAAGCTCGGTGCTAGTTCTCAAATATCTTCACATTTTCTGTTGGGAATCTATAAAAAAGTTACTGTATTTGTTAGAGCCTTTTTTCATTAAGCCTAGTCTTATACCTCCACAAATATAGGTACTTAAAAAGTCGTTGAAAATAAACAAATGTCACATTTTCGCACATTTTTTTTCTATTAATAAATTTCAAACTATATGGTATGTTAGGGCAAAAACTCTTTTGGAATCTTTCGGCTTTATTTTGGCGTGAACAATATTTTAAAATAATGCGTCTCAAAATTAAATAGTGCGTAAGAGCTTAACGCCTGCGCGGTAATTTCTCGCTTACCGAAGCGGTCCCCTTAACGCGAGTCGTACATATTTTACAGTAAGCTTATATTTCTGATAATTAAAACCTTTTGGCGTTCGAGAAATCCAAGAGGTTTCATTGGAAGAAATATAATAATTGTTGGCCATTTTAATTTTAATATACCTACTTCAAAATGTTCATATCAATTTTTAATTTTTATTCCTCAACATTATTAGTTCTTTATCAAACACTTTTTAACATTAGTTTTTCTGTTTTTCTATATTCTAGGTCTATCTCTAATTTATATATATATATATATTTATATATAATTTATTTAGTCTATCTCTAATTTATATATATATTTATTTATATATAATTTATTTAGTTGTAGTTTTATTTAACTTTGTCAATTTTGTTTGAGTCTAAGAGAAAGGGAACCCTCAACCTCACCATTAAGGCCGTGCTATTATTATTTACGAAGCTCTTACAGATGTAAATATATGTAATATAATATTTAAAAAAATTAATTAGCTTCTTGTTACCTTTTAGTAATCTATTTATTTTAATAATATCTCTAAAAGGCAGACATTTTATGTGAAATCCACTACTAACATCCTAATTTTAAAAACCTTTATAGGAATAAAAAAAATAAGTTACCCACAAAAGTATTTATTTTTAACTTAAAATATTATTACAATAAAGTTATAGAATATACAAAAGTATCAGTGTATGATATAATAGGTTTGTTATCATGTTTGAATAATTTAAGTTTGTTTGTAGAATGTTTTTGACATCAATAAAACAATTTACTTTTGGTTGGTTTTCATTTATTCTTAATATATTTTCTATTTCTTGACTACCTCGTATTAGGAAATAGCTCGGTCACTTCGGTCGGTATGACTTAAGATAGGCCTAACATGTGATACATATTTGATTTAGTTCTGAAAATTAAATTGTGTTGCCTCTTTGGGTTATTTCATCTTGAGCTTAAACTAATGTATTATGACTTAACTCCAAACAATCCGTATAGGTATACATGTGGACAAAGAGGTCAGTCTCATCTATGATACTACTGCTGAGGTCGTGGTTTAAATGCCGCCTAGATAAAGTGAGGTTTATTTTTTCCTAACACGATTTTCCCTCTCCCTCAATGCAAATGCAAATTTTTACAGGCCTCTTCCCTACCCCATTACTATAAATAAGCGTATAGCCTTGACGTGGTAAAAAAAAAGGAAAAATTTCAAAAATTTATTTTTATTAATTAAGGTATGTTTTTTAAACAAAGGTGAAACCAGAATATACGTTAATTAATAACTCAACCTTACATAAGAACCCAATCTTGGCGCTCGCACTCATTAATAATAATTGTATTAAAATTGAGAATCTGGATTGTATCGAATCTTGACTTCAATAGATATAAAGTATATCCTCTGACCACACGCAAACTGAAGACAGACACAAACTTCCCGAAATAACCTACACCACAAATATCTAACACGTAATCTGACTTTGTCGGCGATATAGTAAAGAGACTATTTCTCTAGTCGGTCCATTCACAGACAGAAGCACCATGACCGACATTAATTAAGTCGACCACTGATGAAGGGGGGAAAATGCCTCTACCTTAAGGACCCACACCTTTTTTTTCTGACCAAAAGACCGGTCGGTGGCTTTACACACAAAACGCTTAACCCATTCACGTGTAGGGTCGACCACCAAGAGTTATAATTTCACCAACAGCTAAAAATAAAGTATTTTTAAATGTTTAATTTAATGATCTTTTTTTGACAATGTCAAGAAAAGGTTTGGTGAGCCTCCGCAATTTATATTATTTTAATTTTTTTCCCCACTGCATCTTAGTAGTTAGTAGCCTACTCTTTAATGTTGTATGCACTCATTAATAATAAGTCAAATAAAATAAGGAAAAGAACGTATTTGGAAGAAATGTACCTGAATTAATGTGGAGGGAGAGTGAAAAACCATTCAATCAAATCAACCCCGTGTGCACCCGAGTGGTATTAGAACCAATTATCTCTGTCATTAGTAATAAAGTCTCACAAGATTGTCGCGTTAGATCATACGACCAGCGATATGGGTTATAGTAATAATATTTTTTGTAGAACAGTTACTGAGCAATAGTAAGGCATCAGTGCACTCGAATGAGATCGAATCCCGGTCTTCCGGTCATCGGCAGCCTAGTATTTGCAGTCTAGTTATAGCCTTAGACCATGCAATCAACGAGGCGAGTTATCTTACAATAATTCTCTCTGTTCCCATGTCTATCACATTGTATTTTTGTACTTGGGACTGCAACCAAAACCGTCTTTTGGATTTTGCTCAAGCTTGATATTTATTCTAATCCTAAAATTAAGCTTAGTTTACTGACTACTAATTTTAATAAACGGTACGGAATTCCGCCCGGACTTTCTCGCTCTATTGTTTAAAAATTGAGATATTTACTCAAAACTCGTAATATATGTGAAACGAAATAATATACACTAGCAAACCCAAGAATAAATTGCACTATATTTGTGTAAAACATTTTTTGAATCCCGGTTTTAAATTTTATAATTTTATTTTTCAATAATTAATGTTCTTATTTTTATGTTTGGATCGACAAAAAAAATCAATATTGGGTCCACAAGAGTCAACACTTCGTATTTTTCGACTTTCAGTTAAAATTTTAACATTTTATTAGGTGTTGCAGATCTTCAAGTCATCGCATTGCTATTAAATTCCTCATTTATAAATTTTGGCCAACAAAAAATGTAGATATTGACTATTAAGTCTAAAATGGAGATAGATCATTGTTGTACAAACATTTCTCTTAAGAGGTTTAAGGAAAAAAAACACACTTTTTGAGAGACTTACTTATTTTTAATTACTCTATGGCATTGGAGAATTATTGCGTTAAAAATTAAGTGGTATCTTTTTACAACTAAAGCTCACAAAATTGTATTAATATATTTGCCAATATCTCAAAAACTGTTGGTTTTATAAAAATATGTTTCATATAAAAGTTTTTTATTTTTAATAGTAATATAATTTTTGCAATGGTAAGTTATTTAGTATCGCAAATAGTTGCGGAGTACGGAAATTTCGGCACCTGTAAAGTACCCTAAAACCCATTTTCTTGGGAAAATGAAAATAGCCAGTCTATTTATAATCTTAATCAACGCCTAGATAAAACTTTAATCAAAATCGTTAGAGCCGATTTTGAGAAAATCGATTGTTTTTCTTTACGCCCTTTATTAAACTACTCTTAATTTTAAGTTTAAACAGACACACAGACAAACGGCATTGCAAAGACCACTTTTTAGGGTTCGGGGGGTCATGAGACGTCAACATCCACCAACATTTCAGGTTAGATTTTTTTTACGATCGTAATATTTTACATTTTGTGTTCGAACAGTTAAATAAATATATATTTGCGTATAGCTTGAAAGTTATTGGTTTTATAAAAATATTCGTCGAATAAAATATATATATTATAAATATATCTACATATATGTGATGATAAGTAATTTCATATCTCAAAAAGCTTCGGCGATATGATAAAAAATGATTATTTACGCATCAGACCGGTGCCCTTAAAGTCATTTTGCTGAAATATCGAGAAGCCATTTTGTTTGTAGTATCTATAAATGTTTATAAATGAAATTTAATCAAAATTGTTAAGGCCGATTTTGAGGAAATAGATTTTTTTTCTCTTTTTTGCTCTTCAGTAAACTACCTTTACTACCAAAATACCCTTGGGGCAACCCTATGAAAACACTAGATACCAAGCTTTAGCGCGATCGGTAAAATAGTTTAGGATCTAATTGGAGGTACAGACAGACAGACAAACAGACAGACGGAAATTCAAAAACAACTTTTTCGGATTCGGGGGGTAATTAAACGTCGAGATTCATCAAAATCTCGAGTTCGATTTTTTTGATGAATACAATATTTTCTCTACCTGTAAGGTAGCGAGAAAGTAAAAAGTAAAAATCAAAAATTTCTTTAACGATTTGTATGTACGATTGTGTTGAACCTTTATTATTAGTATGTAGTGACATGAAGAGTTGTGTGTGTACCAGCGCGATTCATTTTCTTCTTGGATTGCAGCAAAATTTAGATGTCTTGAATGTGTTTTCCAAGAATTTCTATTTAACTTCTTAAAATTCACTTTCCTCAACATTATCTCAAGGAGGAAATAAATAAATGTCTTGTCTGAAATGATTAATGAAATAATAAAAGTGGTCATCTACAAATGACCTTAACTCACGTCATTATTAAATTCTATCTCTCACCCACACAATAACACACACACACGTACTGGATGACATGACAGCTTGACCTTGTAGCTGATGGCCACCAACACGACTTGACCACCTTACCTATGGACCACGATAAACCGGACACAAAATGAACGTTTTAACACAATGACACGACAGTTCCAACGACGCGACGGTCTTTAGATGTATCAACATCCGTACTTGGGATCTCCGTGTAATCGTCACTAAGGGCCAGATTCATAGTCAGACTTAGTGTGCCTTAAGTGCGGCTCAATACCAAACCGAAGACGACACCTTCCTAGAGCAGAACGGAATGGGCCAGTTTCAACTGCGAAACTGACCCATTCCATTCTGGTCTTGGTAGGTGTTTTATATTTGGTTTCAAGTCGAGATAAATTTGACTTTAAATCAGGCTCTAAGACTGCAAATGAGGGTTAGACTTGAAATAACATTTTGGGTCAGTATCGTGTCGTGGATTGTTGCTAAGGTTAGCAAAACTCGTTTGGACTGGGTCTGACCCAATTCAGTGGCCGCATGGTCTTAGGCATCACTTCTCGTATTAGATTGGCCTGCTGAAGAAGGAAAGATCGGGGCTCTAATTCCTGATTGGGTCCATTCAGGGTGATTTTTCCTAAATGGTCTCCCACTCTTCTTTCACGCAGACACGGATAGATTAACTCTAAAATACATCCTTCCTCATCCTTACCCCATTTGAGTAATGATCATCTACGTTTGTAACCTGAACGGGTAGTAGGATGCGGTGATAGGAAAAAACTGTAGCTCTGCTAAGTTATAGTCTCTTGGTCTTCATTTGACCAATTACAATAATTTTACTCAGGTTGTGCTCTCGCCCCTTTGGTCTTCATTTGGCCAATAATAGTAAGTACTATGGGCCAGTTTCATAGTCAGACTTAGTACGCCTCAATCGCAGCGCTATAATAAATACAAGATGACACTTACCTAGACCAGAATGGAATGAGCTAGTTTCATATGTGAAATTGGCCCATTCCATTCGAATCTAGGAGGTGTTGCCTTGTATTTAGTGTAGCGTCGCACTTGAGGCGTACTCAGTCTGAACATGAAACTGGCCCTGAGGACTGCTCTAGTGACCTCACATGTGAAATGTATTTCCCGTGGATACCAGAATAATAAGAGCATTCACAGTTATAGACTAGTCGCATAGTCAGACTTAGTACGCCTCATGTGTGAGTCAATACTAAATACAAGACGTCACCTTCCTAAGCTCGAATGGAGTGGGCCAGTTTCACATATTAATAATATAATATTATAATAATTAATAATAATTATCATTATAGTCTATAACCGGGTTGGGAAACCTGCGACCTTAAGTCCACACGTGGCCGTTTGAAGTGTTAAATGCGGCCCTTTTCCATATTTTGTAAATTATGTATCTTCATAGTTTTAAATAAACTATGCTCAAATTATGCCACTCGGGGTTCTGTTGGGGCCGCATGGTTTAATTCGACCAATCGTCGAGTTTACAAATGGTTTCTCTATCTGTGGGAGGTTAAACTTCTGGCCCAAAATAATTGTGCCACGTGATACGGCAAGAAATGGAGCGGTTGGAAAACCTTAACAAATTGCACGTCATCAGAAAGGGGGGGTAGGAAGGGGTTCTATGAAGGGTAGGGGTGGAGGGTCAGAAGAAGGATAGACAGCACGAAATCGTGAAAAACTTTGGTGGAACCAAAATAAGTTGTTATTATTATGAGTGCATCTTACCTGATTTGATGATTGCTGTAGCATAGCGGTACATTGTCTCTTGATGTTGACGTGACGTTGTTTGGCTGATGTGATTTGCTGCCTTGAAAATAGTTAGAAGAATGGATCCCAAAGTTTGCTGAAACAACATGATAATGTAAAGTCAAGATTAATAGGAAAAAAAGTGAAAATATAATAAATTATTTTTTATAATAGCTGTATAATTTTTATTTATTTTTGGTTCTTTTCTTAAGTATTTTATTTACTGGGAACAGTAATTATAGCAACTTAAAAAAGATCATCAAACAAAATTTATTTATTAAATAGACCACTTCTGTGGTCAAATGGTCTCAGGTGTCACTCTTAGAATAGAACGGACTTCCGATAGCTGGAGGAGATGGGTTGGAGTTCTAGTTGGGTTTCATCTTTTCCTCCACATATGCGGGTACATTTCCTTTAAATTCTGCGTTTAAAAAGTAGGTAGTAAGAACTATGATAGTATTTTCATTATTTTTTATCTTACAGACTACCGTGAAATGACTCGAAGGCTTTTATTTAAAACATCATAGTTACGCTAATGGAATAGAGATGAGGAAGTTGGAATTTTTAGAGAAAGTGTACCCAAATTTTCATGGGAGGGTGAGTGGGAAATCTTTTAGGAAATAAAACCTTAATTTCACTAGACCTGGATTTGAATACCGATATCCTCTTCACTGGTAACAATCTATCCTACACGAGAGTGACGCGTTATCTCAAGCAACCACCAATGTGTTTTTTCCTCTAGATGATTTCCCACTCTACCTCAATGCAAATGTGGGTTCAATACCTCTAAATTATACCTTCCAAATTCCTATACCTATTAGTTTAAAAATGTGGATAGCTTGGCCGGGTAGTAATATGTGGGCACGCAAAACATGTTCTTCTACTAATCTTACTTTTCATCCAAGAATATTAAAATAAGAGTTTAAATTTCCATTAAAATGAGAACAGTAGCATTATATAATCGTATTTTCTATACAAGTTGGCCTATACATAGGACTAGATTTAAGCGAGGGCGACAGGGCTGACCAGCAAGAGGCCTCCACAAATAAGAGGCCCCTTTACAAACTGTTGCAATGATAAAAAAATTAATTTCTTTTGGTTCAATAGATTGTATTTATAGTAAGATCTTTAAAAAATGTATAACTTATTATATCAATTTTTATTTATTTGTGACAAAATAATATTTACTTACTTATGGCACGTGAGGCAACCAAATAATTCAGACTGTGATTTTCAATATTTAGACAACATCTCTAGATGGCAGCGACTCTAGTGAATTCATATTGAATTATAAAAAATGCTTCAGTAATCGAGTCATCCTCACCACTAGTTTCCGGACCTGTGTAAACGACCGTGGTATAAACACAGCACTAGAGTAGGCTACGACATTTCCCTATTTTTTTCTTTGTGCATTTTTCTAAGGAACGAAATAAAATATGTTAGACTATTTTTGTTTTAAACAAATCTAATTGATTGTAATGACAATATTCATTTATTTAAATAATATATTTAACATTGAGATTTTAGTTGATTTAGTTTTAAAAAAATCATAATGTCAAAATGTTTAAAAGAAAAATATTTGTTTTATGTTGGGGCCTCTAACCATTTATCCCCCTGGGGCCTCCACAGCTCTAAATCCAACCCTACCTATACAAATTTGTATTTATTAAATAAAAAAAAACTTTAACCAGCAAGATCAAGGTTAAGTTTGCAGCTTCTTCATCCAGAGTATCCTAGAGACTATGAGGAGCTGGTTTTGAAATTGACCCTTTTTTATGTCGGGGCAGATTATTGCTGTAAATTTGCTCAAATGTTTTAAAATATAAACGTCCATTCATCTGCTTTGTTCAAAATCAATAACATATATCTGGTACTGATATACGTATTAACTTATTAAGCGATCAACAAGCTTTCAGGATCACTTCATAAAAAAAAGTTTTTTAAACAATATAATTCAAAACTGTAAGGTACAGTAGAGTCTCGTTAATCCGAACTACGCTAATCAAAAAATCTGGTTAATCCGAACAAAAGTGGAAAAAAAAATAATTTAATTTTAAAACAAAATTTATTGTATTAGTACAAAGTAGCGAAAAAAAAAAGTATAAATTCTCTCAATTTGTTTTGCTTTCAAAAATGAGGGAAATAGCATATTCTAGGGTACTTACAACAATTATTATTTATTTATTTGGCATGTTCATAAAATCAGTAAGTCTCTTTTGTCGTAATGAAGTGAGCCTGTTACTCACCCCACCCCGCCCTCCGTGCCTCAGCGCTCGTGAATAGCACACACGTAACACGCCCAATAGACTTTAGAGTGAATTTTTAATTTACATTATTCAAATTGGACAGATTTTGGTTTATCCGAAAATCTTTTAATCCGAATAGGTCTTGATCCCAATTAGTTCGGATTAACGAGACTACTGTATATAATTATATCTTTCTTCTTTGAAGATACTCATTACGCACTCCATAGTAACGAATATTTGGGTGACACAAAACCGGTGCTAGGAACACAAACTTAAACACATCGTGTGTAGTGCAAACTATAGAATACCTAAAGTTCTAAGGTATCTAAAAATATATATCAAATTCAAAAACAAAACGATTTTATTAACATTTACATTTTCTCAGCACCAGAACACCTTACTCTAAGCCAAGATGGTATTTTTCACTTCATAATTGAACTGTAAGTGTGTTTTCAATTAAGGCTTTCACACCCTCTCTTAAGGAGGATTTTGACGAGTTTATTGAAATTGAGCCTTAGAGCCGTTTCACACGAGGCAACTATCGCCCGTCAACTATCGTTAATACTGTTTCCAGCCTGTGGCGTGTGTCAATTTTTACTTTCTCTCTATCTTACAGGTAGAGAAAGTATGGTGATCGTCAAAAAAATCGAAATCGAGATTTTGATGAATTTTGACGTTTCATGACTCCCTGAATCCGAAAAAGTGGTTTTTGAATTTCCGTCTGTCTGTCTGTCTGTCTGTCTGTCTGTCTGTACCTCCAACTAGAGCCTAAACTATTTTACCGATTGAGCTGAAACTTGATATCTAGGGTTTTCATAGGGTTGCCCCGAGGGGTTTTTGGAATTGGATATCTACCCCTAAAATTAAGGGTAGTTTACTGAAGGGAAAAAAGAGAAAAAGTCGATTTTCTCAAAATCGGCTCTAACGATTTTGATTAAATTTCATTTATGAACATTAATAAATATTCCAAACAAAATGGCTACTCTCAATATTTCGGCAAAATGGCTTTAAGGGCTCCGGTCTGATGCGTAAATTAACATTTTTTATAATAGCTCCGAAACTATTTGAGATATGAAATTACTTAGCATTACAAATATGTATATATATTTATAATACAAATATTTTATTCGAAACATATTTTTATAAAATCAATAATTTTCAATCTATACGCAATTATATATATATTTTTAGCTTTTTGGACATTAAAGCTTAAGTATTGCGATCGTAAAAAAAACTAACCTGAAATGTTGATGGATTTCGACGTCTCATGACCCCCCGAACCCTAAAAAATAGTCTTTGCAATGCCGTCTGTCTGTGTGTCTATTAAAACTTAAAATTAAGGGTAGTTTACTGAAGGGCAAAAAGAGAAAAAGTCGATTTTCTCAAAATCGGCTCTAACGATTTTGATTAAATTTCATTTATGAACATTAATAAATATTCCAAACAAAATGGCTACTCTCAATATTTCGGCAAAATGGCTTTAAGGGCTCCGGTCTGATGCGTAAATTAACATTTTTTATAATAGCTCCGAAACTATTTGAGATATGAAATTACTTAGCATTACAAATATGTATATATATTTATAATACAAATATTTTATTCGAAACATATTTTTATAAAATCAATAATTTTCAATCTATACGCAATTATATATATATTTTTAACTTTTTGGACATTAAAGCTTAAGTATTGCGATCGTAAAAAAAACTAACCTGAAATGTTGATGGATGTCGACGTCTCATGACCCCCCGAACCCTAAAAAATAGTCTTTGCAATGCCGTCTGTCTGTGTGTCTATTAAAACTTAAAATTAAGGGTAGTTTACTGAAGGGCAAAAAGAGAAAAAGTCGATTTTCTCAAAATCGGCTCTAACGATTTTGATTAAATTTCATTTATGAACATTAATAAATATTCCAAACAAAATGGCTACTCTCAATATTTCGGCAAAATGGCTTTAAGGGCTCCGGTCTGATGCGTAAATTAACATTTTTTATAATAGCTCCGAAACTATTTGAGATATGAAATTACTTAGCATTACAAATATGTATATATATTTATAATACAGATATTTTATCCGAAACATATTTTTATAAAATCAATAACTTTCAATCTATACGCAATTATATGAATTTTTTTAACTTTTTGGACATTAAAGTTTAAGTATTGCGACCGTAAAAAAAAACTAACCTGAAATGTTGATGGATGTCGACGTCTCATGACCCCCCGAACCCTAAAAAATAGTCTTTGCAATGCCGTCTGTCTGTGTGTCTATAAAAACTTAAAATTAAGGGTAGTTTACTGAAGGGCGAAAAGAGAAAAATTTGGTTTTCTCAAAATCTGCTCAAACGATTTTGATTAAAATTCGTATCTAGGCGTTGATTAAGATTATAAATAAACTGGCTATTTTCATTTTCCTATGAAAATGATTTTTAGGGTACTTTACAGAAGCGTTAATTTCCGTATCTCCACAACTATTTGAGAAACTAAACAACTTATCATTGCAAAATTGTAGGACTATTAGAAATAAAAAACTTTTATTTGACATATATTTTTATAAAAGCAACAGTTTCTGAGATATTTGCAAATATATTAATACAATTTTGTGAGCTTTAGTTGTAAACATATACTACTTAAGTCTTAACGCAATAATTCTCCAATGCCATAGAGTAATTAAATATAAGTATCTAAAAAAGTATGTTATTTTTCCTTAAATCTCTTAGGAGAAATGTTTGCATAGCAATGATCTATCTCCATTTTAGACTCAATAGTCAATATTTACATTTTTTATTGGTCAAAATGTATAAATGAATAATTAAATATCAATGCGATGACTTGAAGATCTGCAACACCTTATAAAATGTTAAAACTTTAACCAGAAATCGAAATTTTAATACGAAGTTTTGACCCTTGTGGAAGACATTAAACTGTTTGAAATGTTCTTAGGTGGACAAAGATGCGCCTCTTTTCTCATTGATCCTATATCATTGTATATTATTTTATGCGTGTTCTTATGTAGAGTGGTTATGATACAATGTACATTATTCCGTTCAGAAATCTTACAAGTTTATAGACAGAGAGAGAAAGTCTGTGCGGTGCGCCGTACCATTTATTTTCTATTCAAGCCATATATTTTCCACTACCGGCTTGCTAGGCCTGTGATAGCTTCATATACTTTATAATATAACTTAAGACTAAGACAGGCACAACATCCAGTCCTCGGCCGTTAATTCCTCAATGTGAAAGGGTAAACCCACAGTTCACCAATGATAAATTTTTTGGCCATGCCGGGAATCAAACCGGGGACTCTTAGTTCAGTAAGCAGACACACTACCGACTGAGCCTAGGTGTCAGATCACTGGTACAACTATTAAAACCAATTTAAGTTAATCTTATAAAATGTAAATATAACATGTGTCTAAATCGAATACATTAAATGAATGAATAAATATTTAATATTTTAATATAAATCAGAATAAATACAAACGTTATGCATTTGTTTTGCAGGGTTTAAGTTCTGAAGACATTATTTTGAAATTTTGAAACAAAACAATTGAATCATTAAACATAATAAACGTTATTAAAATCACTACTCACATCAATGGTTTTAGTCAAAAATTAAGGTTTTATATTATTTTTATTCAAATTGCTCTGAGTGCCATTGAAAATCATTCCGCGTGCCATAGCATGCCGACACATGGTCTGCAGTTTTAGAGTTAAACGTAAGTGGTTCGAAATGATGCGTGGTAATAAAATTAACTACCAACACTTACTCAACTATTTGTTTTGCTGAAAAAAGCTAAAGATTGAATATAAAAACGTTAAACTTTAAGAGAACTTTCAACGTAAGGATATATTTCTCTCAGAAGCAAGTTGCTAGGGAAGGGTTAAGATCATAAGTGGATTGGGATGAATAACGCGGAAATACTTCCTCGGTAGACCGATTGGACAAGCCCAACCCTTTAGGACCGTGGACTGTTTGACGGGGCGGAGACCCTCGGAGAGCAGAGGATCTGGTGGATGAAAGGAGCTTGTGGTCCTGAGTGGGCGTCATCTCCAGGATGCTGGGTACAGATCGCCGGACGTCCGGGCTCTGTCCGTTTCCACAGAGGCGGGATGCGCACCGGTTTCCGGCTGACCTTCGCTTCGGCCGGGGCGACGTCACACGTTACCTGACGGACACTCCGTCGAGCTCATCGCACGGCTTGTGCAACCATGGGATATTACCTCCATTACAATTATGACCGAAATGTTGCCAAAGGACACGCCAATGTGGAGAACAGACAAACATGGTGTCCTTTTGGAGTTTCAAACAATAAAATTATTTTAAGCCTAAGGGTAAAATATTTTAAGGGTGGATTATAAGAAGGTCTGACAGCACTCACTTGAGGATGATAAGCCACAATGTGTAAAAACCATCCCAAATATATCCTTAATAAAAGTGAACCCCTGCCCCAAGAATAGTGAGTTCATTACACAACCCTTACAGCCTAAACTCGACAGTAAGGAAGCGCAGAGGTGCACCCAAGGAAATAGCCTGCAAGATCTCAAATTATTTTAGTCAAAAGCTCTTAGTTCGATGTGAAACCAAAGATGTGTCAAATGCGTCTGAAATATTTTAAGACCAGTATTACGACTTTGTATTCAATAAATGGTACGGAACTCCACACGGACTTTCTCGCTCTATTGTTTAAAAATGGAAATATTTACACAAAACTCGTAATATATGTGAAACAAAATAACATGCTAGAAAAACCAAGCATAAATTACGCATCAGACCGGAACCCTTAAAGTCATTTTGCTGAAATATTGAGAGTAGCCAATTTGTTTGGAATATTTATTAATGTTTTGAAATGAAATTTGATCAAAATCATTAGAGTCGATGTTGAGTAAATCCATTTTTTTTATCCTTTTTACCTTCAGTAAACTACCCTTAATTTTAGGGTTAGATATACAATTCCAAAAGCCCCTCAGGGCAACCCTATGAAAACCCTAGATACCAAGTTTCAACCCGATAAAAATAAATAGTTTTTTAGGCTCTAGTTGGAGGTACAGACAGACAGACGGAAATTTAAAAAACACTTTTTCGGATTCAGGGGGTCATGAAACGTCGATATTCATCAAAATCGTGAGCTCAATTTTTTTTGACGATCTCAATACTTTCTCTACCTGTAAGATAGCGAGAAATATTTCATAAAAATATCAATAATATATATTATTAATATATATGATTGTAATTGGCGGTATGTTTTATTGTAACTAGTAAACATATTTTAAAAATATTTTTGGGAAAAACGCTGAAATAAGAATTAAACATCATTATTCTAGAAAAAGTGAAACAGTAGTTCCATTTTCTGTATAGTTTTTACTACATGGATGGAAAAAAAAAATCACGGGAAATACTAAAAATACAATGTTTAATTTATCAGATGCAATATTTATCTTATTGTTAGTATAGGGAAATTACTTTGATTTTTTTTTAATCACCAATATTTATGAGTTTATACCTAAAACAAACTAATATAAAGAAGACTATAATAAAGGCTCCAATTTCTCGTTTTACACCTACTATTGACAGCTTGCAGTTTATTGACCCAAATTAACAAACAAATTCCAGTTTTTAGCTTTTTGGTGAAATTCCCTGCGTCTTCCTGGTTTTTCCCAGACATACAATATTTAATTTCCCGGTCTTCCAGGTGCGTGGCGACCCTGTTAACATGATTCTAGTACTATCATAGTTCCCTCGTTTATTTTATTTTGGGCTTCGTGTCTTGATATAGTACCGGGCAATAGGTCTACGCACTACACACATGGGATATGGATGAGGAAGGTAGAATTTAGAGTAAATTGTAGTGTTTATTACCGGGGAATATTTATGGTAACTTTCCACATTGTTTGGGTGACAATTTTTTTAACGTCCGTCCGGGGGAAAGTTTGTTAATAAATCATCCCCTAACTTTTGTTCACTGGTATGGGAGTTTGATTAAAATCAATAATTGAAAATTAATGAATAATCTGAATAAAATTATTACGCGTCATGGTATCATACATATTTATTTAAATTAAAACAGTTAATTATATGCCCAACGGGGTGTAAACATGCTGCCGTCACTAGATATCAGTCAAGAGTTTAATTAATTGAATTAAAAGTCATCAGAAATATCCAACACGAATTATACGTGTTGACTCTAAGACATTTTGGCCGAGAGTATGGTTTGATCATCCGCTCACTAATATGTACTGTACATCTGATAATTCTTACCTTCACGAATGTTCTATTATGTAACTTATTAATTACATTGCATTGGACCACTCGATCCTTCCACATTTGTTTACTTCCAAAGAAGTAAAAGTTACGAGATACCTTGAAAAATAATGCAACTATATAGGTAAAAGAATATTAGCATTATTAAATTTTAGATAGTATACCATATTAAATTTATTGTTAATGAATTTAATAGCTTAATAAAATCATATAGTTACAAAATATACCCGCATTTGAGGTGAGGGAGAGTGTAAAAAAGTTTAGGATAACTCAAACTTAGTGTATTGAACTGGGATTTAAGCCCCGATCTCGCCGTTACTGTCAAACCAAACCTGATGAACTTGAAATTCAGTTCACTCCTGTATTATTCTTATTTTGTTGGTAGTTTGGTTAAATTTGAACTATTGAACTATTTACTCTCAATTCTGCAATCACACACATTACATTCATAAAGTAAATAAAGTACTGTTAAATAAATATATGCTATTTATGCAGACCTCTTCCCAAGCTGCACTGGAAACCTTTCTTTAAATTGTCTCACAACACAGTGTTCTTATAAACATAAAGGATAATGTCTTCGGGGTTCGTGTTCGACTGTGCTTACACATCTAAAAACGCTCATTTATAGCCCGAAGACATGGCGCAACCATAAGTGGTTCTTCATTAGCACACATCGACTGGTCAGTCAGTAGCAGCAGAACTGATGGTGTGTCTGACCTATTCGGGATGCCGACAGTGGCGTGTTGCCAGGGTAAGTGGAAAAATTATAGGCTGTACTCGTGAATAAGTGTTATAATGACTCAGTAGAGCACTTATCGATCAGGTACACTCCGTTTACGGTGAAAGCTTACAGTCTTACCTTGATGGGCTTAATTATGGACTTATGACATAAGTTTTTCCATGGCAAAAACAAGTAAGATAAGCCTACTATATTTCAGTGTAGATGAAGTTTACATTCTCACGTAAGGTATTTAGAGCGGAGCATAAGTATTATTAGTAAAACTATTCACACTATGAAAATATGATTTTCCATACACTATCAGGCTGAATACTGGTGCGGCCTTTTAAAACTAACCATTCTCTTTTATTAGGTTGGACTTCATATGGTTGATAGATGGTAGTATTAGAACATCCGATTAAAGAAAACATATACAAAAGTACAGCTAATAATTTAGTACCAAAAGTAGTGGACACGTGGACAAAGGCGTCAGTCTCGTAGAGTAAAATTGGATGGTATTCTTTAAATTGAAAAATGACACCGGGTCACGGAAATCGAACCCGGGATCTTTGGCCTAGTACACCAATTCCCTTACCACTGAACAACCCAAGAGTAGTACCATGCACAGGATCATTCTTCACTCATATTTTAAGGAAAAGTCTGTTATGGACGTGCGGGAATCGTCAGCTACATATGAGGAATCAATTAATATCGCGAGTTTCAGATTCGCTGCCACCTTCGACTAATGAGTGAGCTTTCAATGGTGTTAATAGTACAATGACAACTTTTCGAATGCGCATATCATGATGGATTGAATAGACAAGCTATTATAGTTGTTAAGTATAGTTATAGCCGCATCTAAATATCATATTCTATTAATTAAAAAATTACACCTGGGCACAGGAATCCAACCCAGCACCTTTGGCCCAATACACTGATGCTCTTACAACTGAGCTATCCAGGAGTCATCCCCTTCCCAGGCTTCTTCTCCATTCATATTTTAAACCAATGTCAATTTAAAGAATATAATATTCAACCGTACTTAACAACTGTAATAACTTGTCTATTTAATCGAACACAATTGGTTGAGACTGTAGAGATTGTGCCTCATATTCCGGCCCGATTTTCCAAGGTGTTTCTTTTCCGAATGGTTTCTCACTATTCTTCCACAATATTAGGTTACCTTCTTTCAAATTCTACCGTCCTCATCCCTACCCTATATCTGTAAATATGTAGACAGCCCGAAGGTGTTGTAAGACTCAGAGCATGGATAAAAATATGCTTTAAATTTCTGCATTAAATTTGTTCTATAATTTAGTTTACAAATTTACCCAGTAGAAATGGGAAGTGATATAGAAAAGATATATATTCCATTTTCAGATCTTTTCAAAAGACATCATCGTCACCAATTCTGAATATTCTTTAATCCGTGTCTCAAGCATTCATGTAAATTTAAAAAAAACCCAGCTAAACATAAAAAGTCAACAAAACTTCTTTCGCAGATACAGCAAGTATTCTCTTTGACATATCTCACCATTACGAAGCGAAAACGAAAGGAGTAATTAAATAAACAATAACAAAGCTAGAGGCTGTGTAAATAAACTCTTAACATTATTACTTTCAGGAAGAGGACATGAAAATAGACTCACTCGTCGTCTTGTGGAGAAAGGTCACCCTCCCACCGGCATCTGTTCACACAAAGGATCTTACACTTCCGTTTTACTACTTACCATATTCATTATTTTCATGGCTTAGTTTTATGGAGGCAAAAGTCTTGAATTGATCTCATTACAAAATAGTAAATTCAAGGAATTCTAGCTTTCATTGAGTTATTAAATATTTGTCATACATTTACAAAATAATAATTCACCGTGAAAATAACAGTGCATTGGAGACATGATGTGTGACAAGGACAATAAAATTGCATGAAAATTATATCTAAACACATAGGCTTGAATATATGTATCAAGGATGAAGCTTTGATTGTTTTCAAAATAAACGTTTTAAGGTTTATCTGTGAAACTATGTCTATATACAATGGCTAAGATATTTAATTTTGTTTAGGTATTAAATAGCTTAGTAAATAATATATTAAGTAAATAAAAGGAAATACTTTTTTTTACCATCATTGTGTGTGTTTGTGTATTATAGGGGCTATATACAGGGTGTTTAAGTGAAAGCATGCAAAAATTAAACAGGACATAGGGGTGAAGAGTTGAATCTTGAAGAAACAAAAAATAACGACCCAGAAAAAAGAATGAAAAATGACTAAAATAAGATTTTGTTGGGAAGGAACGCCCAGAAAGTTTTTTTTTGCTGCTAATATTGATAACATTTGATTATCATTTTTTTATGGTAATATCTATCTAAAGTAACTTAACGTATGAATGCGTGAAAGTAGATCTGGTAGCGTTTCTAGCTGTCAGACAAGACCCTTCCTATGTAAAGAGAAATGGAATGGAATATAACTGTAGGGTAGCATGAATAGTAATAAATAATTTGCGAAACCCGGCATCCCTTATCGCCAATGGCTTGTCCTCCCGGATCTTCCATACCCCACTATCAACCAGCGTGGCGACTATAAAAGCGCGGGTGTGGAGATCCAGGGATCTCAGTCGGTCGCTCAACGCTTATGATCTTCCCTCTTCAAGATGACTTCAATGCTAGAATGAAAACTTAACCCCAAAAGAGAAAATGTTATATTGAGAGTTAAGACTTAGATATGTTGATATAGAAAATAACAAATTTACGTTTAAAAGTAAAGTTGTTATTAAAGTGGATACTATATAATGTGAAGATGAAAAAAATAATTAGAAAGCTTTTAGAAGAACATTATGTATGATTATGAACAATCAGGGAAAATTAAAATACTTCATCAACCTAAACAATAGTTAAACGAGTTGATGACTATATTAATACACAGAATATAACAAATAATATAACGTGATAAGAACATATACATTAAAGTCAAAACCTATTTTGAAATCTTTAGAATAAAATTAGGTTAACATCAGCAAAGTTGATTTAGATAATGTTGAAGTATGATATAGTATAGAATTTAAAAAAGTATGGTTATTTTGGTCTAAGTCTTATCTGTATTTATGTCCCATTACTCCTTTGAGATACAGCACTGGAAAAAGTTTCTGGACTTCTTCAATCTGACGTGTTTTGGTACAAATGTTATGTTATGTTATGTTCTGTAAAAAATGTTATACTTAAATTTATTTATTTATTATTATTATTATTATTAGCACCGCGTCTTACTACCCGTTCGGGTTATACGCACTTACGCTAATGTGCAATGGTAGGGTGATTGTGAGATGAAATGGAGGACCTACAGTTTAACGTGGAATCCGAACCACGGTGGAGGCCTGGCATTCCTCACATTCACAAGTTGTGATTAATACACGTCTTGTCAGAGGTGAAGGAAGGGTTTGGCAATCAGATAAATCTGTGCCGGGACCGAGGATTGAACCCCGGACCCTCAGCACAGAAGTCTGACACCTTTAAATTTATTTAATTTCTTAGTTGTTCCCGAGGAACGAGTAGGCCTAATAGATTCTAGTAAAGCTCTTAGAACTTCTACTAACTGTTAAATTAAAACCTGAAATCTATTGTAGAAACATTGTAATTGTATATGCATTTGAAAGTGAAAAAGTGTTACTTCAAGCCACTTCCATGTATCAATACGTGAAAGTATATATTCTTCAACTATTATAATCGTTTCAATGCCAAGAGAATAATAAAAACCATACAATCCCATATTGTCAGTATTAAGAGAAAAAATACAGCTCTATATTTTCTAAACTTATCTCCCTATAAAGTGAGTGGACTAATTTTTTATTTCACTCGGTTACAGTAACGTTTTAATTCTTAGTGATGGCATTTTAATATTAAGTACTGTCCAGCTTGAACTAGACGTTTACTGTTTTCAACTTTAAAAATAATGGTGAAATTGATACCAGTGAAACCGTTTACCATATTTAAAAAAATGCGACAACATTGAAAAAAAAAGTTGTTTTGTAATTAATAAACTATTAAAATGATCCTAATTTTGTTGTCATATTAATAACTCAAAAATACCCATTTCGATACCATTTCTGGTTCGAAAGTGGTATTGTATCTAATTTCCCGGTTAATACATTTTCTAAGTGTGATTTTTTCACTGTTATTTTACTATCGTATTTAAATATAAATAATAAAAAAAACTCCATGGTGTGAGATCACAAGCGAACTATACCGTCTTGAGTGGCCACCACCGTTAGTGATGATAGTGCTAACATTTGTAGATATAGGGTGTCAGGATGTCAGCACAACGAATCCTCCGGCCATTAATCTCAGTTTTCAAATCCGGAACTGCTATATACATCCTTTGGACCAGCCTCATCCATATTCCTTAGATTAAGCCGTTAATAGCAGTAGTGTATCGTGACCAAAATTCTTAGGCAAACTTGGAAGGGGTGCCCCAAAGCTTGAAAGGGGATGATTCAGGATTAAAAAAAAAAAAAATTATGCTTCAAGAAGTTATTTGAAGGTTTTTTTATGATAGTTGTGGCTTTGGGCGTAATTCTGTTTTGTGATTTACATTATTGTGTTATTACTTACTATAGACATATACTTATAACTTTCGTTTGTTAGCTTTCACTAATGCATCAAAAGAAAAGCACATGCTACAAAACTCCACAACAAAACTCTAAAGCCCGGTACACACGACAAAACTTCTTGTACATAAATTTGTGTAAGAAATTGTACAATATCTTGGTCACATGGATTGCATACAAATTTTATCCAGTGACTGTTCACATGGCATTTGTGATTGCATACAATATTTGAAAAAAAATATGGCACTTTTGCCCTTTTTATGGAAAAATAATGATTGAATGATTTGGAAAATATTGATATTTAGTGTAAATAATTTATTAATCATTCCTAAATATTATAAACAAATTTTTTTAATTTTTTTTTTCCATTTTTACTTTCTCTCTATCTTACAGGTAGAGAAAGTATGGTGATCGTCAAAAAAATCGAACTCGAGATTTTGATGAATTTTGACGTTTCATAACTTCCTGAATCCAAAAAAGTGGTTTTTGAATTTCCGTCTGTCTGTCTGTCTGTCTGTACCTCCAACTAGAGCCTAAACTATTTTACCGATTGAGCTGAAACTTGATATCTAGGGTTTTCATAGGGTTGCCCCGAGGGGTTTTTGGAATTGGATATCTACCCCTAAAATTAAGGGTAGTTTACTGAAGGGAAAAAAGAGAAAAAGTCGATTTTCTCAAAATCGGCT
>CABFWB010000571.1:3950-28343 GCA_902151455.1 Timema bartmani
CCCCCCCCCCCCGGCCCCCCACTTGAATCCGCGCCTGTCCAGGGGTACCACCGACCTCGAGAAGAAGTCAGTCTCTACAAAGTTGTCAAATTTTATTTGTGTTTAGATGCGGGGCTAACATATTAATAAATCGGTATTATTCGTACTATTATTATTATTAGCACCGCGTCTTACTACCTGTTCGGGTTATACGCACTTACGCTAATGTGTAATAGTAGGGTGATTTTGAGATGAAATGGAGGACCTACAGTTTAACGTGGGATCCGAACCACGCTGGAGGTTTGGCATTCTACACATTCACAAGTTGTGATCAATACACGTCTTGTCAGAGGTGAAGGAAGGGTTTGGCAATCAGATAAATCATGTGTCGAGACCGAGGATTTAACCCCGGACCCCCAGCACGGAAGTCTGACACCCTACCCCTAGGCCACCAGGTCACCAATAGAAAATATTTATATCGTAAACAATATTAAACTAAATATATTAACATCTAAATGCTAGTGTATTAAATTTATATGCAATATTTAATGCACCGTTTTGATTTTTTTTATACTAAGAAATGTTGCGGTTTTAACTCTTGTCAAGGCGTGTGTAGTTAAGAGGGCTTTGGAAATTAGTAATCAACAAAAGATTTTTACGAACAATAATGAAGCATGTAACTGCCTTACTACCTGATGACTTGAAAACGCCCATAGGTCTTCAGTAAGAACAATTTCACGTACAATGAACAGAATTTATTACAGATAAATCAAATAACAGAACAATTTTTTTTAAACGGTAGTATTTTTATGACAATACTTATGGTTTTACCGTTTGGGCACTTTGGACCTTTCTAAAAATTACTATTATTATTATACTTTTAGCTTTGAAGACAAAGTTTTGTCAAACGTGTGCGCTCAAATGATTTAAAAGATATTTAGTTTTAATCTAAGATTTAAAATAGATGGGGAGGGGCTGATAAATGTGAATTGTTTAGCATGACATTATAAATCTCACATGTTATGTGAACAAAAATCAGTGATTAACATAATATTACTAAACCATCGGCCAGAGCTAATACAAGATATGATAGGTGAGACGATTTTAACTAACATTTCAGTCTCCCCTTCCTCATAATGTTAGCTATGCCACGAGTTAATAGTATACAGGATGGCTACAATAGCTGTGAGGGTTGTTATCTATGCTAATAAAAGACATAACTTGAAAACCTTCTTGCCAGTAGCCCGCGCGTTAAGCTGGGGATGTAGGGAACTCGAGAAGAGGGCAGTGTTTTCGCTGTTTTTATAGCAAAACATTTGTTTGACCAATATAAATAAAATAATTCTTCATTACAAACATAGTCTAAGTTTCTTCACTTGGTGATTTCAACTTTTGTTGATTAATTATCATGAGCATAGTTGTATTAGAAGACAAACCTTTTAAACGGAAAGAAAAAAAAGTAATTAAATTTGACAAATATTCAAGAAATGTTGAGGTCACCATGTAAAGAAAATTAATCTCTATGGTTGTACTGAAGCAATATTGGATTTATTTTGGCTAAAAGAGAAAGGTTTGATATAAAAACTGCAGAAACACAGACTATTCTTGCGTTCCCTACATCCCCACCTTAACTAACATATCAATGTTCGATGCCCGCATTAAATATCTTTTGTATAACCCGCTATCTGATCACTACGGGGATTATCAGGAGTCCAAAATGCCATCCTGGAAGACATCCGGAGCCCGCGCCTAGGTATCGGGACTAAAACACGTTAATTTTTTTGATGGCCAATAAGAGAGATAGTTTCTTTCTAAAACTTCGTTAATCGTCAATTTAAGGGTGTTGGCTCCCCCTTTTATATAATTTCGACTAATCAGTGAGGAACAGAGCTTTCAAGAGGGATAACGTACAGCACTTCATTGCTACACAGCTAAACTCTAGATATTTATGGAAATACCGTTTTGTTACTGTAGCTAAAGCTTAAACCTTGAAAATTACTGTTATAGCTAAAGCTTAACCCTAGAAATTTATGAGAATACCATTTACTATTATAGCTAAAGCTTAACCCTAGAAAATTACGAAGATAGCATTTTACCAATTTAGGTAAAGCTTATCCTTAAATAAAAATACGGAAATACATGGCCGTGTTTAGTAATAGGCTGAAATACTGAAGTTTGGCGACACCACGCCAGGGGTCTGGTCTACTACACAGTCATGTACTTGGCTGCTATTATTGTTTCATTAGTTCTGTTTGCTTAACTGTACAAAACTTTATTTCTGATCTGATTTAACTATTTAGTAAGATAATGTCATAGCTTGCAGCCTTAGGTAATCTAGAGCATACAAGAATGACGTAAGCCTAGGAACTCACACTGTCAACTTTTCTGAATCATCAGTCGCATATTTAAACTAGGTAATGTTTTAAAAAAACAGATTTTGTATTTCCGAGTAGCTTAACACAGAGTATTGTCAAAAATAGTAACCTAGGGGAAACAACTCTCCTTTTTTGGTATTTTACAGCGGGTTTTTAGCCCTTTTGATGAGGGGGGTGGGGCGGACAGAAGAACGCCAGTTGCTAGGGGGCTAGTTCAAAGTGCTCTACATACTTGGGTACCAAGTTTAAACAACTTGTGGGGAGAATATTCTATAGCTTGATTCCCTGTTCTGTACGGTGGAGGACGCCCCAAACCATCTTGGAAGTCAAAGTTAGACAACAAAAGCGCAGCGCCGGATGGTCAGGTGTGCGACACCAGCTAGGGCACAGACAAATAATATACCTGACACTCAACTTCTATGTTAAAATGGTTGCACTCGTTTTGGCAGCTTGAGTCCTTCAACACGGATCACTGCGGTTTGTCCTATCATCACCCAGCAGTGACACTAGTGAAGCCCAGTGTTGAAGGACTCAAGCTGGCAAAAGGAGTGCAGCAAAATCCCCGTAAGGCTGAGAGTTTGTTTCTTTCTTGTCTGTGAGCTAGGGCTATAGCACCGAAGATAGGCCAGGGCGCGGACTGCTGAGTAGGGACATTAACAGAACGAGTATCTTTTTCTACACTCTTTTAATCAGTTCTAAATCCTACATCACATTATACACTAGTAGTGTAATTAATATTTCTCAATAAACAAGTTTAAAACGAACCCTACAATTACTTACCACTACCTACTAATCCCACCAAGCTCATCCTGACACATAGGCTCACGGGAGCAGGAAGTAGCGACAGTAAGTTTGTGTGTATCCATCGTGTATCGCATTATTGAATCACTCTTTAGGTTATAAACTACATAGTTATGTTAAAAATATAATTTTACTTCAACTAGATTACACACCAAAAAATGTGGTTTTCTCAGCTGTAATAGTAATTATAGTGGTAATAATTCTTTAGGATATGTAAATATTTTTAATTTTCCCCTCTGTGAAGAATTTAAACCAAAATTGACTAAACTATTCTGTCACCGTCATTGAAATCTCTGGTGTGTCTTAAACATTGAGTAGAACATTAAGGCCCTTGGCCTTGTCGAGTGCAAGTCTAAAACCTATTTTGTGGAATGGAGGGTGGGAGGGGTGAAAGGGATGGTTTGGTTTTACAACCGACCAAAGTATCCTTCGGCGCTAACAATTACAGATGGATTACGGAAAGTGTAAATGGCGCTAGCTACCGGACAGATCTTGCGGAAAAATCATACGTTTGGAAATATCAGTTTCCTCGAAAACGAGTGAAATTTTTATGCTAATATTTTCAACACCCCTTTTAATTATTAATTATTATTAATTGTTTCATTTTCATATTTTTTTGTTATGAAGCCGGCAGCTTTCTATTGAAAAATGTTAATTTTATCGATATTTTATCACTGATAAAATTAAAGAGGAGGTGTTTATAACTTAACTTAATCAACATGCTTCTATTCTTGAACAAACCGTTTCCAAAAAGAAAATTGCAAAACAATAATTTTTTTTGAAGATAACCGTTTGTTCCCATGGCTCTGCATTTCCGCGCCAAATGCAAAGGGCCAATCACCTTAAGTACATCAGACGGATGTTTATATAAAGAAAGGTTGGTTGAGAGAATACATCGGAGATAGTTTCATTTTAAATCCATGGGTCATTCCTCAAAAATTTTTTGTTTTGCTCTTTATTTAAATTAAATTGTTTATAGAAATTGAAATTACCATATTGGCACTGACAAACTCTTTGTATGACTCATAGTTTTGTAGTTTTAATATAGATAATTAAATGTTCATCAATTAATTAAATAGTTTTGTAGTTTTAATATAGATAGTTAAATGTTCATCAATTACTTGTAGTTGTATGTAGGTTTTATTTTATTAACAATAAACTACAAACCGACATCTTAGAATAGTGGTTCCACAAATTAAAATGTAGACTATTAATTTAAATTCATAAAATTATATAATTTGTCATACAAATTTAAAAATAATGCTTTGATTAATAAATGAATTAATTACGTTCAATTTAAAAATCATGCTATGTTCATGTTATTCATATTTACATAGAAAATATAAAAATATTGTTTTGTTGAGTAAATTAATTTACGTTCAATTTAAAAATTCATATTTTAAAATAAAGCTAGTTTTTCGGCTGGGACAAAAATTCCCTTAAAGAAGCCTGTATACAACTTACAGCCCGCATCCCCTTGTATTTCGCCATTGTTATGTTTTAAGACGGCAACACAAGAAGCCGCTACTTCTCGAATTAACTTGCACAACTTGTGTTTCTATTCATTTTCCACTCGGCCTGTTTCAACGGTGTAACAGGTCCTGTAATGTATGCTAATAATAGCCAGCCGGGCGGGTTTGTTTCCGTGGTTTTTGGTCTGGTCGCCTTGAAGATGAAGAAATGAAGGGGAGGGAGAGTTCGATACCGTCAACCCCCCCCCCTACATAGTCACCCTTTCTAACGTTAAGTGCTCTTGCGGCCGCTCTTTAATTAATCCTTGCGCTCAGCCGCAAGATTCTTTAGCAGTTTTATTGTTGTCTAACTACCAGGAATGGAATACCAATAGGTTATTGTATATACTCACTTGTTTCTCCCACTTACGCACCCATTTGTATCAATTTTGATATCGTAGTTGCAATATAATCTGTTGCCATTTATAATACTAGGTTTTTTTTAAATTATATAACAATTTTACTAAATCTCTCGGAAATTATAATATACCATAGGAATGATGATAGTGTATTTGTTCAAAAACAAGATATATTATTATTACTGTCATTTAAAAGGTTCAAGATAAAATTATTACAAACTTGTTTACTTTTAAAATTAAATTTTACAGTAAAATATCTAATATGATTTTGAAAATTTGTATTCTTACGTAATAGCTAATCCAAGACAGTGGTGTAGGTGGAAGAATGGTCATTTTTGAAAATAATAACTTAATCTAAATTAAATGTTTTATTCCAATTTATTCGTACACCTAAAAGAACAAAGCGATGAGAGGAAGATTTTAAAGAGACTCGCCAGCATTTTCTTGTAGAAAGGATAAAACATCACAACTTGCTTGAAAATACGCAATAGAACACCTAACTACCAGTTCAGGTTGGCAACACCAAGACAATTAGAAAAATTACACTTTGCATATTTATTTTTTAAAATATGAACGTATCACTTTTTACTTTCTCTCTATCTTACAGGTAGAGAAAGTATGGTGATCGTCAAAAAAATCGAATGCGAGATTTTGATGAATTTTGACGTTTCATGACTTCCTGAAAAAGTGGTTTTTGAATTTCCGTCTGTCTGTCTGTCTGTCTGTCTGTCTGTCTGTACCTCCAACTAGAGCCTAAACTATTTTACCGATTGAGCTGAAACTTGATATCTAGGGTTTTCATAGGGTTGCCCCGAGGGATTTTTGGAATTGGATATCTACCCCTAAAATTAAGGGTAGTTTACTGAAGGGAAAAAAGAGAAAAAGTCGATTTTCTCAAAATCGGCTCTAACGATTTTGATTAAATTTCATTTATAAACATTAATAAATATTCCAAACAAAATGGCTACCCTCAATATTTCGGCAAAATGGCTTTAAGGGCTCCGGTCTGATGCGTCAATTAACATTTTTTATAATAGCTCCGAAACTATTTGAGATATGAAATTACTTAGCATTACAAATATGTATATATATTTATAATACAGATATTTTATCCGAAACATATTTTTATAAAATCAATAACTTTCAATCTATACGCAATTATATGAATTTTTTTAACTTTTTGGACATTAAAGTTTAAGTATTGCGACCGTAAAAAAAAACTAACCTGAAATGTTGATGGATGTCGACGTCTCATGACCCCCCGAACCCTAAAAAATAGTCTTTGCAATGCCGTCTGTCTGTGTGTCTATAAAAACTTAAAATTAAGGGTAGTTTACTGAAGGGCGAAAAGAGAAAAATTTGGTTTTCTCAAAATCTGCTCAAACGATTTTGATTAAAATTCGTATCTAGGCGTTGATTAAGATTATAAATAAACTGGCTATTTTCATTTTCCTATGAAAATGATTTTTAGGGTACTTTACAGAAGCGTTAATTTCCGTATCTCCACAACTATTGGAGAAACTAAACAACTTATCATTGCAAAATTGTAGGACTATTAGAAATAAAAAACTTTTATTTGACATATATTTTTATAAAAGCAGCAGTTTCTGAGATATTTGCAAATATATTAATACAATTTTGTGAGCTTTAGTTGTAAACATATACTACTTAAGTCTTAACGCAATAATTCTCCAATGCCATAGAGTAATTAAATATAAGTATCTAAAAAAGTATGTTATTTTTCCTTAAATCTCTTAGGAGAAATGTTTGCATAGCAATGATCTATCTCCATTTTAGACTCAATAGTCAATATTTACATTTTTTATTGGTCAAAATGTATAAATGAATAATTAAATATCAATGCGATGACTTGAAGATCTGCAACACCTTATAAAATGTTAAAACTTTAACCAGAAATATAAATTTAAATACGAAGTGTTGACCCTTGTGGAAGACATTAAACTGTTTGAAATGTTCTTAGGTGGACAAAGATGCGCCTCTTTTCTCATTGATTATATATCATTGTATATTATTTTATGTGTGTTCTTATGTGGAGTGGTGATGATACATTGTACATTATTCCGTTCAGAAATCTTACGAGTTTATAGAAAGAGAGAGAAAGTCTGTGCGGTGCGCCGTACCATTTATTTTACTTTTGCAAGCTTGAAGTTTTTTATCACTTGACCACTGTTTCGGGCTACTCAAAAGGCCAGAAAATAGAAAGCTTTAAATTCAGCCTAAACTTAAGTACTAAGGGTGTGTTGTTCATGCGTATTATTTTTTACTTCTACATATTACATATTTGAATTTTCAAACCACGTGATCAGAGTTATGGATGGATAAAAAAAAAATCTAAAAAATGAAAAAAATTGAATATTTACTCAAGGAAACCTGAGAAATAGTACATTCATTTGTACTTAGTGAAATCTCAGGATTTGCACTTTGGGTTTATTTTTTAAATCATATACTACGAGCCTTAAACTGTTTGATCACTGCCACGGGTAACTTTAAAACCAATAAACCAAGGCAGATTTAATTTTATACACGCACTTAAGATACATCTTAAGAGAATGCACCTTAAGAGTTTTGTTTAAATGTAACTTATGACATATATATTGAAAGCCTGACGTAATATACCTCGTGACCACCGATTCGGGTAGCTAACAAACTAAGAAACATATAAAGCGGAAACTTGGTATTGGCCTACGTACTTAGGCTAGCCCCAAGTTGTGCTTTTTACAAATATTACGAGACTGACGTTTTCAAAACACGTGATCACTGATGTGGATAACTTCAAAACCAATAACATAAAAATGGAAAACTTGGTATAAGCTACTTACAGGTAGAAGTACACATCGGGAATATATAATTACTTTTATATAAAATATGTATATATGCCTATGTATAGGCCTATATAAATATATGCTTATATGAATATATATATATAGACCCATATATAGAGTATAATTGACCCGCCTCGCTGGTTGAGTGGTCTCGCAATAAACTGGATTGCCGATGACGGGGACATTTAGATTCCAATCTTTATCGGGTCCATTGAGGGTGGTTTGTACTTAATGGGTTTTCACTCTCCATCCACACAAATGCGGGTACACATCAGCTAAAATTTAACCATTATGTCCCTAACACATTAGCGTAATTAGTTAATATGCGTGTAATCTGGATGGGTAGTGAGAAGAATTGAAAATACCACTACATATTGCGAGCTTAACTCCTTAGACTGCGTGACTACTCGTGTAGGTGGCTTAAAAATAAGTAGACATAAAAATATGAGCATTTACACACAAATGAAATGTTTGGGTGCAAATCTGTTTTTTTAATCTTTTTAATAGCCTGAGGCCTAAGTCGTGTGGTATATTCACTATAAATAGGCTATGTGCTGTTTAGTTAAGTAGTGATCTGTTTTCTATTGGAATTTGCCACCAAAAAGAAATTTCCATCTTTAATACTTTTTCGTCCAACGCCAAGCACTTGAAACCAGTCTATATTATATGTACCTTATAGTATATATTATATTAGTTTATACAGCTCTATTAAATTATATAGATAAGAGGTCGGGAACCTTTATTTATAAAAAAGCAAATTGGCAAGAAATAAAATGTTAGGATCCACTTTTAAATGTTCATATGATATATAAAACCTTATATTTGAAAAGTAGCAATATTTATTAACATTAAATTACAGGCATATCATAATTATGTGTTAACATTTAGTGTGAATCTTGAACTTGAATTTCTTCAGCGAGAATATATATATATATTTCTTTAACTACTCAAAGGCTTTAAAACTTTAATCTGTTAGCCTGCTACAAGACTTATTTTTAGTGTAAGCATATGCATAGTAGATACAAATTGTTCACAAATATATTTTTAGCCAAAAAGCTCAACTGTCAAAATACAAACATTCGGGTGTGTGCTTATAACAGGTAAAGAGTTCCAGTTCAAACAATTTAATATGTGTTGTGACGTAATTTCTCATAGATATAAGGTTCGTTTCAACTTGCTTAACCATTATTTATTGTTCGGCATGACGTTTACTTTTATTTTCCTAAAGCTTTAAATTGTAGTTTAGTCATCTGTATTCCAAGAAATGTTTTGACATCCAAAAATGTCAAATTTTGACTCTTATAGGTAAAATAAGAAATGTCAACATCTAATAATTTCTAAAGCCTTGATATCCTAGTGCCTACCTTATATGGCATTTAAAATGTTGGTGATAATATCACATATCACTTTACAGTTTGTTAGTTCAGCTTCACGATTTTATTTTTATCTCTCATTTTTCACGTTTTCAAAATATAAATTTATATATGAAAACATCTTTAGAGAACCATTCTAATTTTTTTTTTAAATAAGCGACTCTCCTAGTAAGATTTGTTCTGTATTTCCTTTTCCTTGCAACTTTATATTTAGCACTAGCCTCTTAAAATTGCCAGTCAAATCAAGCAAAAGATGGAAGTTTTTGAAGGCTTTAGGAATTAGTGAAACATTTTGTGTGTTATATGCTATAATCCTTGGTGGCTAAGAAAATAACTATTTCATCCAAACACTATGAGAATCATTTTAATACATCATCTCTCGACAACCATCAAACGGTTGTAAATGTATGCAAATCCGTATATTTACCATTAATTTCTTGTAGCAGTGCAGAAATTATAGCCTGTTATTTAACGCTATTTTTAGGAGAGAATCAATTACGTATTGGAACAACAATGTTCATAACATTTTCCAGCTCTGATATTTTAAAAATAAGTAGACATAAAAATATGAGCATTTACACACAAATGCAATGTTAGGGTGCTCATTACAATGGAATGGAATGATTGACTGTTAAAGGTTCGTGGTGAACATTTTAACAATACTTTTGTTTTTTCAATCATAAAAGATGCTACAGCTTTCGCAATGTATAATATACCATTGATATCAACATGTCTGTTCCACATGCATTTTAGGAAAATTTATAAAATATCTTCGCCACTTTTATTGTTTTTATGAAAACAATATTTATGAATGTACGGAACAACATTTCATCAAAGATCCGCAATTTTTTTTTGCTAGGAGCTACATGTTCCTGACCCTTGATATAGTTAATAGAAATAAATACATCAAATGCACGTTCACATAATGTAAGTCCAAAATAAAGTCAAATTTGGCCAAAAATATATAAAATGTGTAGACCGCTCCTATAAAACATAAAAAATAAATGGTACGGCGCACCGCACAGACTTTCTCTCTCTTTCTATAAACCCGTAAGATTTCTGAACGGAATAATGTTAATTGTATCATCACCACTTCACATAAGAACATGCATAAAATAATATACAATGATATAGAATCAATGAGAAAAGAGGCGCATCTTTGTCCACCTAAGAAAATTTCAAACAGTTTAATGTCTTCCAAAAGGGTCAACACTTCGTATTAAAATTTCGATTTCTGGTTAAAATTTTAACATTTTATAAGGTGTTGCAGATCTTCAAGTCATCGCATTGATATTTAATTATTCATTTATACATTTTGACCAATAAAAAATGTAAATATTGACTATTGAGTCTAAAATGGAGATAGATCATTGCTATGCAAACATTTCTCCTAAGAGATTTAAGGAAAAATAACATACTTTTTTAGATACTTATATTTAATTACTCTATGGCATTGGAGAATTATTGCGTTAAGACTTAAGTAGTATATGTTTACAACTAAAGCTCACAAAATTGTATTAATATATTTGCAAATATCTCAGAAACTGCTGCTTTTATAAAAATATATGTCAAATAAAAGTTTTTTATTTCTAATAGTCCTACAATTTTGCAATGATAAGTTGTTTAGTTTCTCCAATAGTTGTGGAGATACGGAAATTAACGCTTCTGTAAAGTACCCTAAAAATCATTTTCATAGGAAAATGAAAATAGCCAGTTTATTTATAATCTTAATCAACGCCTAGATACGAATTTTAATCAAAATCGTTTGAGCAGATTTTGAGAAAACCAAATTTTTCTCTTTTCGCCCTTCAGTAAACTACCCTTAATTTTAAGTTTTTATAGACACACAGACAGACGGCATTGCAAAGACTATTTTTTAGGGTTCGGGGGGTCATGAGACGTCGACATCCATCAACATTTCAGGTTAGTTTTTTTTTACGGTCGCAATACTTAAACTTTAATGTCCAAAAAGTTAAAAAAATTCATATAATTGCGTATAGATTGAAAGTTATTGATTTTATAAAAATATGTTTCGGATAAAATATCTGTATTATAAATATATATACATATTTGTAATGCTAAGTAATTTCATATCTCAAATAGTTTCGGAGCTATTATAAAAAATGTTAATTGACGCATCAGACCGGAGCCCTTAAAGCCATTTTGCCGAAATATTGAGGGTAGCCATTTTGTTTGGAATATTTATTAATGTTTATAAATGAAATTTAATCAAAATCGTTAGAGCCGATTTTGAGAAAATCGACTTTTTCTCTTTTTGCCCTTCAGTAAACTACCCTTAATTTTAAGTTTTAATAGACACACAGACAGACGGCATTGCAAAGACTATTTTTTAGGGTTCGGGGGGTCATGAGACGTCGACATCCATCAACATTTCAGGTTAGTTTTTTTTACGATCGCAATACTTAAGCTTTAATGTCCAAAAAGCTAAAAATATATATATAATTGCGTATAGATTGAAAATTATTGATTTTATAAAAATATGTTTCGAATAAAATATTTGTATTATAAATATATATACATATTTGTAATGCTAAGTAATTTCATATCTCAAATAGTTTCGGAGCTATTATAAAAAATGTTAATTTACGCATCAGACCGGAGCCCTTAAAGCCATTTTGCCGAAATATTGAGAGTAGCCATTTTGTTTGGAATATTTATTAATGTTCATAAATGAAATTTAATCAAAATCGTTAGAGCCGATTTTGAGAAAATCGACTTTTTCTCTTTTTGCCCTTCAGTAAACTACCCTTAATTTTAAGTTTTAATAGACACACAGACAGACGGCATTGCAAAGACTATTTTTTAGGGTTCGGGGGGTCATGAGACGTCGAAATCCATCAACATTTCAGGTTAGTTTTTTTTACGATCGCAATACTTAAGCTTTAATGTCCAAAAAGCTAAAAATATATATATAATTGCGTATAGATTGAAAATTATTGATTTTATAAAAATATGTTTCGAATAAAATATTTGTATTATAAATATATATACATATTTGTAATGCTAAGTAATTTCATATCTCAAATAGTTTCGGAGCTATTATAAAAAATGTTAATTTACGCATCAGACCGGAGCCCTTAAAGCCATTTTGCCGAAATATTGAGAGTAGCCATTTTGTTTGGAATATTTATTAATGTTCATAAATGAAATTTAATCAAAATCGTTAGAGCCGATTTTGAGAAAATCGACTTTTTCTCTTTTTTCCCTTCAGTAAACTACCCTTAATTTTAGGGGTAGATATCCAATTCCAAAAACCCCTCGGGGCAACCCTATGAAAACCCTAGATATCAAGTTTCAGCTCAATCGGTAAAATAGTTTAGGCTCTAGTTGGAGGTACAGACAGACAGACAGACAGACAGACAGACAGACAGAAATTCAAAAACCACTTTTTCGGATTCAGGAAGTCATGAAACGTCAAAATTCATCAAAATCTCGAGTTCGATTTTTTTGACGATCACCATACTTTCTCTACCTGCAAGATAGAGAGAAAGTAAAAAGACGATTGAAAAATATATTGCCTTGTTTTGACCAACTTTATGTTGTAGATTCAAGAATAATATATTTATTTCAAATTAATTTAAAAATAAAAAACATCAGATACTTGTATCTAGGAAATCAACTGTTCATTGATCCTGGCCACAGAGTGACAATATACGATCAGGCTAGAGAATGCTTATTGTTGATAAATGTTTTTTTAGTGCGTACGTTTAAGGCAAGGGCCATTAAAAATGTAATCTTAAGTTAGGAATAACCCCCTCCCCTATTGAATCTGAACGAGATCTTAGTCTCCAATTCATTATCATTGAAAAATGTCATCTACATTAATTGTTTTCTATTAGATTATCATATCTAGACCCTTAAAATTTGTTTTAGGCCATATTAAAAATATATTTACCAAAGTAACTTTCTATAAATAGTTTTCTACTCATCTCTAATTTAATCGTTTTTTTTAGATTAAACATACTTATAATTAGTTTTTATTTTCTTAAAGAGAGGATTTCCATACTACAACGATTCATTGAAAACAGACTGCTTATAATAACTGAATACATGAGTTTACCCCTCTAGCCCCCCTGCTTTAACCTACCTGTTTGTTGGTAGGCATAGAGAAGAAACGAAAAATAGAGAGAAACGGCAAGTATTCTCTCTGTTAGATTAAACCGGAAGAAGGACTTAAAGTACACACTTTAGAAAATGAGATAGAAATCTCAAAGCGTTATATCCTTCTTCTAAGGCTGATACCTTAATACACTGACGTGACTAGTCGCGTGCGGCTAGCTACATGCGTTTTACTAACTCGAGTTTTCACACATGCAACTAGGCGTGGCAAGAATTCTTATTGATAGCGAAATGTACAGGTTAAAGAGATTGCAACTCTACAATCCTATCATGTTCATCTTTGCAAAAAACAAAAACGATGACATTGGATACAGCCCATGTTCTTGGAACGTCCTACAAATGTGTGTTCAATCTGCTTTACTATGATCTACGCAAACACGACGATAAGTTTTTCAACTACACAAGAATGAGTGTGAAATATGTCGACCAATTGTTACAACTCATCATTGACGAAATAGAAGGAATGAATACTAAGCTTTTCCAGAGCATACGCCCTGAAGAAAAATTCATGGTCACTTTAAGGTACGTAAAATTTATTTTAGTTATGAATAAACCTTTAGTTGTTAACTATTTAATTAAATAACTCCTTAGTAAGAATCATGTGTAACACTTTCCGAAAATTGGATAGAATCCTCAGAGGAGTGGCCGGATGTTGTTGGCCTATCTGAACTTGAGTTGGAGGATTAGCCACGTTGTTGATAGTGCGATGAGCTTTGTGTAGCAGCACTGTCGCAGGTAGTCCTTTCTGAATTGGTATAAGTCTCATTTTGTGTTTGGTATGCATAGAAAACAGTTTGAGGTTGATAACTCTGAATTAAGTTGATCATTTCAATTTTTGCACTACTCTTTGAATAATCTGTTATTTTTTTAAAAATATCTGCAAGTGACAACAAAAATAATTTGTCAGTCATGGCATTTGCTTTCTTATTTAGATTTAATGCTTTATTTAAAAAAAATTAACCATTTCCAAACCAATGCCATTTTCAGTGCGATTTTTCTTGTGAGGGTAAGTTTGGGATGGTTGAGCTACTGATGGTTTTCTTGTCTCCGGCTAAGTATCACGCTCGATATTCGAAGCATTTGGACCACTTTCTGTTACCACCTTCATACGTACATAACCTCATAGTGTTTTCATGTTGTAACTCTGCAAAGTCATGTTAGTGCAATTAAGAAAGTGAAGTTAGTCAAAAAAATATATAATTAGTTTTTTTAGCTGCGGCACCTCTTTGTACATTCTTCAACCGTCTTATTTCTCTGAAATACCAGTCCCTTATGTTTATACACTTCTTTTGTAGTTGCAAACCTGAAAATAACTAAACAAAAATTGTTATTTTCAGGTACTTAGCCACGAAATGTAGTTTTGGCGAGTTTTACTATAATTTCCCACTAGGGGTGACTACTATCAGAACTATAATAAAACAGGTGTGTTCTGCCATATCGTGTTACTTGCTTTCTGTGATGCAGATACAAGTTCATCAGCATTGATGTCAGAGCCTACGGAAAATATAGTGATTCTTAAATTTTCAAAGTTTCCGCTATCTACCAAAAACGTATAAATAAGGAATTGCAAACTGCAGATAAATTTCTAATATCTATAGCTAATATTACACCAATGCCATAGGTATGTGTTTGTTGGTGACTAAGTATTTCCTCTTTCAGAAAACTTGACGCGTCCGTATCCCGGCATTAATTTAGGCTTCGAAAAAAAAAAATCAACTATAGGCTTAAACTTAAAATAATGTAATTATGGCGTTTTAGCTAAAAAGTGTTTTTTTTTACCAAACTTGTTCGCACCAGCGATGACATTAGATATGACTACATTCTAGACTATTTTACAACATTACATGAGATTTCATGAGATCACCTAAGAAATGCAAGACGTCCAGTGTCTTATTGAGATTTGTTTGTGTAATATTTGCTTGGAGAAGTCCAGGTTCCATGGCAAAACAAATACATTTAACTAAATGTACACCTGGAGATCTAGGCACGTATACACCTAAAATACGTAATTAGTTAGTAACTACATACCAAGTTTTTTTTCCCACCTCCTGTTCTTTTCCGAATTTCTGCACCATTTCTTCACACGTGGTTTTTTTAGGCCTACATTCTTATCACTATATTCCTTAATACTGCTGCTCCACAGTGCTGGTCGTTGTTATATTTCCCTGATGAATAGCTATATATTAAACGAGTGCTTGGATGTCGCCATATCGTACATAAATTAAACACGACCAGCTTCCGCGTGCGACTGTGAGTGAGATTTGTCAGCCTGATGTTCATTATTTTTCTAGCTGTACGTGGCAGCTCAGTCGCTGGTGTGCCGCGTTTTAAATCTTGTCTGCAAGCGACTCGGCAGCCGCACCGCGTCATTGGGTTATGCACCATACAAAGTAATACATATAACTAATGACCACGCGCAACAACACGGGGCTAGCCGCGTCAGTGGGTTAGTAGCCTATGAAAGACTAACTCAAAGGGGCAACAACATTACCTTCCGCCATGGTCATTCGGTCTGGGAGGGGGTGGAGAGGAGATTATATTACTTTTCTTCATGAAAATTGATCACTTAAAAGTTAATTTTTAGGAAGTCAACTTTTTCCACCTCTTCTAAACCCTTAACTCTTCTGCTTGGAGGAATTGATGTTGCATTTAACTGTAAGATGATGATACATTTAAGGCTGTGCCTACCCACCCTGGTGGTGTGTTGAGCTTTCAGCCCTCGAAATAGATGGCGTTGCTAATCTTATACAAACGAGTAAGTTCCTGCCATCATGTTGGAAGAACTACTTGGGAACTAAATTGGAGGATAACTGACCAGCAGAATGATTGGGCCCCACGTATACTTTTCCAAGAACTTATAGATCTGTAGTAAACACAGGACTGTAAGATACGTAGGTGACATAAGTTAGACTGATCCACCACAAATAACAGTACTCTAGCTACACTGATGTTCCATGACATATTTTATTTTAATTTTCTATTGCTACTGTTAGTTGTATGAGAATGTTCAAATTTGTATTTTTTTATGAATGTATGCACAAATCCTTCATTCACATAAAACATTGTGAAATTGATTTGTCAAGTATTGAGGAGTCATAAACTAACATTTAAAAACTTTAGATTTCTCATTAGTTTTTCAGGCACTTTTAATACCCACCTACTGTCATTTTGGTGAGTGTTTCACCTGTATCTGTGGTCCAGATATTATCAGGTGTGAGAAAACGTGCAATAAAAAATAATAAAATGAATTGTTTTTCACTACCCCGTTTGGGTTATATCAATTTATATATAATAATTAGATTCATAGAGTAGAGATAAGGAGGGTAGAGTTGTGGGAAATCAATAACACAATTAAAAAGTAGAACTGCGTCAGTATTGACATAATATTTGTGTTGTGTAGTTAAGAAATCACTAAAATAAACCACTTAGTTTGAATCCTGGTCGAATAAAACTTTTCTTTGTCCTATTCACAGTGGCGTGGGAAAACAAGTAGGGTAGCTTTCGAAGCCTAAGACAAACACATTTCTGTATAATATGACTCGTCTTGACTATAAAAAGCTATAAACCATAGGCAAATGCTATAGATTTATGGAAAACGATAGGGTGGGTGGGATCGTAAACATACATCTCGGTGAATGGGGATGTGTGCCTTCCTTAGTCCTCTATTAATATAAATATGTGGGTGGCCCGAATGGGTGGTAAGACGCAGTTCACAAAAAATACTGTACAATACATAGGAAGTTTAGAAAAATAGTGAGATATTATGTTACACACATAGCTGTTCGAATGCTTTAAGACGTCACTCATACACTAGATTGGTTTGTCTATTACTGGGAGGTCGGGGTTCGAACTCCAGAAAGGTGTACGAAAATTAGGGTAAATTTGTCATAAATTCTACCTTTTTCGTCCTTAGAAGCAGAACAGAAACTAACGCCTATTTTCACACACAAACCGTTGGTTTGTTCATGCAAGTGTGTATGCCTACCAAATATTGTAAAGATACAGGGATGTGGTGGGGACCACTTCAATCTTTTTTAATGATAGCGATTTTATGTCAGAGCTACTATACAAATTTTACGGCCATTTTGACCTCCACTCATGTTTTACTCTAAAAAGTATGCCTCCACCCCTTTCCCGCTCTCACAAGTAAAGCAATTTTTTTCTCCTTTTGTATGTTAGACACTCTTCATTGTGCTGTTATTAATTTTTTTCTAACAGAAATAGGATCAATTCAAAGTTATTGTTCATTTATATATTATTTCTTCACAAAAGTTAGATTTTTCCCTTGTACTCGTAGTATAATTATTTTTTTACTTGGATTGTATGAATGTGAAAGTTGAGTTCCAAAAGGAGTCCTGCCAAAATTACGCTTAGTTTTTCGCAAAACACTGTTAGTAATATAAAAGCATCAGCGAGAAAGTTCTTTTGGGATAAGCTCAAAATTACTAATTCCGCTGATATGGTAGAATTTTGGGGAATGTACCCGATATTGTGTGGAGGGTAAGTCTAAAACCATTACGAAAAAACCCAATAAACACTCTTAGTAGTACACCCAGCTGAGATTTGAATTACAAAGATGTTCTTCTTCACACATAGACATTTTTGAATCTTTATCTTTCCTTTGAACATGCATGTACCAAATCCCTGACCACTTTCAGTTAACTGCAATGACGCCACTGTTCGGATAGCTATTTCTTCTTTTGGAACATCTGCTACACTCAGGAAGTTTGCTGACACAGAGTGAATTGTGACCTCGCATAAAGTTGTTTTAGAAACCCTCTTTCAGTTCCTAATTGCTAAAATCCATCCTCTGTTACTTTTATGATCACCGCTAAAATATTTCGTGCATCACCACGTCTTTTATCAACATCTGGTACTTAGACCCTAACAGTGGCTCCTGCAGAGGCTGTCAGAGATTTTCTATCTAAATATGTATTCATTTTCTTCACTTGCCTCTCAAAATTTTTTAGCTTCTTTTCACCCAAAAATAGTCTCTTTGTTGTTATATAATAGGCGGAAAATAACCGATGATGAATTACTTTCTTCATTATCTATCTTCATTTTCTGTTATTTAGACTACAGATCAAATGTAGAGCTCTGTTACAATTTTGATACTTGTTTTCTTTAGATGTTTCGTCTAAAAAAACGCAGCATGTAGCCTTAGGCCTTTTTCTGGTTATAGAATCTTCATTCTGCCCTGCATCATCTTCTTCTGCATTGTCATTGGCTTATAAAATTTTATTTTCACTAGCACTAGCATTATTTTATATACTCATTATAAAATTTCTAGCTCCTCCTCAGTTTTAATATCCTGGATCACATATTGAGGTAGAGTAGAAGTACCCAGAGAAACTTTTACCTTCCAATCAAATAAGGCTTCATATGTTGTTCGCTTATTTCCAGAATGATATCCTCGATTCTTCATCAACTGTTCAAACTTTAAAGCTTTACTCCACTTGTTTGTATTTTCATTCTGCATCCACATTGATGGTATATTCTCTAAATACTGATTAGTCCTTTCGACACCTCCTGGACTTTGAGTGTCTTGTCCTCCCATTGTCCAATACTCTTTCAAGTTGTCTACAGTTTTTTTGTCAAATTCCCTGTCATTATCAGAATGCAAAACTGATAGCGCTCCATACAAAGTAAATATATCTATTAAGTGGTTGACATTCTCTTTGGACATTTTACTTTTGAGAGGTTTCAGGACAGCAAATTTTGTAGGGTGGTCTTGGTACACCGTAATCTATATCTATAAAAACTAAATACCACTAACTCACTCACTGACTCACTGACTGATCACTGTATCTCAAGAACAACAAGGCTTATAAATCTGAAATTTTGCATGGTGGTTCTTCTTATACTGTAGAGATGCACTAAGAAAGATTTTTAAAAAATTCGACTCATAATAGGCCTAAAATTGGCCTAGGACCTAAACCCATTTATCAGTTTATTTCCAGGGTAACAAGACATATAGCGCTGAAATTTCGCATGGCGGTATGTCTCAAATGTTCATTGTTCACTAAGAAAGGCAAAAATTCAGATTCTAAGAGGCCTAAAACTGACCCAAGGCCAAAACCCATTTATTCCCCCTATCGCCACATGGTGGTTCGTCTTCTACTCTCTTTTTGCACGATGATTCTTCTTTTACCGTAGAGGTGCATTATAAAACGCTTTTTGAAAAATTCGGCTTTCAAGCGGCCTAAAACTGTCCTCAAGCCTAAAACCATTTTTCAGTTTTTCTAATCCCGTATTGGTCAATTATGTCTTTAACAGTTGTGCGGGGTCTTACCCGATTTCCCTTAGCGAAAGGCATTCGTTATGTAGGCGTATGGTAATTTTTCTTTCCGACTCCGTTGTTTCCTTGGATTTCCGTCTTATTGTTATTTTACACTTTTTTTTATATAAACATTGCATTAATCTTTATCTTAGAGTGCTTAGAAACGAACTGAAGTGTATAATAAATGTTTTGAAATGAACTGAGGTGTGAAATAAATCTATCAATTGTTTTTAATATGTAAGGATTAAAGGTAAAAGTCCACTGTACGAATAATTTTGACAGCATGTTTTAATTCCATTTATTTATTTTATAGCATTTATGAAGTTATTACATAATTTATGTTTATTAAATAAGGTTTTATTTGATCTAAAGCCACGTATGTATAAAAATATTTATTTGAAAACAATAAAAATCGTATACACACAAATTAAAATGGAAAAAAATCAACACAAGTGTACGAATATTTATGACTGACTGTACCTACGTTTATTTCGGAGATTTTTCATCACAACGCTATAGTTACGTTCCAGGCTCAGTGCAGTTGCTACGCCACTACTGACCCCTACTGTACACCTATGTCAACCTGTTCTCTTGCTTTATTTTCTCTTCACGTTCAATTTAGTTTTTCCATTTATTTTCTACTTCAAAATACCTACTTTTATTTATGATTCATTGCTATCACAACGCCATAGTTGTGCTACCAGGCTTTCCTTTCATTTTTAGAATTCCATCTTAAGATAATATTCTTTTCACATAAACAGAGTTCATTTTTATGACCTTTTTACCTGGAGTTCCTGTATATAAGTTTTAAGGAGTTTTAGAGCTTTATTTGTTTGTTTTTTTAGTTTTAGAAGTTTTTTTTTTAAGTTCCTGTCAGTTCTGTTTTAGGCTACCGTTCAATAAAGTTTAGTTTGGTTTTAAGATAGGAAGGAGTTGTACTCTCGAGATTTCTTTTTTTCTCTGCTTTCAATATTTATAGCTGTTTTGCCATTAAATTTTGTTGCTGATATTATCTGAGCGCGACACTTTCTACTGATTCTTATTTTGTTACAAATTTTGTATTTATGTCATCTACCACATACCTAAAAACATACAGATTATTTCTCATAGCTACCTCTATTTTCCTTTTCTTTTCCCAATACACAGTACTAGGCATGGAACTCATTGATATTGACGGCGTGATGGTACCTCATTGTGTTGTGCCTATGAAGGTGGACGGATCGTGTTTCTACTATTCCCTATCTTACTTCATGTTTGGCACTGACTCGCTGGCACCTTAGGTGTTGGCCAGTGTCGTACAGCACATTAATTGTAATAGCTGGCTATGGTTTCAAGAGTTCACTATGATGCCGTGTGCTAACATATACAGAACCATGGTTGAGTACCAGGCTCACATGTCCCCTCACAGCACATACGCCACTCATTGAGAAATTAGGGCTGTTGATGAAATATACCCTTACCATCTGGTGGTGTATCGTGATGGCAAGGTAATTATACAGTCTGAAGAGCCTGTTGAGGGAAGGCCCATATTACGTTTTAGGTGTTCTGGTCCCATGATGTCATCGCATTTTGAACCGCTCATACCTCAATATGTTCCTCCTCCTCAACAACCACCCGTTGTCTCTCGCCCTATTCTTACATCACTAGATGTAACCATCCCTGCAAGTATTGTTGTCCAGCGCTCTGCCAATGACAAAACCGATAGTGAATTTTCTTTTACTGATTCATCTTACCCTGCTCTTCCTAAAAACCAGTGTCTTTCTGTTGTGCCTGTTGATGATCTGAATTCTCCCCCTGACTTGGACAACATTTCCAAAGTTACTCCTTCCACTGAAAGAAAAATAGAAAAAGAGCGCTGCGGTAGACTCGCCGATAGAATAAAAAACCCATAGGGAGTCTGTAAAAAATATACTGAGAAAAGCCCCAATGTTCATAGGCGGTCAGGTTTATGATGAGAAAAATCCAAACTTTAATAGGAAGGCTGTTAAGAAGTACACTGCGAAAAATCTTGACATTCATAGGGAGGCTGTCACGTAATACACTGATAAAAATCCTGATGGGAATAGTGCAGCACTTAAAAAATACAATGAGGCAAATCCCGATGTAAACAGAGCTTCCGTATCCAGATACGCAAACAAACATCCAAAAGTCAATCAAGATTGGTTACGTGGAAAATAAAATCTTTATCAGGATTCAAATAAGACTGCAATACTGACTACGGTAATGACGGGGTTGTTTCTATTGGACAGAAAGTCGAATGTAAGTAGTGTCACGCAAAAAAGTGTAAATAAGAAAGCCTAGGTCAATGTTGTAGCAACGGCAAGATACATCTTCTTCCAAATGAACATATTCCTGATCATCTCCTCAGCCTCCTTACTAATGATCATCCCGAGTCTCAGCATTTTATTGACAAACTTTAGGAAGTATAATGGATGTTTTCAAATGACCTTTGGAGCTAAGGAGGTACATGAGGGCAATTTTATGCCAACTTTTAAGGTTCATGGTCAAGTTTACCACAGGATAGGAAGTTTGTTACCTTCATCACAACAATACCCCTCATTTTTACAAATATATTTTGTTGGCATTGATGAAAAAGAGGTGGAAATTTTGTCTAATATCTTCCCTCTTGTGAAGCCCTAGTTAGTTGGACAACTTCAAAACGTTTTGCATGATCACAATCCTTACATACGAGATTTTAGAACAGCGATAGAGAATGTCCCAGAAGGTCAAGAGTTTAAAGTTGTGATTCGTGTGGACCGAAAACCTTCAGCTGAACATAGGGGTCGATATAACGCGCCTAAAACTAGTGAGGTGGCTTTGGCGATTGTGGGGCAAGAGTTTGAAAAGGGGGACATCGCTATTCACAGCAGACATACTAAGTTGGTGCGGATCAGTGAAACTCAACGTGCTTCAGTACCCTCTTATGTTCTTCTGTGGAGAAGATGGATACTCCATTAGCATCCCCCAGCTCTATCCAAATTCCAAAGCCCCTCTTAAGAAAACAGTTTCTGTTTCAAATTTTTACTCTTACCGAATCATGGAAATAGAGGTTCAAGTAAACTACATCTTACTCAATCGCAGTATTTTTAATCAGTTTTTGGTTGACATGTACGCAAAGATATAAACAGAAAGACTGCATTTCATTAGACAAAACCAGAGTAAATTGCGGACGGAAAACTACGTACACCTGCGGGACGCCATGTGCAAGGGAAATGGGCAAGTTTCTGATCTTGGCAAGTTGGTTGTGCTTACTTCAAGTTTTACTGGTGGGCCCCGTTACATGCACGAGCGGTTTCTGACTCACCGTACAAGCTCCGGGAACTATTTTCTGTCAAGTTGGTGTTTTGTCAATTCGCAGATCCTTTAAAACTTTGGGAAAGCCACAGAGACAGTCTTTATGAGGATATAAAAAGGCAGGTGGAGAATGAGTTTCGAGAGGTTGGCATTGAACACTGTATAGACATTGCTTACAATAAATGCTAAGTGCTTTTAGAAAACGTAGTATTTTCACAGTTTGGCCTTCCCTCACCGTCTAATGATATAAATGAAGTTAGTGTCAATCGCGAATACCTTAGAGAAATTTCTTACGACGTAGTCCAACTTTCTGAATCAGTTGCTCAAAACGTTACTAAACTCAAAACAGAAAAAAGTCAAGTAAATCAAAAGATCATTGATAGCGTTGGTTCAGATTATGGATGGCTTTTCTTTCTTGACGCTCCAGGTGGAACAGGTAAAACGTTTTTGATTAATCTGTTGCTTGCCAGTGTAAGGAAAAACAAGAAAATAGCGATCTCTGTATCTTCATCAGGTATAGCTGCGACTTTGTTAGACGGTGGGAAGACAGCACATTCTGCCTTCAAATTCCTCTCAACCACAATTACTCTGAAGTTCCTCTTTATAATATTTAAAAACAGAGCGATACGGCTACTTAAAGAGTGCAAGTTGATCGTTTGGGATGAGTGTACTATGGCTCACCAGGGAGGAATAGAAGCGTTTGACAGGACTCTCTAGGAAATTCGGAGGACATTCGTAGTAGTAAACATCTGATGGATGAGATTACTGTACTACTGTCTGGGGACTTCCGGCAGACACTAACTGTCGTGCCTCGAGGCACACGTGCTGATGAGGTAAAAGCCTGCCTCAAGTCATCCTACCTGTGGCCTACAAGTCCTATCCTTTAGAGTGTGTGAGGGTCCAATGGCACCAGACTGCAGGTGAAGTTTTTACATAGTAACGTGATTGAAGCAACCATCTTTACAGGATGTGGTGCGAGAGAAACAGTTTTCATACCCCGCATTCCTTTGATTCCCTCCGACTATCACTTTCATTTCAAACGAATGCAATGCCCCGTCAAAGTATGCTTCGCAATGACGATAAACAAAGCTCAGGGGCAGTCTTTGAAAGTTTCTGGTGTGGATTTAAGTAATGACTGTTTCTTCTTTGGCCAGTTGTACGTAGCCTATTCACGTGTAGGCTCTCCTGACAGCCTCGTGATTCTGCAGCCAGAGGGGCGAACGAAAAATGTAGTTTACAAGGATGTTTTATAAAAAGTCTTTAGCCAAATTCACAATGTTGTTTAAAATATATGTTGCTCTTATTTTCCTTTCCCTTATAAATATCGAACAAGTTCATTTCTATTTCTTAGTACAAAAAAGCAATTTCCTCTAATGATCTTAAAGAGTACTCCGTAGCGAAGCACGAGTATTTAGCTAGTTTATTTATATTCCTCATC
>CABFWB010000571.1:28388-45317 GCA_902151455.1 Timema bartmani
TTAAACTCGGATAAAATTAATAGTTTCACAACAATACCTTTCCTTACGCCTTTTTTATTTCTTATTTTATAGCATGACTCACAAAGCTGAATGTAAAGTTATATCCCATGACGTGTCATATTTTTGGAACGATCGACACGTTCGGTAATCATGCGTACTTGTCCACCACGCCCAATGGACAAGTGATCCTCGTTAAACACATCAAATAATTCACTATTGGGCACCTAAAATATTACTGCACAGTTGCCGTCTCTTACAGGAAATATTAACTTTCTTTTCTGTTGAACAAACATTGCGTCATACCTTTTTAAAAACCAATAATAACGATTTTCCTTCTGCACTGTACTTTTCGCATCATAAACCACACTCACAATTTTATGGTACATCTCGTCAGAAACAAAAACACTATTTTTAGCTGAACGATCACAAACTGACTTGAGTTCATCATAAAACTTAGTTTTCATACTGGCAATATGAGACACAACAGCTGCTTCTGGCTCCATGACAATTGACGCTGAAGTCACTGCTGCAGATCGAGGGCATTCTAAACAATTGAATCACGTATTCATTATTTCATAGTGATGATTCACAACTCTGTTAATACTTTGTCTGCTCAACGATCTGTAATATAATCATTGCCTGGACAAATTATAAAGGAAATTTCATTTCCTAGTTTGCCGGATGAATTGCATTGTACGCATTGCATATATTGCAGGATTTTACACCTTACCGGTAAAATATACACTTTATGGCAATACTTTTGAAGTTTTACTTATTCCAATAATTGTTTATAGTTGTTATTATTGAACCAGATTTTAATAGACACCACACAAAATCCCCTACGATATATAGGTTAAGAAGTATGTTGAACTAACAATGTTTTCACAAATCAGTTAAAACAAATGGTCCCCCCCCCCTACTCCTCTATGGATGCAAATCTGTGTGTACTATCTTAAACAATTACCTAACTTATCCATACCTTATTAATTGATTATAATATAATTATTCTTTTATAACCTTAGTTTTACGTTCGATAACAATTACAATTAAACCACCAAAGACCATTTAGGGCTATATCAAAGTATATATTGAAACACAACACTAAGATCTCACAATTGGTGGACAAAATTCTTAGGTACGTTTCATGCAGCTGTGTTTTGAATTTTCAAGAAGATATTAGTTCACATTTCCAACCGTTATAATTAGGGGGTCTCATTAGTTCCAATCTCAGCAAGGCTATATTGGTGGATGTAATGCTAAGTCTGACACCTGTGTTTTGGCTATCATCAAATTACAAGTACTAATTTGAATCAAAATTATGCTTTAATAATGAGAAATTATGCTAAGAATAAGTGCACTGGTATTTGCCAGGAACTGTGAACAAATCACTTAATAAAATCATCTCCAGATAATTAATTTTTTACTGGGTTTATTTTACTTGCATTTTTCGAACACCCTGATTATTATCACCACACAACCTACAAATTAACCTGATACTAATAAAACCGCAAAATTCAGTTCATCGTCGACAATTTACCCTAAGTAAATTTTCTACCATGCCGGGGATAGAACCCGGAACCCGTAACACAGTTATCAGACGCGCTACTTAATGTGGTAATGTGTCTGACTAATTACAGTGAATTCGCGAAGGATTTGAACTCTGACCTAATTACTATCTGTGACAAAGTGTATTGAGAATATAACGCCTTAGACCGACCGACCACCACTGTGGATACCTAGTTATTTCATTCAAAAGTATATTATGGTATATTAAATTGTTGTAGCAAATAACATACGGTATATTTTCATATATTTAAAGTTGTCTCTGCAATTACAACAAATCCAGCCTACAACTATACAAACTGAGAAGTATATTTGTTTCCACAATGAATGTAAAATTGACTATACATTTAACTTGTAGCCAATTTTATAAATTTTTATGTGAATGTGATGAACTGGCCTCTTCAGTTTTCAATGCTACAACTGTCTTAAAACTCGCTTCGATGGCCCCATGATATAACGCACTACTCTTGCAATAGACTAGACTGCCGATGACGGGGAGATCGAGGTTCGAATCACGATCGGGTAGTGAAGTTTTTTTCCAAAATGGTTTTCCACTCACCCTCCGCAAATATGGCTACACTTCCTTTAAATATAACCTTCCTAATCTCTAAAACCATAAGCATAATTAGTTCATAAGCGTACAACCCAACTGGTAGTAAGACGCGGTGCTAAAAAAAAAAAGTTTTATTATAGTCTACTCTTAAAACCCGGGCAGTGTGTAAATCATGTTTCCCAATCAGCAAATTCAAAACGCCACCATACATAAATGGGAGGTGCTATCGACCCGTAGTTATTTAAAAAAAATAATTTGAACTATTCTTATAATTTCTTTCACATAATATACCCATGTAAAATCATAAGTAAAAAAAATTCTAGCAAGAAAACCTTTTAATACTTTACTTTAAATATTTCAAGTGCTATAATACATTAAAATAATATTCAACCTCTTGTAAAATATATCCATTTAAGACTTTGCAGGCAGATTTCACAACTATTAATACAGTCACTATAAAATGTATTGGTTTTCTCACACAATTGGAACGAGACTTATGACGTGATATATTTGCTAACTCATGAAACTGAGACACAAAGCCAAATTTCATGTTTTATGAAAAAATAAGTGGTTTAAACTTTTTTTTTTTGTAGTTTACATTGTTTCACTGGATGCATAAGTGAATTTTATATGAGATAGCATGCTTATTCCATAGAAATAACATTGTTCATCTTTAAGATTCAAAATGGCAACTCCGCTTGGTTTAGAAAGAACAGCGCTAACGGGGACACCAAAGGGTCAGAAAGAGATGGTAAGTGTCCTTAAGAGCCTGAACTGCAATTTAAGAGTGGAATGGCCTATAGGTGACCAAACAACCCCCAATGATCCTGGAAACGTTGACAGCCAGGAAGAGTTGCACGAGTACCTATATTTATGAATAAAATCTATTTTATACTAGGCAGGGAATTTGTAAATGGCCACTATATAGCTGAGCAATATAAGGTATCCCATATGTTAGTATTCTTTATTTTTAAATTAACAGACATGGTTAGAATATCACAATTTCAAGGCGAAGAAGGTTTATCTAGTTATTTATCGCAATTAAGCACACACAATAACAAGAAGTTAATTTCTTGACTATCTGTCAAGGGTGTCCTGGAATTTAATGACAACTTTTTCTTTTCATTTAAAAAGTTTCTCGTCTAATGCCTCTTTGCTCATGATGGATATTCATGAACTGTTGATATCAACATGTGAAGAAAATTAAATTCTGTTTGTACTGGAGCAATATTTTTTAAATTTTATCAAACAAAAGTTTTGCCATAAAAACTGCAAACACACTGGGCTTTTCTAGCGTCCCCTTCCGTCTCACCTTAAAGGTTCTTTTTATGAAAATTGGAGTTTATAAATAGCTTTCTTAAAAACAAAGTAATCTTTTAATAGGTCACAACATATTCTTTTAAGATAATGAAGGATTGTTTTCGTGGTGTTGGAAGTTGCAACGCTTCCATTTCTATCAGAAATACCACAGTTTAAAGATATTTTCTTTGTAGTGTTTGGTGCCTTCAATTATCTTACCTCAGTCATAGATAAAAAGAAACCATTAAAACCATCCCTTAGATCATTGGTTCACCACTTTAGCAGAATTAAAAAATACTATTTTAATGTGATCAATTCTCATGTTTTTCATAAAAATATTCTAGCGCCCCTATAGTCTATACACACGCATATACACACACGTCTATACTCTGATTTTATGGGAATCCCACTGTCGACCACCAATATTGATAAAAAGTCACTTAAATTTGACATTATAATTATATATCAAATAACACTTACTACTACAAATTCCATCTAAAAATGTATCAATAGCTTCCAATGGTAGGCCTATTTCTTTATGAATAACCGTGTACATTATATTTACATAACTAATTAAACGGTATAATAATGCAAATTCATTCTTTTCCCCGCCATCATGGCAACATGAGCTTGCATTTTTCATATAACGTGCTTTCTATGATAATCAGACTGTAAACATGCTCCAGAATAGGGTAGTGTCGAACTGTCAGGAGATTTCAGATGCAAGCTCTTTTGCTGTTTTGATTGGTGGTGCAACCGCTTAGTAGCTGCCTCATAAACCTCTTCCATATGCAATTTTATCGATCCCAGTATAATGTAAATGTTGAATGACAGAATCAATATTAACAGAATGGCAGATGGTTGTTTTTTGTATTAAAAATTCTAAAATCATCCGGTTATCCTTTTCTAACTAAACAACTAAAAATGAGGTTTAACAGCTTAACTCAGCCTGTAGCGCGCCCGCCCACTGATCTTAGGGTACTAGTTTCGATTCCTTTTAGGTTTATAAATTGATTTTTTGTTAGCTGGTACTGCAGCCTGGGGTCTGGGTGTTGTGAATGTCTTGGAATTAAGTTAATTTGCTAGTCGTGTAATTATATAGCCAATCATTTTGTATTCAGAAAGTGCGCGTTTAAGTAAGATCAGCTTCCCCTTTCTCCATCCCCCCTTCTAACCCCACAACCAGAAGATACTAAAGTATGTAATAAGTATAACTTATAAGGATGTATATATATAATCATATAATATGTTTATTTTATTGAGTTGCCGTATTTAGACCCTCTGACCTAGGCGGAAGATTGTATAGATCCGACCCTGATGAAATGTGTGAAAGGGCAAAAGATTATTCTTTGGACAGAATGAGAGTTGCTTTGCTTGATAGATGCTTTGATGGGAGATTGATAGGATAATGGTGGAGGGGAGAGGGGAGAGGGGAGAGGGGGGTTATAAGCTATAGATATCGTGTGCGCTTGGAAGGTACGGTTGGGAAGTGGTTGGGGGGAGTTGGCGTCGAGCTGAAAAATAAGGTTTGCTGGGTGCCAGGTGTTTGTGTGACGTTTGACAAACATGAACGTATCATATTAGCAAGGATTGGGACAACAAGCTTTGTTCGACTTAGCCACTTTGGGTTAGGGGAAGAGTCCAGATTCAAACCCTACTCCCCTACTCCCACTTGTATCCCACTCTCCCTTTTCCCCTACGTCCGCCCTTGTGTAAAATTTGGTTTGACGTGAGAATCCTCTCGTTTATGCATTTGAGCTATAATTTATGACAGCTTGCTTCTAAATTAGATTTGCGTTGATCATGTTAATGTCCCATGATGTTTACTTATTTACTTTGGTGCTGAATTTAGTACAATCCAACTACTAATGTGTATACAACCAATTATAATGAAAACTATTAACAAAACCAATAGTCATGGAAACTTGTGCATAATTTTTTCACTAGCGCTTGTCATAGCTATGAGCAGAAATAGATTATAGTAAACTATAAAAAAATGTGTTAAAATATTTCATAATTTGCAATAAACTTTTAATTTTATACAAACACTATTTTCTTAACAGAATTTTATTGTTATTATTCTTTAAACAAAGATAAAAACATATTCCATGTGAATGTGTGTCGTAAATAGATCGTAGTAGCTACCTACTTCCCTGGTTATTTCATGAAAGTCCAACACTATTTCAGTACAAATTGATACTACTGACATAGGTTCTTTTTTATTTAACTTTTTATCACAGCTTCTCACTACCTTTTTAGGTTATACGCATCTATTATAATTATTCTAATGGGGTGGAGATGAGGAAGGAAGCATTTTAGAGGTAATCTAATTAAATTTTTGTGGAAGGAAATTGGGTTACCATTTAGGAAACAACACCCTCAATAGACCCAACCGGGATTCGAACCCCGATCTCCCGTCATCTGTAGTACCAAATATCGCCCGTGTGTTTGGGTCATGAAATGATGTTTGGGTGGTGGCCAACAATAAAACATATCGGACCTTTAAATTAATTGCCTTTGTTGTTTGGGTCTTATTTGAAACAATTAGTGATGTGGTTGAGACACTAATAATTAATTTGGGATTGAAAATTCACCTTTCACGCTGGGAAAACTCGGATGAACTATAAGTTTATCGGGGTTTATTACATATGTGGTCCCAGTTGGTAACTGTCCCATTTGTATTTGGTTCATCTATATAAATACAATTACCATTCATAAACTTGATTACTATATGACATAAGGAACTCAAAAGGTCATTGCTGTACTTACGAAACTATGCCACCTTTCCCCATCTTGAGTTAGTTCTATCCAGTCCACCTCACTACGCCCTTGATAATTAGTTTTAATAAAACTATTTATTCGGTTTGTTTAGAGTTAAATTATAGATAATTTAAACTCTAGTCCCTCACTTGAGTGTATATATCCTGAAATGGAAAGTTAATTAAAATTCTAGTTTTCAATTGAACAAATATGTCTTTTTACACATATAAAAAAACTCTATGGTGTGAGATCGCAAGCGAGCTGTACCTACCCAGTGGTCGCCGCCGTTAGCGATGATATTGCCAATATTTGCGGATGAATAGTGTTATGTGGTCAGCACTACAAACTCTTCTACCGCTAATTTCACGTTTCTAAACCAGAGCTGCTACTTCTTTATCAAGTAGCTCCTCATTTGTCCTCACGAGGCTTTGACTCCGTTCCAGACCCTCTGCCTCACATATAAAATCTGGAAGCGCCGAGAATCAAACACGTGATCTCTGGATCTGTAGCTAGCAACTCTGACCACCAGGCCACAGATGCGGTATATTTAAATTTATATAATTATTATATTGAAGTAAAAAAACTGTAGGAAAAATAGCAAAATGTTATGACACAACGCAAATGTACTAGTGCAACTCATAAATGAATTTTTTCCCTTGATACTACAAACATTCATACAAATTAACTGTACTTTGATTATAGAAGACATACAAAAAACGGTATGGCGACAATATACAGGTCTGCAAACCAGCAAAAAATGACCTTTGACACCGTGACCGACTTTTGGATCACCTGGATGCAGATAGGTTGACCAGCTAACACAACTTTACCTAATTTCAGTTCATCTTGATGCTATTCCTTTTGCGATTCGGGTAGGTAATCCTTGGCGACGTCATCCCTCCTCTTTGATGTCGCAATCTGGACGGGAAATCCCCGCTCTACCGCTGCCAGCTTGATGGGGAGCTTCGACAAACTGAAACACGTCTGACTCGACCAATAACGTCATATTAACCGTTCCATACCCTATAAATAGACGGAGAAATTAGCGCGCTTATTCAGTCTTGAAATATATTTTGCTTAGTAGAGAACGTGAAACACGCCAAGATCAGAGATGGACAACTTGAACGGGATTTACAACGAAGTACCAGATTGTACAGGTGTCTCAGGTAATTACATTTGTCTATTAATGCTAAATTGTGAACTATTATCCATAAATGAGAAATTGTGAAATGTTATTTTTGTTACATTTATATTTGTTGGGTTGTGAATTTTTATTATTTTATTTGTTTCAGGCTATGCTCTGTTTGATTTAGGCACCAGCCCTCTGCTGTCCAATGCCGTAGAAGAGATTGATGCTCAGCCATCTGTGTTTAGAGACACATTCGAAGATACAAAATTACTCTTGAGCTTGTGGGATGAGAATGGAATATTCACAGCTCCAAAGGAAATAGAAGCATGGAATGCAATCAATTCAAAAGGTAAGCCATTTGGTTATATTAGATATTAGAAAATGTGTCCACTTAATCTGTGTGGCATTTATATTCTCACACTTCAGCATTATTGATATTGCGAGACATTTATATTCTGACACTTTAGCATCATTGATTTTGTGAGGCATTTATAGATATTATGTCTTACACCTTAGCTCAAATGGTAGCATGCCTGCTTATGGGAATAGGTGTCCCAAGTTTGAGTCCTATAAGCATTGGGTATTATTGTGAAAATGAGTTTGACCTGTTATATCGTAGGTACTGTGTATAATATTTTGTCGCACTTACACTAAAAGGCGCTAACACACTTTTATTTCGGTTTCAGATGTCTGGGGGAGTAATGGGATGTTCCCTATATCCGTGACACCTATGATCCGGCATAATATTCTGGAAATTTTGCCCACACCACACCCACCGCTGACAATAACGCAACAAGCGTTAATCGGGGACATTTTCTCGGCCCTAAATCGGATAGACGCCTCCATAGGTGAAAGCATTTTTTATTACTTTAGTGAAAAAAGTTTTACAAGCTTTTAGAAAAATCATCAAAGAGTATTTTGTGTTAAATAGTTTGAGGACATTTTTTAAGTAGACATAGTATATTCTGACAAAAATGTTAGATAAACCGCTTGAATAAAATAATAATTTATCAAAGCACTTGTCAAATTGAACCGCTGAAAATTTAATTGCATCCTGGATATATGTATTAGTATATTTCCTGAGCATTGTGTGAAATAAACAAGTTTTTAAAATAAAAAATAAAATAAAAAGCTGGTAGTTAGAGTGACTGCTGGGTCTATTTGGGTATCGTGGTAACAAACATCACCCAAGAGCATAATTACATTTTATTGACAGTTTTGTTTTAGGACAGTGTTTTAGAAGTACTTGTTTGACTTTGACTTTGAGTGTTTAAATATTTTTAGAGAGGAGGAACAAGATTTTAAAAAAAATTCTGTTGTTTCAGACGAGATGGAGGCCGCTGATGAAGCCACTAATGGTGTTACCGCCATCTTAGAAAACATTGCCAGTCCTGCCAACAAGACCAATGAAATTTTAGGATCCTCCTGGATGACTCCGGTTTCTATGGTGGGATGCTCTCAGTGGCCACTGGCGGGGAAGCCTTGGTGGTGGATGGCCCTTCAACTGCACATCAGCCTTCTTCCCTTGAGTCTATTGGCCAGCTACATCAGGTAGGTGGAGGTTTGCCTAAAAGTGCTTCTCATCGTATCATCAAGGAGAGAACCAAGCAATTGTAGCGTTTTAATTACGTTGACCGTGAATTATTCTTACGTTTAGGGACGCCAAAAGGTAATCATAAACGCTCAGAATGGGTTGAATGAGCAAATAAATGATTTGCTTCGTCTTCTCCAAGATCATGATGTCAGTGCCGAGGATCACGTAGAGCTATTATTATACAGCCAAGACTCGTGTTCAAGGCCTGTATTTGTTTAATTCAGATGAGTGGATCAGCTTTACGTGTGAGCTTTGCTGGATAATGTATAGCTATGGCTACAAATAGTGCCAAGCTACTCACACGGATCTCTTTGTATGTCAAGTTCCGCCACTTTAAATAACCCGTGTAGCGGGGTAAGCATAAATATGATAAATTCTCCCCCGATTCCACATACAGTCGAAGAAATCATTGAATCATTGTGGTTAAAATTTCGACAACACACTTGACCTTACCCATGCATTGCTCGTCGCCAAAGCTGTAAATTACTTTGAAAGAGTACTGGGATATATAATCATGAACACTTTGAGACAAATAGAAATGAATCATTATATTCAAAAATACAATCAGATTAACAATGCCATACCACACATAGGAATCTGTTAAATGTGGTGGAGTCGCCGAACTGAAAGAATTTCAAGAACGCGTATAGCCTGAAGGGATAGTAGCACGTGGTCCTAAAGAAAATTTCAAGCATACTTTTCCGAATATAAAATCAAGCTATTCTGGAAATGTTGGGGAAAATAAGTCCTCTTTGAGGGGCCTAGCCCAACCTAACATTCATTTAAGGAACACCTAGATCTATACGTTGACTACGATAAGCAATACCATTTTGAGGTTACGTTCTTGATGGCTGCCTTTAAGTGTGGGCACTTTTACTGTGAATGTCGCGGGGCATTCAGTAGTAAGAACAAACACAAATTTGACTCTGCGTTCAAAAAGATGCCACTCTAAAATGATTTGCAGTAGATATGATCGATCTGTTCCCTAGAAATATTGTGGGCGGGGGTTCGTTATCAAAACTTGTCTCTGTAACCACAAATGGCCTGCTCTTTGTGTAGGTAACATGTCAACCTGTGATGCCAAAATGTCTGGGATGTATGGGGAAAAATTTTCAGCTTAGAAACAATTTTTTAATACAAACAAGACTCGTTTTTATCATTGACAGTGTTTCCAAAAGCTGTGCCATCATCATTGTTATTTGGGCAAAAAAATTACCTACGTTATCAACTCTATTCCTAAAAATAACAACTTGAAAAATCTTAAAGCAATTATTGAATTTTCCACCTTTCTTTTAGCAATATTTTCACAAAATATTATTTTTAATTCCAAGCAGTGCATATAAAAATGCTGTAGTATGGCTATGTATTACCCGCGCAATGTCACTAATCTAGTTTGGCTTACTTTTTATGGGATGGTTGGAGCTATAAAGGCAGCTGGATGTTGTGAGGGTGTTTTTCCTAAATGGTTTCCCGTTTTGTCTGAACGAAAATTCAGTTATATTTCGTCAAAATTATATTTTCTTCATCCATATTTCACTAGTATAGCTAAAATAGAATATCCCAGACGGCTAGTAATACATGGGGCAAAAAAAACCCAACTAAGTACCCTCATCATAGATATCTGATACTCTAAACACAAAAATAAGTCAAGGTTCCCACTCGGTAATTATCAAAATACAACTTCATGGCGGTGACTGATGGGGAGAAACTGGATGTATGCGTTAATTTTGTAAATCAGGAAAAACCCGGTAAAAGGGCTTCACTCTTGCCGTGTGTCGGGAATTTAAAGACGACCATTTTGAACACCTTTTGTGGCAGTGGCTCTCAACTTTTTTTTTTTGCGCCATGTAAACTTTTCACCACTTGTCANNCCCCCCCCCCTTTCCAATTAGGAGTGGACTGCAGATTCCAAACGGCCCGGGACTACAAATATGATGGCCCTTAGCATATATTAATATCCACCACTGAAGCTTTGTTTCAGTGTAAGCTTAGTTATAGCTAATCTCATCCCGAGGCCATTTCAGCTACACTATCAATGATCAATTTCTACTTTATACCGACACGGGCGAAAATGCTTCTATAGACAATAGCTAGGTTCTTTATTAATCTAATTTAAGTTTATAAATTGACCCTCCACTTGCTATGTGTATAGATCACTAAACATGTGATTTTGCGTTTGTCTTAAATTATTTATGCTAAAAAAAACCAACAACAGGATTGTTTTACAATTAATGCCATTGTATATCTTCACAAATGATGTATTTTGAGTGCCACAGACTGGCGCTTTTAATTACAATTTAGAAAAAATTATGATTTTGAATTCAATGAATAGCTTTATTTAAGCTTAAAGTAGTTGCGGCAACCCAAATAAATTAGCCCACTGGAATATCTCTCGGTGTCCTGGTGGCCCAGTGCACCCTTGCCTCCAAGATTGTCTGAATCAAAATTGGAGTTCTCAATAATATGCAAATATTATTGAAAGTATTTTATTTTTTTCTATGTTAATACATATAAATATACATGGGAAATTTTGGCTGTGGAGTTTTACAAATTAATAGCAATAGAAAATGTTAGTGAATTTAAAATATTTAATATGTAATTTTTATTTATATACCTAATTATTTAACATACTAAAAACTGAAGTACACTTCAGTAAACCAAAAGTTCAATAGATTGTATGATATTGCAATTCACTTTATTCAGAAGACGATTACAGTCAATGAGAAACTTGCAATTGTTTTTCCTCCGCTGATTATAGGATACCTGGAGGGAGGCACAACGCAGGTCACTTCAACCTCTAATTTACTTCGTTACTTCGTTTTCACTTGCAACAGAGTTGAAAAGCCGGACGCACAACAATATGTCGACACATATCGAAGCAATGTGTTGATAGCCCTTTCTGAAACTCTTGGTTACGAATTGTACATCAAGAGCCGACATTATTTGATTGATTTCTCATCGAACATATCTCTTGCTCACGAATCAGTATTAGCTCCGGAAATTAATCTTGGCAATCATCAGGAACTTTTCCAACTAACAATTTGAATTGATTTCGCACTAAATCCATCTCATCTCGGAGTTCAGGAAAATATCAACTTAGTTAACTTTGCTCTTCTTTAAAATGCTGCAAAATTTCATTTTTGGAAAATTCTGGAGTCGCTTCGTCATCACTAATAATAAGAATTGATGACAGTTTCTAAAACGTTGCAACATTTCATATCTTGGCCCTTCTTTTCCAATTTCTAGCTTACTAATGAAAACTTTCACGCAATCAATTAATTTAATGTTAGTATTTCTTCCCCTGCATATTATGAAGATTTACTTTACTCAGCTGATCAAAAATGTCAACCAAATAGGCGACAAATTCCATCTTATCCTGCAATTCAAAAAATAATTTAAGCTCATCTCTAAGTTCAAATACTCGATCCGATACATTTCTTGTTGGGAGCCATCGAACATTTTTGTGGAAAATAAACGAATTTCATTCATGTCAATACGTAACTGCTTGAAAATGTGTGAGTTGAGAACAGCTCCTTTGATAAAATTCACAATAAGAATTATTTGATCAAAAACCATCCCTGGTGGACCTGGAATGGTTTATGAGACATGTGCCTGCCAATGGATTATACAATTATATGCCTTTCATTTATTTATTTTTTAAATCGATTTCTTACACTAACTTGAAATCTAGATTTTCCTCCAACATTGCTGCTGCTCCACCTGTACAGCACTTACATACATTATCCCACAAAAATTTTCTGATTCAAAGAAAGCTGAAACCTTTCCCAAAATACCTGAGGCGTTGTTAGTTGTTTCAAGAGGACTTTAAATGAACCTGCGTGAGCATATTTTGCAAACACCAGCCACTGGGAACATGGTGCCACATCTGCTGATTCATCAAGTTGAATTTGACTTAATCTCCTGCACAACTTAATCTTTTTGTCAATGGACATTTCACTGATTCTCCTTCGAACAGTACTATTTGATAATGAAACAACAAGTTTTTTCCTTCAATTCATTTCTTAATACAGTTTCCACCGTTTTGATAGTGAAGATTTGATTGAATCTTGGAATGGCTCTGTTAAATCCAGCAGCTTCAGCCATTAGACAGCATTTCCATGACTTAAAAACAATCATTTTGTCGTTGCCCATGTGTTTAGGATGAACATTTTGCAAATGTTATTACAACTTCGATGATTTCTTAACATGATTAGAAAACGCTTTTTTACAATAACACATTGAGACCTTTCCTTTTTATTGATTATAATGTATATGAATCCATACTGAATATATGACTCATCGTAGTATATTTGTTGGCACTATTGATAGTCTCCAAAATATGTGAATAAAAAACCCAGAAAAAAGGTCAAACATAGCAATATTTTATGGAACATTTCCACAGATAGAAAGTGAAAGATTTATCTTTACTTGTTATACAATCTGTGATATACAATGAATTATTGTGATTTTTTTAAGCTTATATAACGTCTATAGAATTGTAATTTTTAGAAAAAAATAAGTTTAAAAGAAAATAGTTTTTAAGTCTAATCATACCTAGGTGAATGGTAAGGCTTTTAACGGCCTAATCTAATTGTATAGTGATACGCGTGGTTCTGATTTATTTGTTAAAATTGGTTTGATTATTTCTATTAATGAAGGGATTATTAACAAAATAACACGAGGTTACAAATCTGTTATTTTTCCTTAAATAATTTAACTGGTTTATTAATCAAAATTTTACATCAGGGGTATAGATTGTAAAACTTCCTTTTATTTGGGAAAAACAAATTTTAAATACATTGTATCACAATATTTTATTTAGTAGTGTATTTTACTGGGAGGATGAGTGTTGACCGACCTATTAAAGTGATTAATATAAAAACCAGCTTTAAAACCTGGCATTACCCGGGTAGAGTTAGTGATCTTAAATAAAATAAATTCCTTCTATTGAAGTTTGAAATTTCTCCTCGGAAAAGATGTTCAAAGGAAAACGAATTGCCTAATTAAAGTCTCCAGACCTGTATTGTAGGAAGAAGTAAAAAAATTCCTATTTGTGCACCCCCAGTTTTCCCTTAATGTGTAGGTATACAACGTTTCAGTTATCTAGGTGTATTGGTTTTGTAGTCACCCACACATGTGGCCACATTATTTAAGACGTAAGACCCTATATATATACACAAAAGTTTGAAATAAGCGCCATGGTGCACATCCGTTAGTTTCCCAAAATAATTATACAAAGTTTATCATTTCATGGTACTTCGTTTGGCATCCTTGCATCACACAAACTTTCTTGCTCCTTTATCTAAATTAAATTTATAGCTCGTTAGATATGTTTAGCGAAATAATATACATTGCTATATAAACATTACAAGAAAAAAGAGCATTGCATTTCACCAAGTAAGCTTACAAAAAATTAATGATAGACACTGTTATTGAAGCATTTTTAATTCCCCATTGCCCTAAGATCTATTTAAAACAACATATTTGACTATATATAACTCAGGAAAAGTCTATTTTATAAAATGTTATTTCAAATAAAAGTCGTTTATTTGAATCCTACAACTTTTTATAGATACGTTATTTCGTATCTTAAAGAGTGTAAGAAATTAACGCTCAAATAAATTACCTTCAAAAGTTATTTTTCATGGTATATGAGATGCTTCTTTTGTTTTTAATGTTAAACACTGCCTAGATACGACTCTGATTCAAAACCGTTAGAATATTTTGAGAACATTAGTTAATTCTTGTTTCGTCCTAAAATAAACTACCCTTAATTTTAGGACAAGATATATATTTCCAAAAATCCCTCCGGGTAACTCTATGAAAACCATAGATAGATACCTAGTTTTCGCACAATCAGTAAAATGGTTTCGGCTCTAGTTCCAGTAACAGACAGACAGGACTGCAAAACACTTTTTCGGGTGCAATGGGTCATGAAACATCGACATCCACTAAAATATTGATTTTGATTTTGTTTACGATCACAATACTTTCTCTCTATATGGGGTCTCGAGAAAGTCAACGGTGTATACCCTAAAAATTTCACTAACTACTAATTTAAAGTTTAAAATGTCTTGGTTAATTCAGTTTAAGGATTCACTTCCCAGTAGAAACGCGGTCTAAGGCATTAGGATTGACATACTCTATTTTTAAAAATGCTACCCAGGTGCATACCTTGGGGTTTCACTAATTAGGCATTAAAAGGGATATTTTTTGATTTATCTTGTTATTTACGGGGTATCAGGTGTCAATATCTGTATAAACAGTCCAATACGCTTATACTGAATCACTATGGACTCAGATATTTGGTTCACAATTTCCGAAATTCCCTAAAATAGAAACGTTTCCCTTTAACCTAAAGTGAGAGAGGTAGGTACAAACCAAATACTAAATCACAAACACAATCAATTTTAGTTAAATCTATTTACTGACGTTTAAAATTATGCTAATGTGTTGTTGCTTGCTGTATAATTTAATGTTTTAGTGATTTTTTAAAATATATTATTTTCAAGTGTCTGTGCTTTTTTCACACTCGATTTCACATAGTACATACATTCAATTAATTTTAGAACATCCCTGGCTGGCACCATCCAACATAGGTATTTCCTTTTCGGACACTTTCTTGACTCTCGAATTAATCATCTTCCATCTCTTTTTTTCGGTGTAAGTTTTAAATGTGGCTTCATATGGTGAAATTTAATTCATTATTACTTCATAGTACATACCTTAGTTTCTTGAGTGCATCGAACCCCGCACATACAGTAGCTAAACCAGCGTTTTGGAAGCCATTTTGAATAGTGGCCATCACCTTACTCCAACATAGCTTGTCGGCAAAGGCTAAGAGCGAAGAAATAATTTCCTTGCTGCACCCGCGGAATTAATCTTAAGACCATTGGGTGGGGTGCAATACATATTTTCTCTAATGCCATAGCATCTATATCTATCATTTTAGACTAAATAGTCAATATTTACATTTTTTATTGGTCTAAATTTATAAATGAGAAATTTAATAGCAACGCGATAACCATAAGATGTGCAACTTCTAATAAAATGTCGAAAATTTTAACCGTAAGTTGAAATTTTGATACGAAGTGTTGACCCTTTTGGACCTGATATAGATTTTTTTGTCCATATATTCAAATGAAGACTTTACTTTTTTTTAAAATAAATATATACAATTTAAGACCTGGAGTCAAAAAAGTTTTACTCGGTTTTGCTAGTGTATATTATTTCGTTTCACTTATATTACGAGTTTTGAGTAAATATCTCAATTTTTAAACATTAGAGTGAGAAAGTCCGTGTGGAGTTCCGTACCATTTATTTCTCTTTCTTTATTTTATGGGTAGTGTGGGGAAGGGGCTCATGAGTCATTTTAGGCTCCCCCCGACCACCCGGCCCCCTGCCGCCCTTCAACGTGGGTGTGCCATCGGATTGGTGATACTAGAAATGTATAACGTTAATACCGCTTTAACTTTTTATTTTAAATATGTTCGAATCTAAATAAATAATATTGCCATAACATGAATTTATTAAACCATACTGAATCTTTAAACAATATTTATATCATATATGCACCACACACACACTTTATCCTATGTCTCCTTTGCAGTATTTGGTTTGTGGGGTTGTATCAAACCGTCATTAGACAATGTAGTATATTTACGTTTTAGCCATTAGAAATAAACAATAAGGGTTTTTAGATATTAATTTGAAGATTAGATTAATCACTTTTTAAATATTTATGAAATTAACTCCCCCTTTCGCTAGTCGCATGGTATACACCAGTGTTTTTCCAAGCTTTTGTGATGGCGGGTCGCCAAATTGAAGCTATTCTCACTGGGGGGCCACTGAGGGACCACTGAGGGACCACTGCGGCCCAGGTAAAAAGAGGGAAGGGGGTGGGTTGTTTGAATGCTATGCAGGGAAAACGTTAATTTTGACAACAATTAATATATTAAAATATATGTTGAACAAAAAATCTTTTATATATATATATATATATATATATATATATATATATATATATATATA
>CABFWB010000571.1:68043-111116 GCA_902151455.1 Timema bartmani
GGGGGGGGGGGGGGGGGGGGGGGGGGGGGGGGGGGGGGGGGTGGGGGGGGGGCTACAAAGTGAAATATTGGTTCAGAAATTGATTGTGTGTTTGGCTTAGCTTTGTAAGACTGGAGATTCTCCTCATTGGCGTGTGGTCAATTCTGGACACAGGGAAGCAATGAGGCTTCAATAAAGGAGGTCTGATGGACGTTAGGATAATTAGAGGCTCACACTGGTCTTGTTCTTTCTTTTTTTTATAGTTAAAAGTATTCTGGGGAAGAAAGGAAAGGGGCTGACCCAAACTATGCACGGAATAAAACAAAATAATTGGTGATCTTAGAAATATTACCACAATCATTAAATTATGTATATTTTAATAATAATTGTAGTTCTAGCTCAAATAAAAAGAATAGTAATAATAATAATGGTCAATTAAGATTGCCGAAATTTTCTCTTGGATTGTGGCCTGCAAATGAGTATGACCTTTGGCCTGCCTTATAGTTTTGAATCAGGATTTATTCTACACACCATTATCATTAGTAAATAGTAAGGTCAACTATATAATTTTCCGCCAGCCCAACATACCGATATTTACTATAAACTTTCATAAAATTAATTATTGAAGCGTCAAATTTTTTTATAGGCTGCTTGAAGATGGAGTGGGTCTGCCTGTTTCAATTATTTAATTTTTCTCGTCAATAAACCTGGACGAAAAACTACGCTTCAAAATATGACTTATAAATACACAGCAGCCAGCTTCCACTGACGCGCTCGTAATTCTACTACTGTACGGAAAGAAACAAACCGCTTCCCTTGGAGAATCATACAAGCGTCAATAATCCGTAAAATAAAACTAGACTTACTTTAAATTGGTGATAAATACGTTATTTTGTAATAGAGTGCCCATAATTATATCTAGAAACAATAAATATCGGTTAAAACAAAATAAAAAATATATTTTAACAGTATTAAACGTATTATTACACACCAATCACGACAGTAAACTCATGCGCTAATACTCACCTAGGGATACGGTTCTTCCCTTTCCCCGATGAGGGTCGGATAGACCCGAAAACAAACGATTGGCGGAATAAAGAGTGATCGAGACCGGCCAGTCTGAGAAAAAACGGCTTACTCCGAAAGAAGAGCTGCCGCCTCAACTCAGTATACTTGTTGGAGAGGTTTCTATAATAATAATAATAATTAATTTTGCCTTCATTTTCCTATAACTTTCTTTTTTCCCTCTTTAATTTTAGGAAAGCGTTGCTTCCCCTTGCTTCCATTGAATAAACGCCACTGGTTCTCCTTGCAAATTTCTGAACATTTAAACTTTAGTAGATGCTATTTAAACAATATTTTCATGGTTATTTGGTAAATTGAGACTTTGTGAATCTTAAATACAGTAGTTCATATTATTATAGTTGTCTTCGTCTTTATTCTATCATAACTTAAAAAAATCATATAACGGTTCGCTTTGCCATTTTTTACTCATACACATAACGCCGAGAAATCCATGAATGTGAATTGACACAGCAGCGTGCCTCACTTAACCTGACTATTATAAAGCATAGCTAAGAGATAGAAGCAAACAAGATACTTCAGAGTTCACGCGTTGTTTTTTTCTATCCTTAATGAATAATTTCCATTATTATCTTCCATGAAAACTTTCACTCCCAAGAATATTAGTTGTTGACTAATGTGCTTATTACTACTGTTGCAAATGCAGCGTTTGAAGGGTATACAATAATTATACTTTTATCTATAGATACTAATGTTATTTTAAAATTAGGTCAGATAGTTGAAAATTATATTATCTACTACACAAGCCAAAGGTGGGGGAATACAATGCTTCTATGCCACCCTCTGTTTGCACCACGATGTTGTATCTGTGTGGATTTTAAACTCGTAGGCCAATATCCACCAAGATTCTTATGAGCCTCCACGGGAACATTAATTTATTTAATACTCTCCTGGCCACAGTTCTGATGCTAGGGGTGACAGGGTGGGACAGGGAAGATAAAGCTAGATTGAAATCATGTTTGACGCTCAAAATGGATCACAGCCCCAAGTTCAACTGTGTCAATTTTAGGCTACCAAATACACAAATATCTGAAACCGGAGTGTAATTATTTTAAAAGTGATCTTCTGAGGCTTAGAACTTTGCCATTTTATAACCTAATAGGACACTAATCTAAGTATGCACTAACCTAATGTAAAGTCTAGAATTTCATGACCTAAATAACAGCATTAACTGGCATTCAGATAATCTTTTAGTAAATTAAAACTAATATGTTAACTTCCGCTTTTTAATAAGTTTTTTTTTACTTTTGATTTGTTCCAATAGGGTAGCTATAATATATTTATAAACTTAAGACGTCAGATGGAACAACTTTGTCATTATTTTATTCGAAAATAAAATAACCAACAATAATAACCAACTTTAAAAACCTTTATAATCTCATAGTTGTTGTGAATAGTTTTTGTGAATATCTCTCTAAAGGACCGCTTCATCACACATTTGTAAAGCACACATCTAAATGACCGGTCTATCCCTCAATAATTGCTCCTGATCACACTATATGCCTATTTATCACACAAAAGCTTTAATAACGCTCTTTAGTATTAAAAAAGTTGTTGAGAATAATCCATTTTTAATTACCTTTTTATCATACAGTATCTCCAAATCAAACTCTCCTTTTTCCTTCTTTTTAAAACTTTTGTTTGACAACTATATTTTATGTCCTCTAATCCTACAATTACTCAAAATTACACTTTCAAAACTCCTCCTTTAATAGTCCATCCTACTAAGAATAAAACCTTGTATTTTTTTTTTCTATTCCAAATAAGTTTCCTAAATATATGAGAACACCAATTTAAAATCAGGGCTTATTGCTATAGCAAATAAGTAACCCGCATAAACTTTCTCACTCCTTTACCTTAAAATGGAGCAATTCTCATATAACTTGGAAACTGGCTAGTTACTTTCAAGTCTCCATGTATGAAAATACCATTTATAAAGATGTAAAGAGAAAAAAGAAATCATAATACAACTATGGCAATCACTACATTTAAAATTAAATATTTGAAACAAAACTGTATCTAATTCCTGAGTATAGCATTAAACTGTGTGCACAAATGGACAGAACCCACAAAAATAATTTCTAGGATCGATCATAAGATAAGTGAAATGTATTTATATATATAATGGGTGGGAAGGGGCGGAAGAACATGTCATTTCACCAAAGAGCATACAATGACATAATATACATGGCTACATTTATATATTTGTTTTGTGCATATTCAACTCCCCATTTCCCAAAGGTCTATTTAAAAAAACTTATGCCTATAACTCAGAAATTATGGTTTTTATAAAAAAAACATAAATGTTTTAATTCCTTAACAGCCCTACAACTTTGCGATGACCTGCAAATTCATATCTCAAAGAGTTGTGTAGATATAAAAATTGGCCGTATTCGATAACATAAGTACCCTTCAAGTCATTTTTCTGGATAAATCAAATGCGCCATTTTGTTCGTAAAGCTAAACAACGACATAATACAGTTTTTTTTATCAAAATTGTTTAAGTATATTTCGAGAAAATCAATTTGTTCGCTCTTCGTCCTTAAACTATCCTTTATTTAGTGGTTAGATAATTAAATCTAAAAACTCTTCCGGGGATCCTTATGCAAACCCTAGGTACCTAGGTTTAGCCTGATTAATAAAATAGTTTTTTTCTAGGCCGAGTAACAGACTGACATATTGACAGATAGGCGGCATTTCAAAACCCACTTTTTCTGATTCAGGGGTCATGAAACGTCGACATCTATCAAAATCTAGACTTCGATTTTTTTTTTACCATCACATGGGGTCACGAGAAAATAAAAATTACGATTTTCTCAAAAAACATTTATATCACTTTATTTACATTTAATACATTTTTTATGTTATTGCGTTATACAAAATTCTTTTAATGCCTCCAAAGATGGAAACCAATGTTTTTAATAGTAACTTTTTACATTTAGCCTTTTTTAAAAATAAGCTCTTATATAAATTCTCTTCTTGTGTTCAGTGTGTAGGGAAGAGTCATACTGATACACTCTCATAAAATGGTGTTGGCCACAAATAAATCATGTCAGGATAAGCCTCCTTACCAAACTTACAGCTATAGGGATATTCTGATACCTCGTGAGATAAATGCCACTGCTTTAGCATTAGAGATCTATAGCTGCGGGGTAAGAGTCGTGGGAAAAGTGGTGATTACTCCTAAGCTTTAAAAAATTTCTGGTATCTTCTGTATGAAACGGTGGTTAGAAACACGGCTTAGGAAACAATAAACCTCCCCTCTCTAGACATATTTAGGGTTGTGCTGAAACTTGTCAGGCAGATACATACATTACTCTAAAATATTTACCTTCTTGCGCTACTATTCTAAAATATGTTGATGTTTTTAGTGAGTGCCTTGGTGAAGCGCACTTCGATGCTCAGAGATCCATGTCGCGTCAAATTCCAATGTGATGCCATGTGGGTGAACATATTAGGTGTGAGGTCTAAAGCCATGAGATGATACCCCTTAAGGCTGGCCTCTGGTGGGATGACACTACCCTCGTTCATGAGATGGATACCCGTTCCAGAAAACAACGTATGGTAGGACATGAAGTAATTGCCTTTAGTGAAATCCGGTTGCAAATTGTTGATGGCACTTATTCACCGTCCACGTACATCGAGAAATGACTCATGTCATACGTCTGGAAATTGAACTGATTCCTGGTTACGTATCAGTTGAACACAGCGTTAGATACGTATGCAACGATGCATCGTTTGGGTAACTGTATCGTTAATACGTTGTCTAGAGATTTCCTTGCACTCCCGAAGGAATGATGAGCGTTTTGACTTCCACTTGGGTGGGATACTTTGCGGGACTGACCTTTAATGCTTTGACATGAATCAACAGGACATATGGTGCTAATTTGACACGTCGCACTAAAAGACTAGTTGCGCTCATGTTAACTTTAAACTGGGTGATTGAAGCTGCAACCATAAGACTGAAAGCGTCTCTGGAACGTACCAACTTGATTCTGAGATTTGTACCGTTCAAAAGGTATTTCTCTCTGTTAAACACGTCACCATGTAGATATCACGATAGATCCACCATCCTACTTGATGCAGAGATACTAAGACGGGCCTCAAATCCCTTCTTAGTTCTGTTAACCTCCTCAAACGTGCCAGGGTTGTATGCGTACAATAGGCCGCAGATCAGATGCGTTCTTTTGGACTCGCTATTGTAATTGAACAACGTCTCGATGCACGATCTGTATGCATAGGTGCTGCTGGATGGTGAGACAAGTTTTTGGTTAAAAAATACATCTACATGTGTGAATAGTGAGTGCAACCAGTTGTTGATGAGCGCGATTTGATCCTTATCAGCAGAAGTTCCACCATCGTTTTTCCTCATTTTAGCCTTGATATATATAGCATAATCTGTGAAAGATTGATATAGAACTTCCATAGACCGGTAACGGTAAATTCGATGGGTAAATCATCAGGAAGGGAAGATACAGGCTTGATCTGGATCATTTGTCCACATTCAAGACTGGTTTGTGTCGGTGGAATGGAAAATATTTTGTGTTTATTGCTGGTACACTCGCATGACTAGGGGTGTCGAAAAGACATTTCAACTGAAAATATCTACCTCTTCTTCTTCTTTTGTGAGCTCTTTTACGACGGGTAACGACAGAAGACTGACGTCGGTGCTTCTTACGATGCCCTTTATAACCTGATCCGGATATCATTGTATCGATATTCTGCTCCGTCTTTCGTTTCAGGAACAAGCCGTTGAAAAAAAAAATCCTATTCCATGCTCACTTTGATAGGGAATACCGTGGTAGATTGAAGATATTTGTTTTCCAGCCTGGTTGACGTAGTATCTTTTGTAGGGACAGTTCATGTTAATCAGCGTAGAAAATGAAGTTTAACCACACTTTTCCAAACTCAATTGGTATAGGCTTACCCATGTCTGTTCTTATATTGATTTCCAAGCTTGCAATTTCCTGTTTAAGTATGGACACATAGTGTAACGGAGTATAGCTAACGGTTTTATGCGTGTCGTGAACATAGTTGACATTGTCGATACCTACAATACGTAAAAGTGGTGCCACAATATCACCCACGGGCTATGGATCGACGATATCGGCGTGGATGAACATCTGTGAAGGTAAGCCTGGTAGAATGTTTGCGACGTATGGAGGATTTTTTGTTTTGATCAAGCTAGTACTGGGTTCGTACCCGAGCTGCAGATATAGTTGGATAGGTAGTGTCGGCACGTTGTCTTCAAAGGACTCGATGTGATGATGCTGACTTAATTGTATATAGTAGAGCAAGTAAATAAGACAGTTTTTTTTAAATTTCACATTGTTGAGAACATTGATCAAATCCACTACTGTATCATAGTTTCCAGCTGCTATATGATCTTTGTATAAGCCCTCTATGCCATTTTCGTCCTCCATGGCGTACAATATAATTGCACCACCGGTACGGATGTGAAAGAACAAAAATACTGAAATTTGTCCAGAGCGACTGCCAACTGGCCGTCGAATGTGAGACGGTGAGTTGCGTGATGGAATTAGTGACGGTATTTTTTGGAAAATATCCCATGGAGCTGTCGCTAGGTAAGGTAATTTAAAACTGATCTTTCATGGCAGGGCGCTGAAGTAACTGGCAGGAATCTATGAATTAAATTTGGTGAGGTAACCTTTCCACTACACGTACACTTTCTCTCTGGTGCCTTTACTTTTGGGCCATATAATTTTATCAACTTTAAAAGCGTCGCGAAGACTTACTTGCTGCAACTCTTGTTCGTAAAATGTCTACTCCACCTTCTCGCCGGCATGATCGGATAATCTATTAACGATGGGTTGACGCAACATGACGCTGGCGACTTTGAAAATTTCTTTACTCCATTTGCACTCGTACCCCTTTTTAAACTGCATTTTGTCTTTGCTGATACGCACCGTGTCGCCAACTTTGAGTTTTGATTTACTACTTTGTTTTGTACGACGGTCGCCATATAGGTTGTCTCTGACTCTGATAACGTTGGTCTCTGAAACGTCGATGGATGCCAGCTTGATACTGGAATGTTTTGCACTGTTGTAAGCCTCGATGAGGTCCTGGAGGATGTCCACATAGTGATACGTGTTATTTCTGGTAAAGTAACGCTATATTCGCCCTTTTAGTGTTATCTTATATCTTTTCACGATGCTTGCCTTCACATCCGGTTTATGAGTGGTGTAGTAATATATGCCTTCTTTATTGAGAAATTGCTGGACTAGACATGACGTAACTTAGTTCCCTGGTCTGCATGTAAACTTAGAGGTTTACCTCCACTTTGTTTGAAAATGTGCTGAAAGGCGTCTCTCACGGCACTCTTGGAGGGAAGCGTCCTCGCCCAGGCCATCTTGACAAATACGTTGATGACGGTGAGCAAGTACACAGCACCGTCGTTATATTTGGTGAGACCTCGCATATCGTTGAGATCGGCTTTCCAGAGATGGTCACTGTTTGACAACACGTACTTGTTACTTGAACATTTTTATAAGGGGTTTGTGAAAGTGCAAGCATCCTGCGCACGAAGGCGTTCTCGTATTTTCACCAGATCTTTCTTGGGCGCCTTTATGCGCGACGCCACCCCTGCAAACCCTGCAGGGTGGGAAAGCTCGTAGTAGATGTCATCTAATCGGTCCATTAGGCATGGAAATGCAGCCACTTGTTTTCGTCCACCTTTTTTAATCTCTTCTTTTTCTGGGAAGGGCATTGCGATGGTGTAAGTGGTTTTGTTACGGGCGTTGGATCCCTAATGTTTGCTAAGCCTTTCGGATTGACAATAAATTCTCTTGAGAAGTTTATTTTTTGGAGCTCCACGATAAAATCTCGCCACCCCGACTGCTAGCTTTGTCTTCTTGCTCTGACCAGATCGTTGATTAAATTCAAAATATTGGATCCATGGAGTGGTGTGGCCTTCGCCCTGGTAGAATACATTTTTTTGTGAGGTGCATGATGCTAATATTTTGATGATGGCATCCTTTGGTGAAAATATTGACGACCCCTTCGTTGGCTTCACGTATCAGGTTGTCCAGGATAATCAGCTCTAGATAGTCGTTACAGGCATCATCCATTTCCGGCAAACCCTTACAGAATATAACATGGAGCCCTGACCCGTTCTTTTCAAATCTTTGTTGCCATAAGGCATAAAACCAGGTGATTTTCTTAAAATTTTAACTTGCCAAATTGTAAAGTCGGTGACAAAATGCGACTTTCCACAGCCGGATGGGCCACTGAGGATGGCTGAAAATGGATGTTTCAACTTGTCTATAATGTTTTGAGACTGAGCTTATAAATTAAACAAACTTGTATTTATAAGATAGAAGGGGGTGCTTGGGTGTAGAGTGTAGACGTTAAAGCACAAACATAACAGTTTAGAACGTTTATTTACAAGCATATATTACGCAAATAACAGTTTGAGAATATTTATTTATAAGAATAGCTTAAACCATGAAAAGTATAAATGTTTCGGTCTAGAGGAAAATATAAACAATTTCTTGATGTTGTAGCGGGAATAGTGGTTTCGGTACTAAACACCTCTTAAGAATATCCAAGCAAAGTTACACTAATAAAGTCAAATTATATATAATTATATATATATATATATATATATATATAATAGATGTCACGATACCTGTTTGTCTCGATTCCGATTCTTAAGTTCAACCTAGATTCTCGATTCCGATTCTTGAACATTTCCTTTTTCATTATTATTCCAAGCATTACAGTATTGCATAGAAAATCTTATGTCCCAGATACCCTACTCTCCCCTCAATGCGAAACTTGGACTCAATCATTACAACACATGTCGTTTGAAACTTTAATCTCACAATCTTATAGATATTTACTAAACACACTAAAATTCTTCAAAACTGAAAATCAAAACCAAGAATTCAAATAAACTCAAAATGAATACAATAAATTGCGGATTTTATAACGAAAAGAACACATTTCACACGTTACAAAAACGTTTAAGTCGTCCGCCATAACTAATCCTACGAACGTTAGCTCGTCCGAAATTACTGATGAAGTTTTGGCATTGATATATCGATAATCTAGGGAATTAAAATAAATATAACAGTTTTTTGCTACATTTTTATTAATAACGTCGATTTTTGTTCTATTTTAATAAACTTTTCTTATTCAAAGAGCTAACTAAAACATTCAAAATTGAAAAGTGACAAAGGAGAGCAGTCATTTTAATTTGATAAGGATATCGTAGCTCTCGCTATATTCGTTGTGATATATCAATTAATGATAGATATATCTATATATTACGGAAAATTGCCATCCCTAGTCTACGTATTATAAATCGATTGTTTGCTTAGAATCGATTCATATATTCTGACAGTCCCACTTAACTATTACTTTTTTTTAATGTGTCAAAGTTGTTAAGTTTTTATCTCTCTTTGTTGGTCGTATTATATTTGAGACCATTTATTCTTCACGTACATAACCTCAAAATGTCAGGGCCATGTTATATTCGGGGTCGTATTATTCGGTCCATTACGGTATATTTACAATTTGCCGGCATTTAAGTGAAGCAGCAGCTAAACTGATACAAGAGATAATCGATTATCAAATATTTTGAATGTTGCAATTTTGTTTAGTTGCCAGTTTTATTGAGAGCTAAGAATCGAAGTAGCGAGAATCATAATATTAAGATCGATTCTCGATTCTTTCTATACCAATATGAATTGAGGGTATCGAGGTATCGAGGTCTTGAGTATGATAGCCCTAATATATATATATATATATATATATATATATATATATATATATATAATTTATGTTTAAAACTATATANTATATATATATATATATATATATATATATTCAATTTATGTTTAAAACTATTTACAAACAAATAATAACATTTGACTATAAATAATCAGGTAGTTGAAGGTTTGTACTGACGGATTAAATAATAAAAAATATCCCTGGTTCATAAAATAAAGCTATATGAAATAAACGTATTTTTATGTAGAACAAAAAACAATCTCATATCATTGAAAAAATGGTATGTCGGTGGAACTCTCTAGAGTAAAAGAAAAAAAGATGATCATTCACCCCGTATAAATGACCACCTTTTAGTCGTGGCGAGCGCGTTTACAATGACTCTGATACCCATACGTCAACGTATTATATTCATAAGTTATCCGTTGTTTGGTGTACGCGGGCCAGTATACTCTAGTCTGCGAAACCGTACATACAGTTGCAAGAACTTTTCTTACAATTTTTTTGCGGTATCTATATGTGCCTATCCGCATCCTATTCGGTGGCTATCGCCTTCAAAACGTCAAAATTAACGTCATTCCGGTTGCCATTTTTTATGGTGATTCCTCGAACCTTGCAAACCGTTTGTTTTGGCAGGATCTCCACCAACACAAACTTGGTACGAGTAATTCTTGGGGCCACCAGATACAAAGGTGCTAATGTAGCTTCCTGGACCTTAATACTGAGGTTCGTTGGTGAGGTCACCCAAAAAGTCTCCGGTCGGTGGACTCCAATCGCTGGGTCGTTCCGTGAATAGAACGCTATCTGTATAATGATACAAAATGTGTTTCCTCTAATTTCTCAAGGATGTTATATAAGCACAACCCAACCACACGTAAAAAAAAGTGACGACATCAAAATGGTTTTGCTTATCTTCGTGAAAATATAAATCCGAGTATTCCTTAAAGGAATGTTTGGGAGGGCTAGGCCCATCATAGAGGACTTGGCTTCCCCGACGTTTTCAGAGCACCATGATTTTGTATTCAGAGAGGTATGTTTGAAAATGTTTCAGTTCGGTGACTCCACCACCTTTCAAAAGATTCACTCTGGCATCACGGCATATATATTGTGCTCTGTATTTTTTAGTATTGCGGCCATCTTTGATGTGCCTATAGGTGTTCATGTCCATGTATCCTGGTTCTCTTTTAACATCACACACAGCCTTGGCGACAACCAATGCATGGGCAAGGCAAAGCATGTCGTTGCCATATTGAATCTTAATGATTCCTTGATTTCTTCGGCTGTATGTGGCAGCCAGAGAGAGTTTTATCATAAAAATGTTCACACCCACGAGGCTATTTAAAATGGTTGAGTTTAACGTACAACGGTGCTGTACTCAAGAACAAACTACTACTTTGCAACACGTGGCTTACGTTATCCAGCACGGCTCGTGCGTCTAGCTGAGCCGCACGCCTAAACGAGACGTATACAGGATTTATCGTTGAGTCCGTGTTGTTCAACAGTAAGCCAACATTATCATCGGTACTGACTCCATGGTCTTGCAGCCGTTCAAGCAAAGCAGTAATTTGCTATTCAAGCTAGCTTAATTCATCACGATCGCTTGCGGGAGCACTAATATGTACAGTAACTTCTCTACCAGTATAAAATAAACGCCTCAGTTTTATTCTCTCCTCGACGATTTGAAGAGAAATACCATGTGACAACCCTTCATCAACCTTATTTACCGGGCTACTATTTCCTGGCTGTGGTACTGATTACGGTCCCGCCACCATGTCTCACGGGGCGGCCGTGGTTCCCGCCTGCCTCGCTCCTGCATCAGCGGCTTGTGGGACGATGCCTCCGCTGCCTGGAGGTGGCAAAGCTTCCGCCAGCTAGATAAGGGCTGCGGGTGTTGGGGTCGGGACCATGTCTTCCACCTTTCCTTGAGGCGAATGGATGGAACTAACACCTCCATTACTCATTTAAACCCAAACACAAGTCAAACAAGCTTCAAAGTAAACACTTGAAACCAAATTGTTCCAATTATATTAAATTGAAATGCTTTATTTTATTTTCTGCAAACTTACACTTTTTTTATTTTCTCGATATCTTACAGGTAGAGAAAGTATTGTGATCGTCAAAAAATCGAACTCGAGATTTTGATAAATCTCGACGTTTCATGACCCCCCGAATCCAAAAAAGGGGTTTTAGAATTTCCGTCTGTCTGTCTGTACTTCCAACTAGAGCCTAAACTATTTTACCGATCGTGCTAAAACTTGGTATCTAGGGTTTTCATAGGGTTTTCCCGAGGATATTTTGGAATTGAATATCTAACCCTAAAATTAAGGGTAGTTTACTTAAGGGCAAAAAGAGAAAAAGTCGACTTTCTCCAAATCGGCTCTAATGATTTTGATTAAATTTAAATTCTAAACACTTATAAATATTTCAAACGAAATGGCTACCCTCATTATTTCGGCAAAATGACTTAAGGGCTCAGGTCTGAAGCGTAAATTATCGTTTTTTATCATATCTCAGAAACTATTTGAGATATGAAATTACTTATCATTACAAATATGTAGGTCTATTTATAATACAAATATTTTATTTGAAGCCTATTTTTATAAAACCAATAACTTTCAAGCTATACGCAAATATTTGTATTTCCTTAACTTTTCGAACACAATAGGTAAAGTATTGCGACCGTAAAAAAAATCTAACCTGAAATGTCGAGGGATTTCGACGCCTTAAACCCTAAAAAGTGGTCTTTGCAATGCCGTCTGTCTGTGTGTCTGTTTAAACTTTAAATTAAGAATAGTTTGATTTTCTCAAAATCGAATCTAACGAGTTTGATCAAAATATTAATCTAGGCGTTGATTAATATTATAAATGAACTGGCTACTTTCATTTTCCCATGAAAATGACTTTTAGGGTACTTTACAGAAGCTAAAATTTCCGTATCTCCGCAACTTTCTGAAATACTAAATAACTTATCATTGCAAAATTGTAGTACTATTAAAAATTAAAAAAACTTTTAAATGAAATAAATATTTATAAAACCAACAGTTTCTGAAATTTTGGCGAATATATCAATACAACGTTTTGAGCTTTAGTTGTAAATAGATACTACTTAAATTTTAACGCAATAATTCTCCAATGCCATAGAGTAATTAAATATAAGTAGGTCTCTCAAAAGGTTTATTCTATTTTTCCTTAAACCTCTTAGGATAAATGTTTGTACAACAATGATCTATCTCCATTTTAGACTCATTAGTCAATATTTACATTTTTAATGGTCAATATTTATAAATGAGGAATTTAATAGCAATGCGATGACACAAATATGTGCAACACCTAATAAATTGTCGAAAATTTTAACCGGAAGTCGAAATTTTAAAAGAAGTCTTGACCCTTGTGGACCCAATAGTTATTTTTTTTATCTGTCTAAACATACAAATGAAGACATTAATTCTTTAAAAATAAAATTATAGAATTTAAAACCGGGAACAAAATTTTTTTTCCATAAATATAGTGCAATTTATGCTTGGGTTTGCTAGTGTATATTATTTCGTTTCATATATATTACGAGTTTTGAGTAAATATCTCCATTTTTAAACATTAGAGCGAGAAAGTATGAATGGAGTTCAGTATCATTTATTTCGCTTTAAAATGATACGACATATATCATTTTCAATTTCAAACAACTTTTGGTATTAATAAAATGTGTTGTTATAGATTTTTTCCAAAATATAATTGATTCAACTGTTTAATATAAATGGCACTGGAATGAGCAAAGTGTCTAACATAAAATACACTTGAAACAACACTCTTCCAAACAAAGTAAATTTAGAAATAAAGTCCTTGCACTCTAAAAATCAAACAAATTATCATGAGGGAACACTGTTTCTTTCTCTCTTTAAAATGATACGCCATACAAACCAGTTATCAAATAAGGTAGAAAAATACTTCCCGAAAAAAAAAACNAACTATTTTTTTTTTTAAATTTGGTCCTCGTAGGGGCCACTATAAACACCAGGCAATAAAATGGATCCCCTCGGTTGTTCTAACTACTCAATTTTTCGTGATTTTATTTCTTTAAGAAAACAAACATTTAATTCATACAATATTTAGGACATTTAAATTAATTTTTTTAAAGGTTAAATTTTAAGATTGTTTTAGAGTATTGCAACTGGGCAATCGCCTTGAATATAATATATTCGCTGTTTAGTATTCAGAAAACAAAAAAATTAATAGTTCCCTATTTTGATCACGAGAAACACCAATTTATCACATGATTCACATTTTGAAACAATTTTTCATGGTGCTATTTCGTTTTTCACTTATATTTAAAAAAGTTAATCATTCTATCTTACAGATCTGGTTCCTCATTGGCCAACAATTACTAATCATTTGCTGCTAATTCATCCAGGTAGACACCGAGGGCCACCAGATCCGCAGATGTTTGCGGATTTACCTACAGCTCGTTCTCTAAACAAATACAACGCAACAGCTTGGTTTGATATTCAGTATTGCTTGTATTTTAAAATATTCATCCTATATTAAGCGTGTTAGGGGATTGATTCATCGATCTTGGCATAAACTTTCTCTTATAGGGAACACGCTTTCCAACAACCCATTATCTAAAATTAATCGTAATAAAAATTCATTTTATATTAAGCGCCCATATATGATGTTTGAGGGCGGGGTAAAATCTTTCTCATATAATTATGAAATAGGTTTTCTGTAAGTTACCTTTAAATAAAAAATATTATTTTGTTCTTCTTACCATCAGTCGTTAGTAAACTACTCTCAAGCTATTTAAACTTTTCAAATGATATAATTTTTGTAAATGAAAAGGAGGTCGTAAGCTCAAATCCTGCCCAATTAAACTGAGAGTATTTTAGTTTTTTCCAAATCTACCTCACACGCACACACAATTTACTTTCTACTTGCAGATTTATACATGTGTGCTTTATGATAGCACTGTAACGAGTTAGCCTGTATACGGTGTCTTTATTCAAAAAGCTCTGCAGTAGGGTTCGGCCAGACTGACAAGCGTGCGAGCGAGCGAGCGCGTGATTAGCAGATATCTCTCGATAGTTGTTGACGAGGAGGATCCGAATCTTGGCTGAGTGAACTGAGGGGGGTTTTAACAAGTGATTTACTGTTGTGGTTTTCTAATCCTCTCTCCACGCTAATGGTGATTCTTATTTGTAAAGGCCTACTTTGATAATATTGAAGTATTTTAACATATCAGTTTTACATATCTATACATATATATATACATATAGGTATGGTTTATGATCTTACCAATTAAATTAGGCCGCTAGTAGCAAGTGTGCTAAACCTATCGATATTAATAAAAATGTCAAAATGAGAAGTTTTCCTAGCACTCAATGAACCAATATACAATAAGATTGCCTAGCGCCTTTAAACTAGACTGTACCGGTCGAGCGCGCGCGCTTGAAAAATAGAACCAGTTATATCTTTCAAGCGTGCGCGCTCAGTCACTCACAAGCTCGCGCGCTCTAGTCTGGCCACCTCTCATTGCAACCAATGTGTTCTATTTTATATTTTAGTCACTCGCTCAGTCTGGCCGCCCCCGTAGTCGGCAATCCTCGCCCAGTGTCTGAGCTATATATCCCCCGTGTACAGCATGGTGACCGTTGCAGATCTTTTCACTATATATAGAGATCGGAAGCACTTTGTAGCGATGAGAACGGGTGTTTATGGACTTTCGAACAGTACAAGAAAGTTTTTGAAGACCAAAAATTATTTTTAAGTGGTTTTTATTTCCAGGTGCATTTAGAATGGACTATGAAAAGTATTTCTTAAGTGTATGGGTATGAGGGCATTGTGTGTTTAAAAAACTACCCTCAATAAACACATTATTCTGTTAATAATAAGAAACACTTGTTCAAACCATTTTAAAATAAAATTTAGTCGTTAGTAAACTGCCCTCAAATTATAATTTTATAGTTTGTAATAAATGTTTTCAATAAACTACTCTTAAATAAAAGATCACATTATACTTTATTATAACCACCCTTGTTTAAACTATTTTAAATGATATTCAACCATTAGTAAACTACCGTCAAAATTAATTACCGTTTAATTATAACTTAGGATAAGATTTTTTTAAATAAACAATCTTTGATTATAAGAAACACTTGTTCTGGCATAACTTCATCCAAATGCCATCTAAAAAAAAGTGTTTGCCTATATACCCTTAAATTATTTATATTTGTAATTCTCAGATACCCATTTTAAATTAGTAAACTTAAACAACTCTTCAGTGGCTTATTGTCATTTTGAAATTAATTAAATATATGCACTTTGTTTTAACAACAAATAAATAATGAGTGTGCCTGCTAGAAATGCACATTTACCCATCCATATCTGTAACCCCTTCTTTATTACTCATCTTGGCTTGAGTGTTTAGCACTTGAATACAAGTTATACAATGAAAGTATTTCAAAACGGACGCTGATATTTATAGCTGTTACCGTCTGGGAGTGCCTTCATTAGATGTATCGACAAGTCGACCCGCTACTCTGGCACCATGTTCGAGTCATCACCCTTGACCTAATCTTGCATAAACGACACTACCGAAGGGGGAAGGGGGGGGGGCAGCTCTGTCAATTACATCATCACCAGGGTTGCATCGTCACCCGTGGTATGTTCCTGTATCGACACGTCGAGCCGCCAAACTGGTACCATCCCAAAATAACATACAAATTACATGAAAGTAGGTCAAAGGTCATTCTGGGGCAGTAGGCTACTATTAACCTAGTTTCTATTTGTTGCTGTAGGCCTACAATAAATATTGACTTGTTCTTTCACTTTAAAGGTGCGACATTTTTTGACTTCCTTGCAGAAACACGATTTTTACGCGCGTTTCTAGCATTTAGCTAAAATATCGTAGATTCTACAAAAATATACCTACTATAAGGTTTAAATCATTTTCAATTACTTTTAATTTGTTGTTTTTGGAATCATCCAAGGTTAAAATTAAATTCACTTATGAGATGAAATTATAGAAATAGCGCATATGTGAGAAATATATATTGCTAATCGGCTCTCTTAGGGTACAGCCAATAAAAAATATGAAAATTACCATTTTGATAAACATTTTGACGCTATACTTTGTGGCACAACTTCCTTTTAAATAATTTATATTTAATTGACAAAACGACCCAATCTCAGTAACTGATCTTTGTTGTGTTTATCCGTGCTCTCATATATTTGCAGAGGAAATTTCCTGTTTACTTTAATTTTTTCAACAACATTATGACTGATGTCCTCAGAAATTTCAACATAACGTCGGCCTATCATATTATTGGACAAAGGCTTCTTACATTTAAAGATCTACTACAATTTTTTTAAGAAGCCGTCTCAACTCACAAATAGCTGGAATCTTCATTTGGAAAACTGTAAAAATTAAAACTCTAAAACTATTTAACCATACTTAATTTACAAACATAGCACAACAATAAATATGTATATTTATTTTCACTGATCTCAATTCCTTTGTTGTAAGGTGAGATCCAAGAAACCTTACTTTTATGTGATTTCAATTTCGAGCGAAATCATGTGTTAATCGGCCATGAGATCGGCTCTTAAAGTATATGTCAGATTCAAACTGACACGTGGCTGCTAATCTCTATGTGAGATTTATTTGCGTTAACCATCTCGACTACAAATACTTGCATCCGGATTATGAATCGTAGTTAAGGTAACCCATATCAAGTGGTAGAATATTTGTGTTTGTTTTTATTCTTACTTTTGTCTTTTTTTACTTGTTTATACACTGCAGCACGCTACCAGTGGCTTCAAGGTTTCAGTTGTTTTGTAAATATTCACTTTTGATTCAGTAGCACGACCAATCAAATTTTCTTATCAAACATACCTAATGTACTGAATAAATGAAAAGAGAATGTACTGAATAAATGAAAAGAGTAGATTCCGTCCTAAAGTGAATTCTTCCATTGCTAAAATTATACAAAACCTCCTACCTCTGCTCTGTAGCAAGCTGTAGTTTGGAATGATAAGCCAGATTTAGAACTTAACGACTCGAAGTAGTAATGTGAAATGGTTCGAAGGTAAAAGAGTGCTCTTACGAGAAAGGTTTGGAGCTCTATGCATTTTTGAAAACCTTTCACTGTCAGTCTTACTGCTAGACAAGTAGCTGCTATCTTTACTCTATGTGATTTCCACACAATGGCCAGGAGGGGTATTCATTCACTCCCAAATCAACCAAACTTTTCTCGAGATATTTGCAGGAAGATGAAACAAATGTTTTCTGGTGTGTGTGTGTGTGTATACACACCTCACCTCAGTTCTCAGTACACCTGATCGAGATTCAAACCTCGACCTCGCCGTCAACGGCAGTCTAGTCTACTGCGATTGTCTGGTATATTCCCACAAGTAATGTCGGGGTATGTTTCACCCGCGAACCTAAAGGGGTTGGGTATAGGGTTGTTAGCTAGATTCAGACCCATATTACCATTTGTGATCCTGACATATATGTTAATGAGAAATACCGCAACGCTTTAATTTTTGCCGCTAGCTTTTCATAGCACTGCAGGTTATGTACCCTTCATCTACACTGTAAGGTAGAAAGCTTACGTTGCATTATTCCATTACATTGTTAGATTTTCAATATCATTCTCTATTTCATTAATTTTGTTGAACTTTAACAATAAATGTTTCTTTGTTATGATTAAATTGTAAGCTCTATAATAAAGAATTAACATATGTATTAGTAATGTAAATAAATAAGGAGCTCTATAGGTAGGATTTCTGGATTGTGATAGGATACTGTTGAATAATAAATACAACTAATGTTCAATTGTTTTCTGTCTTTCTTTATTTGTCTGTGTATTGTACAGTAAATTTCTAGATTCTAAGGTATATTGAAAGTATTGTATATTGGTTTATTGTGCACTATAAGCTCTTCTCGGGATTTTGTCAGTTGTAAGTGAGGTGATTTGAGATGGTGAGGTGCTTTCTTCACCGAACCCCCCCAAGGGCCCTGGGAAAGATAGTCAACATGACACCGCTGAAGCTAAGATAGTGGAAGTATTATTTTATTATCTTAGTGGATTATATTATTTTCTTAAGGGAAGCGCCCAATACTATTGTATTATTATATATAATTATAAATTATTATTAATTACATTGCATGAGTAAAAGTAAAATACTAAAACAATGTCTATCACAGTCACAGCTGCAGATAGCACGATTTGACGTATGAATACGTGAAAGTTGATATAGTAACTTTTATAGCTGTAAAATATTCAAAAATAAACAACCATCTATTATTAGTGTTATTTTATAGGTATTGCGTTTAACATAAAAAAAAGACAGCTGCTGATAACACATATTGACTTGAATACGTAAAATAAGATCCAGTAATTTTTATACCCTAATTTTTTTAATGGGTGCGTAGCGCGCATCATGTTTACGTATTTTGATACTTTCCAACAAGTTGAAATCTTTAAAACCTCTGAAAATACACGTTGTAGCGGTTACGGAAGTCATGACTGGAGAACACCTTGCGTAATGCCCGTAGCAAGGTATTTCTGCGATAAAACTGCAATAATATTATTGCTCAACATTTGTTGACGTAAAGAAAAAGTAAAAATCAGTAATTACTCACATAATTATAAAAGTGCGTCAATGCCGTTCATATCGGCTTATACTGCATGTATTTGTGCGGATGTTTCTCGTGTTGGTGGCAGCGCCCTCACAAATTATAGCTGACATTAGAGTGGAAAAGCCTCGGCATCCTCTATATAAGATGCTGTGGTACAGAGGCTGCCTTGGTCTGCCCTTGTTCTCTGAACTCTTGAGGCGGAGTTGCGTCCCCATGTGAAAAGAGTGGCACAATATGACTGACATGGGTGTGTGAAAAACTCGGCGCCCAATATAGTGCCCGCATCAGTTTCCCGCCCCAGCTCGCTGCTCGCAGGGGCAAGGGGAGGATTCTGGGGCTCTGTTTCGGGTGCAGAGGCCAAAGTACCTGCTAACCGTTGAGCTCTTAAGGGTCCCAGTAATCTAAGATGTTAAAGAAACACATTCATTTAATGTTGAGAAAAAAAACCCTACTCTGTCCCCAAACCTAGTGGAGAACGCTACTTACCCCTCGATGAATCAGCAAGATAGGAAGGTAGACGTGTTCTCGACAGTTTAGTAAAATAATATTTATATATTTACCACTGTACATCATGTATATACTAAATCGAAGTGGTGTCTATCAAACAAATTTGAAATGATATATAAAGTACCTGTATTTCTCCATGTTTCAAGGGCGTCGTTAGCGTCGAAATTATTATGTATTTTATATCTCAAATTATGATTTATAATGATAGAATTTATTTATTTCAGGGCTCTAGGTAAGGAGGGCTTGGGAGGGGGTGGGAGGAGCCGATGTTAAGTAAAAATTAAAAAAAATTAAAATTTAGGTGAGGCAGAAAATGAAATTTCTTCAGAAATATAGAGGGATTACTCCAATAACAAAATAAGTGCTAAATATATTTTTACTCTAAGAAAGAGGACTGAAAAAGGGTGATTATAATTTATTTTTTTACACGGAACAAAATATAAATTTACCAAGTTTGTAAAATACCCACTCATCATTAACCATAAATTCTGAAATTTTTGAATTTAAAAATAGAAGTTGAGAAATGGCTTGTAGAAAAAAAAACCTCTCGATATGGTAGAAGATTGGAATTTTGTATATACGTATGAGAAAAATTTATAAATAAAAGAGTACAAAAACTAAAGATTACCTTAAATGGCATTGCGATAACAAAGCTAAAAAGCAAAGTATAAAATAGCGCCTAGATAATGGCGACATAGCATCAAAAATAAACAATTTCTGGTAATATAGTTTTGTGAACCCTGATGTTCTTTAGAAAATCATAATGCTTATTAATCATTATGTGTCTGTAACAAATGATATTATTTATTTATGCTTTTTGGGGAACTGTGATACTCTTTTATTCTGAATATTTCTGTAATAATGTCTATTAGTTATTTTATCTTATTTTATGGTCGTTATTAAGTTAATACTGCTTTGTTAATAGGCTGCGTTTGTTTATGCACTCAGTTTGTGAACAAAGTCATATTTTGTCTCAAATATTAAATTTATTCTAATTTATTAATAGCCAAGATTGGTTTGTGAGTGTAATAGCTATCTTAAGTTTCTATTATTATTATTATTATTATTATTATTATTATTATTATTATTATTATTATTATTATTATTATTATTATTATTAAGCACTGCGTGTTACTAACCGTTCGGGTTGTATGCACTTACGCTAATGTGTAATGGTAGTATGATTGTGAGATGAAATGGAGGACCTTAAGTTTAACGTGGAATCCGAACAACGGTGGAGGCCTGGCATTCTCAGGATTGTACATTGAGGAACTATCAAACAGTAGGTAGCCAGATGTTGAACGTTCTAATTTGATAGTTTTAGTGATGATTAACTGTGCGAATTCATTAATAAAGCCAAAAAATGTATTAACACAACGCACGCTATTTAATAGCAGTGATCTCATTTGTTTACATAATATTATTTTAAATATAATTTATAAATAATATGATGAATAATATTTAAATATTATTTTGTACGGTGGTGCTCTTCTATCCCATTGGCTCAATTCTTTAAACGTCATCGGCTTTCTAGTGTTGTCGGGATGAAAACTCGGTCACTAGCGAGTAACAGGTATTCCGTATCACACCAATTCTCAGTAGTACGTTGGAAACATTTCAAAATTAGCATGGTTGTGGTTCGACCTACGGCTTGCGAGATACTCTCTTGCGACTTAGCTTGCTAACGAGTTTTCTCGCAAGTTATGATCTGAAATAAAATGGCATACAACCACTCACTTTGACGCAGAAATTTATAGGAAGCTTTCAAGATGCTGTGTGTTTTTATGTCCTAAAATATGTGTCCACTTGTGCTGTCCCAGCTCCTTCTGTCTTCTTTGAGAGGAAATAAGGGGAGAATCGCAACATTGTCAGAGTAGGGTTTATGGGATCCATGCATGTAAGTTTAACCATAAAGTTTTTTTACTGTTGATTTCACGTGTGAATTGAACAATATTTTATTGCTATTTTGTTACAAGACGAAGAATATGGGAGGGTAGCTTAGATGAACCCTTGCTATGTTCAACTCAAAACTTGAGTTTTTCTCCAATTCACTCTAGTTAGTAAATATCTTTCTTAGAATAAATTACTATAGAATCTTTCTTTGTGAAAATATGTAGATTCCCCTAGCGGGCAGTAAAACATGTTACACAGAAAAGGTAGCGTAAGATTTTACCGTGATATTCTTTTTACACATATTTTTAAATAGAAATATATCTCATCATCTTAGTACGATGCCACTTATGACAGCTTTTAAAAAAATATCTAATTTGACAATCGTGACTTTGAAGATAACGCTTCTGGACCATCTCGATAAAGTTATGACTCTAAATACTCCAGAATACGTTATTTAGATTAAAAACTATTTTTACTAAATATGCTTTATATGTAAAATCTCGGAATTTTTTTTGTCTAAGCCCTTTCAGAATATACATATAAAGCTCCCCCATTCCAATGCTATTTGAAAATTTACGATCTAATCTATTGTGCATATGTGAAGAAAATAACCACGTTTGCCTAAGTCACGTTCACCTAATCCACTTAGTGCTAACATGTCTCGCGGCATTGTTGGAACCAATATTTTGTCCATAGTCGGAGCCTAACAATGCTTTTGGCAAGTTCTCGTTTCATTCTCCCTTCCCTATCAAAGATTTAAACAAATTAACAACGTTTTTATTTAATTCCAACTAAACAAAAAAAAGTTTGGTTATATTATGTTAAAAAATAAAAAGGGTTGAAATGTATCTAACTAAGGGGTTTCACTTTAGTGGATTAACGATTGCGGTTTTTGTGTGAATTTCTTCTTGAATTCCTTCTCCCTTTAACTGTTGAAGCTAGTGGTGAGAGGGTATGTAGATAAGTAGTAGATCTATGCACATCGGAACCCTCCTACAAAACTGACAAGTAAAAGCTCGAGACAAAACGCATTAACAATTCAGATTCCCACTGATGCGACGGTAAAAAAAAAACACACTAGAAATTGAGGAAGATGGGGAGGAAGGGGTACGGATGAGTGAGAAAGACTCATTGAGGGTGAAAAAAAGGGGAGATTTTGTTAAGGAATAATAAAATGGCTTAACTTGTCATGGTTTTGAGGTTTTAGTGAAAATGCTGGATACGGTTGTTTGTGTTTTCCTCCCCACCATATTCCTATAGCCATTTCACACTGGCATCCACGGTGTCCACGATAACCGTGGACGAAATAAATGTCCATGGACGTGCCAATTCACACTGCAACCAAACGTCCGCGGACATTTTTGATGTCTACAAACTTGAGTTGCTATACCGTAGTGTAGTGTAGTGTAGTGTAGTGTAGTGTAGTGTAGTGTAGTGTAGTGTAGTGTAGTGTAGTGTAGGCGATCACGAGCTCTTCAAAACGCCATTGCGCATGCTCAGTGCAAGTGGACGCCCTACCGATCGCCTGGAGAGTGATCTGAAAACATCCGTACCATGGACACCTCGGTCGTTCTGTGACACCGTAGATGCCAGTGTGACTTGTCCGATTTGATAGGCTGGGAAGCGATTTCTACAAAACGTCCAACCACAGATTCTACGGACACCGTGGATGCCATTGTGAAATGGCCTTAAGAGTTTGTTTTGAAACGTTACAGTATAATCGCCGTATTCCCGGTGTATTGCAATCCAGTGTTTTCCTTAAATTGATTTCAACTTTCTCTCCACGCAAATGCGAGTACACTTTCTCTAAATTCAACCTTCATCATCCCGTACATATTTGCGTAATTAGTACATAAGCGTATAACCCGAATGGATAATAAAACGCGGTGCTTAATAATATATATATATATATATATATATATTAATTCATTTAATTTTTTTATACTTTTATTTACTTTACTTTTATTTATATTTATTTATTTTTACGCTCTCAATAGATATTTAATTGAAATGGGTTTGCTGCTTTAGAGTGGCCATAGAAGGATTAGGAAAACATGCATCCAGAGAAACAGTGGGAAATCATCAGGAATAATATTTGAAATGCAGCAAAGAGTAGTGTAAATATTTGCAAAAAGCGTAGCATGTAGCCTTAGTTTGACAACAAATGTTAAAAATTAATAGAGGAGAGAAGGGAAGGATTTTTTTTTGTAGAACCGTTTCTTACTACTAATTGAGGCTATACGCTTAAGTACTAATTAAGCTAATGCCTTAGGGATTAGGAAGGATACATTTAAAGGAAGTGTAGCCACATTTGCGTGGAGGGGAAGTGGAAAACCATGTTGTAAAATCTACACTCAGTACACCCGACTGAGATTCTAACCTAGATTTCTCCACTATCGGCAGTTTAGTCTACTGCAAGAGTAGCGTGTTAGACCACGTGCCCACCGAAGCGCGTGAAGCATAATTACATTGTCTAGAAGGTCCTAGTGAATTGATCTTGATCATATTTAGCAATGCAAGAATGAAGGCCAGTGCCAAAAGGAGAGAGTATTTAAATGATACATTTAGTGAGTTTAAACAAAATAGCAAAAATGAGAATATCAGGGAACTTTATTTAGTTATAACAATTATAGGAAAAGTTATTAGGCCATTGCCACTTTAGTGAAAGATTAAAATGGTAATCTGACGACAAATACGAATGATGTTTTGAGTAGATGGAATGACCACTTCAGACTAGTTTTGAATGTTCATGAAAGATCCGACACGAGTAAGGGTATCAAAATCCATACTGTTAAACTTATAGTTTCATAGCCAGGCATTAGTGAAGTCAAAGAAGCTATTAAGAAGTTAAATAACCATAAATCTCCAGGTTTAGATTTAATTCCAACAGAGTTAATAAAGGAAGGTGGTGAAGTGTTAATAAAGAAAATTCATAAACTGCTAACATCCCATATGGAACCGTTAGGTATTACTACACGAATGGAAGAAAGGTATTATAATACCTATTTTCAATAAAAATGTGGATAAAACAAAGTATGATAACTATGGATGTATCTCACTACCACCAACCTGCCATACAATTTTATCTAACTTAATTTTAATAAGATTGACGCCATATACAGAGGAAATATTTGGGGATCATCGGTGTGGACTTGCACGAAATAAATCAACGACGGATAAGATATTTACTACTCAGCAAATATTAGAAAAAAAAAATGGTTACACAATATGACAGTTCATCAAGTATACATAGATTTTAAAAAGGCCTATGATTAAGTTAAAAGAAACAAATTGTATTAAATTTTAGTTATATTTGGAATACCAAAAAACTTTTCAAACTAATTGAGGTATGTTTAACTGAAACGCATGGCAGGGTACGGGTTGAATGTCACTTATCAGACACTTTTGAAATAAATAATAGGTTGAAACAAGGAGACACACTTTCCGAATTACTTCTTAATTTAGAATGAGAGTATATTATTAGGTTAATGCAAGATGATAGGCAAGGGTTGACAATAAACGGTACAATGCAGCTATTAGGATACAGAGATGATTTATCTTTACAAGCTGTTGCAAGAAATGCAGCCATTTTATTAGAGGTTTAGAAGTTAGCGCTGAAAAGATTAAGTATATGATCACACAGATAATACAGATTAGGGACAATAATTCAGAGATTTTTTCGAACAACATATCATTTAAAGGGTTAATGATTTTTAATATTTAAGAAAAATATTAATTAGCAATAACATTACTAGATTGGAAATTAAAAAAAGAAAACAGTTGGGAATGCTATTACTTGCTCAGTAAAATGTTGAAAGCTCGCCTGCTGTCAAGGAATGTAAAACTAAGAATATTCAAACATTAATTTTACCAATTGTTCTATATGAGTCTGAAACATGGTTTCTTACCTTATATGACGTAAACTAATTTAAGGTGTTTGAAAAAAAATCCTAGGAAGTTATTTGGCTCAAAAAGGGATGAGGCTACTGGATAGTGGAGGAGGCTACATAATGATAAGTTACATACTTTGTACTCATCACAATACATGGTTAGGACAATAAAGACTAGTAGATTACGGTGGGCAGAGCATACATCACTTATGGGAGAATATAGAACGGTGTTCAGAGTATTGACTGGTAAACCCAATGGAAAGAGACCATTGGTAAGTTCTAGATGAAAATGGGAGGATAACATTAGAATGGACCTGAAAGAGATAGGGTGTAGTAAGGGGAACTAGATATTAATTATGTGTTAAACTATTTTAACAATAAAAAATTTAATAAACTGAAATAAGCAATTAAATTATAAATTGAATATAATAATCTTAAAGTTATTCATGAACACCTTAAAAACATAAAATAGCTGGTTATTCTTAAAATAATGGTGTAACTATATTTGATATGGTGCGGTGGGGTGTCGACGGGGTTGTTGATAAAAGTAAAATAATCAAAATTAAATTAAACTCTAGGTATAAATAAAAGTAAATTAAAAAATATATATATTTTAAACGTCTTTAAAGTATTCATAAAAACCATAAAATCTCAAAATATATGATCATAATTACTCAAAACCAATAGCGTGACTTAAATATCATTACTAAACCCTCAAACCCTCAAAATAATTCTACCTGATCCACCACTTAATTTCAATGGGGAGGATCAATGCTGGCATGACATCATCATGAAAACTAAATAGTCACTGACGCTTTGAAAGGAGAGGGGAAGGGGTGGAAATGAATTCTCAAGTTCAGGTTAGGCTAGGGTACCAGTGTCTCTACTATATTGGAGGTGGGGGAGGGGGCTGGGGTTGACGGTACCTCCACAGTGTGGAGGTGTTATTATGCGCGTGGAGGTAACATTGTTAGCCTTATGGGAGACAGTGGTCCAGAACTCTCATTTTAACCACTATTAAAACGTGAGCAGTATATATTGATTTTTGTAGAAAGTCCGTTTTGAAAGGGCTTTCTTCCTTCCAAATTCCTACTATTCTGGTAGGGAACAAGACCTCTCAGAAATAACTTACTACATAAATAACAGTGTATATGTTTCCTTTTTATGGGAATTTTTATACATCACATTGTCACCCCTCGCTCTGTAACCTAGTAACGTGGGCCCAGTATTTGTCAGGATGGGCTATGGCCGAGGATAGGTAGGGGAGGTGATTGATGTTCAACTTGGATTTTTAAGGTTTTTATTAGTACTATTACAAATATGATGTTGATAGTTATATAAGTATGAAAGAACTTAAAGAATATTTAGAAACTTGTGACAAAACGAGGTGTTGCTAGGAATAACCTAGGAATAACCTAGGAGTTCTCTACATAGTCTTCGAACCCCGGTACCCTGGGATCGAGCGGTAGCCCTCTTCTACAAATATTGATGAATCGGCTTCCTAGCCCGCATAGTCCCGAATCGGGCAGAGTAACCTCTATACTGCGATGTTTAGTCAGCCACGATGGCCGGATCCCCTACATTTTATCTTGCCCTCTGGCCTGGTTTATGACTAAGGAATGCTGCCACTGTTTTATGTGGTCAGCTCCTCTATTCTATTTGTTTACAGGCTTATCACATCAACCCGCAACACTCAACTATCATTCAACAATCTATAACACACAATATTATACAAACATGCCTTCCAAATTGGGCCGTGCGGTTACAACATATTAGATAGGAACTCAAATTGTCATTGCACGTTTACAGCACATAACTTTTGCCAAATAGAACTTGTGAATTCAACTTCTCAAGAAAATAAAATTCAAATGTGAATTTCATTGCTCTAGCTCTAGTTAGTTTCTGAATATTATTTTCTCTAACTTCAAAAAGAAGTACTTGGGAGTACTTAATTTAAAATCAGTACCTATGAGTGTACTACCGGATGTTCTGTATGACAATAGGACAACTCCCCCCCAAAAAAAACAGTACGTATTGTTGCCCTAACTATACCACCTCTCTTACAGACCAGTAAAAATCATTGTTTTGTCTTGTGACGAAAAAGTTATTACAATTGCAGACGTGCGCTGAAGCGGATACTAAAGAAAAAATAAAAGATGGAAGTGCGCAATATTGGTTGATGAGCTGAGGAAAAATCAAGCATTTATTGGAGGGTGTAGAATTTTGTTTTAATGTAACTAAAAGTTAAGTAAAATGCTACGAATACTACAGAATGATCTATCTATCTGATTTGAAAATTTGACCATTATCATATCAAATTAGATTTATTTTTTATTTTTCCTCTACTTTAAGATATGAGCTTGCGTTACGTATGAGCAATAACTATGGCCAATGGAAAGTGAGCTGATCAAAACACCAGCCCATAGGCATGTATAATGTGAGCTTGAAGGTGGTGGGTGCACACTTGACATTGCATCGCCACGGTAAATATTCTTTTCTACCGTCTGAAACAGGTAATAGCAAGCCGATCCCAAAAAGTGTGCGCTACACTTTCGGCTAAGATAATTGTTAAAATATCTCAAAATATTATTTATTAGTAAACCAATCTTATTTAACCTTCAATCAAAACATTTTTCTTAGAAATATCAACTATTCAAATCCTCATGGGATTCTCCTACTTACATTATTTTGTATGAAAATGGGAGAATCGAGAATGTTTTCCTAACTGGCGTGGTGCTATACGAGCTGAGATGATAATCTTTAACTCTCTAGTGTCAAGGTCACACACGTAGGTGACCAAATTCTCAAAGGTAGTTTCCAAAAATTCTTGTTTACAACCTGTCTTACTACCCGTCTGGGCTATCCGCATATTAATACTGATGGAGTAGGTTTGAGGAAAGTATAATTAGAGAAAATGTCAATCCAGTTGCCTGGAGGGAGAATGGGAAACCCTTTAGAAAAAACACCCGCAATACACCAGAAAGAAGATTCGAGCCCTTACCTCCCCGTCATCAGCAAACAAAACCAGACTAGACTAATGCCTTAGTTCTTGCATCCACCCGTATGGGTCGGAATACAAATTCCTCAATAATATTGACGGGACCTATAAAGCAGTATGGCCGTCCGAGTTGTTTGACTTTCCCGGAAGGCCAAAATTTGCGTCGCGGGTACATAAGAGTATATTAGGCTTGGAATTTCCCTAACAATTTCCCCTGCTGATCCATAGCAACAAAATAATACCATCTCTACAGTTTGTATCATGATTCTTTTTTTAGAAATAATTTGGTAATAAAAGCCTATCTCATCCTGATATTGTGGACTGAAGAAAACTTGTAACTAGCATATGCACACTCTTGTGTTCAATCGAAACACAGAATCATATACATCAAAAATATGAACATTCAATTCAATGAACTCGCCAAGGTGGGTTTTACAATTCCAGGTGGTGTCTAAAATAATTTATTTTTGTCCTTATAGACTAAATTTCACACTCATTTATGCTGGCTTACTGCTGACATGAAGGTTGGAGTTCAAATCCTGGCCGGGTAGATTGATGATTTTTTCAGATTTGTTTTTCCACTCTCCCTCTACTGAAATACAGGTGTGGTAGTAAGACGTAGGGTAGAATAAAGATATGTGTTTGGGCTCATTCTACAACACAAGTATTACAATCGCTGATGATGTAGGATTTATCTTTTAGACTTTTAAAGTTGTTGACAGAGGTTAGTTTTCCAAACACAGCCAAAATAAAATAAAACAGATAAATATGCCATGGTATGACATTATTTTGTGTCGTGTTTATTTTCTTCAATGTTTACATTGTCAGAAAATGTTGTCTTCCATCCCCCAATTCCACCCGAACCCCCATGCCCCACCCCTTCCAAGAGATTGCAGACCCGTCGTTGGATTTATAAACTGGGTGGGTTTGCATAATTCATGACCGTGGGCCCTCCCTATCCCTGCACCTTCAAACCCCAATCATGATGGACGGTGTGATAAGAGTCGTGTTATTACGAGGTTGGATTAAGGTTTTCTGTCACCACCCCCTACCCCTCATCCCCTCTTTTCTTCGCATTTGTCTGCGCGTAATGGTACATTTTTATGGGCTGTAGATTTATGAGGCAAAATGGTGGCGGCAATATTACATTTAAAACGTCGAGAGTAAGTGGTCCTCGATTGTAAAAATAACTGTGGAATAATTTGGCCAATAAAAAAACCCACTATGGGGAAAAGGTGTGGGGAGGCAAGTAACTTAGAATAGTATCCATCCCCCCCCCCTTTCCTTATGCCGCAAGACTGAGTACGTGATTCCAATCAAACTTGAAGATTTAAGCTACAAGGAAAAGAAACCCTTATCTTTGTCTTTTTCACGAAAAAACTTTCTGTAAACATCACAAATAATTTAATAAGACGTGGTGTTTTATTTTAGTTCGGGAGAAAATTGGTACTTCTTTAAGTGTCAGAAAGGTAGATAAATTTTCCCTATTAAAATAGAGGTTGATAGCATAGCATGAAATATTATTACAGTAACTCTTAGGCCACTTCACTAACTTTTTTTTTTCAAATCTTTAATTAACAATGTTGAAATATTTATTGCTATCCGTAAACTAAAATTCAAATATTAGGATCTACGCTAAATTTTCGATTATTTAAAAAAATCCAAATAAATTACTTAAATTATTAAGTTAGTCCAATTTTTAAAATTACATATCTATACAACGTTTTCGCCAAATAAACATATTTCCTAGCCTAACATTTAAAATAATTAATGTATCTGGCGATATGGTTTTACTTATTTCAGTGGCTTTCATTTATATGACAAATCTATAGCAAGTAGGTCTACCCGCTCCACAATAATAACTAATTCCTTGTATTTAAGTGGATGATTCTTGTGAAAACAAAACAAATACATTAACGTTTTTAAGGAGGTAGAGGGAGAAGGGATTTCCGCATTCATTGAATACTAATTTTTGCGATGAGATTTATCTTAACTGATCTTTTATTCACAACTCTTTGAGTGTATATTTGATTTGAGATTGTAGCTTGTAACAATATAATACTATTACATGAGTGAAAGTTATAGTGTGACTACTTTTTATCTTTAACAACCCTCACTACAGTATCTAGAAATTTAGCGGGCGAAGGTGGTGTTGGAAAGAAATGTTTGACCTACGATGGCAGATATTTAAGTCCCAAACAAGTTATGTCAAGAAATGCTTTTTAACATTAATTATTTCTTGAAGCCATTTAAAGTGCTATAAAAGATAACGCGTTTGTAACTGAAAGGAGTTTTATAATATTCCAATAATCTATGATTTTAGACATTGAAGAGGAATACAAAAATACATTCTAACCATACTTTCATAAAAAGGGGTAAAGTAATAAATTATCATCAGCTCCATGAATTATTGTTATATATTATGATATAAGCTTCATGTATATAAACCCAAGTAGTCGTGAGCCCAGCTAATAAAACTGAAGAATTTTAATTAATCAAAAATATCTCGCTGCCATGATCGCTGGGGTCTCTGACAATAGATAATGCCCCTCTGACAGCCTAGAGGAAAACAAACTAAAATTGTCAACAGGATTCGTTCTTTATTCTCCCTCTTTTTCAACAGGCCAATTAGAGGGGTGAGATTAGGGAGTCCTTTTTATATCCATAGTAGCAGACATTTACATCAAGTTGGCCAGCCACATTTTCCAAATAATTTAAAATTCATACAGTGGTTGGTGGTACGTCTTGTGCTCATAAGTGCCCGAAATTCAGCGTTTTCGCTATTAATTAACTCAAATTTTAAAGATTTGTATATGATGAGCCAACTTGATTTCAATCTGGCCTGCCACAATTTTTCATAAATACAATCTTATAATTGATTACACCATTCATTTATGCTCATATTTACCCAAAATTCAGCTTTTGTATAGTTAATTTACGCCCGTGGCAACCATTTTAAGGTAGTGGGCCAGCTCGATGTTGAAGTTGGCCCACCACATTTTCGAAATAATTTTTTTTAAGCCATTCGTTTATCCTCCGTTTGTTACCGAAATTCAGCCTTTGTATGGTAAAATTACGCTTGTTACAACAATTTTGAGTTTGGTGTCCTTTGCATTGGGTTGGATTGCTTAGTACCGCGTACTGAGAGAAAGAGAGTTTGTGCGTCGATTGGAGCGAAGAGGGAAGGTTAACATTTTAGTATAAAAGTTCATACTTTATCTACTTCAATAGAATGTGGATAAAATTGGTAACGCTGAGGGGTTGGTTTTGGCAGGATTTGCATGACTTTCTTTTTTCTTTAAATAATTTAAATAATAATTCATTATAGCACTAGTAAGTTATATAACACACTATAAATTTACTCTGTTTTTATACTACAAAGATAATTAGAGGAATTGGACAAGTATTTGAGAGCGAAGAAAAAAGGTTTCCAGAGCGTTATTTAGTTTACAACACCAATAGTAGTAATAATAATAATAATAATAATAATCACTCATAATAATAGTAAAAACAATAATAGTAAGCAATAATACTAGTAATAGTAGTAATATGTCTACCCAACTCGATAATACAAATAGTACTCTAATGTTACATCATGATGTTATTATTTATTTCTTGTTACCATCTTAATAGGTAAGAAGATAGTTTATTTCAGGAAATATATACAAATATCGGCCAACCGCACTATAATAGTATTACTATATACCGTGTCTTACTACCCATTCTGGATATACAAATATTACTACGCTAATGGGGTAAGCAGGCAGGCAGGCATAACTACGAAATTCTTGCATTTAAGACTGAATGGATTTTAGGACTTTAAAATATACCCAAAAATGTAAGTTTATTTATCCATAAAAAGCAGGAAACTTAATTACTGGTTTCATTATAGTTTGATTATAATTTGTGTGGCCAAATTAAATTTAGTTAGACAAACTATATTTAGTTAGGTTAGGTTTTTTTGAGTTAATAGTTTGGAGCTAGTTATTATTTCTTAAAATATTATCTATATGGGTATAAGACCAACCTGAATAGCCCAGCAGGAGAGCATTGCTGCGTGAATCTAAAGATTTCATTTTTTGTTCCATGTATAATTTCTCAATACATTAGTTTTTTTAACTGCACATAATCTGTAATAATTGTTAGCATCAACATATTGTGCGAAATTAATGTGTTTGTGAGAAGGTGGAACGATATCTATTTTAATTATTATGAAAAATTTCAAAAACTTCAATTCTTTTAGTCATAACGTATCTAACACCTATTTCAAAGTTTTAATCCCCCACCAAAACTATGTCCTTATTGCGCATATTTTGAGTGCTTTTTGGTCACTGTTCAAAACTTATGACCCCAACTTTACCATGTAAGAGGATTTTTTTTTTCTTTAGAACTTTGTCCGGCTTAAGAAAATGAGGGATCTTGGTTACGAATGGAATGAAACATATTGAATGAAAAATAAGTGATCTTTTAAAGCCTTTTTTCCTGGTATTTAGTTTTGCCCATAGATAACTTGTGTAAGCCTTAAGCTGACCCTAAAATAATCTCTACCCATAATTCTATCTTCATTTATAAATAGAGGCTAATAGAAAAAAATAGTACCATATTTGACCACATGGCAGATCCACTTTCGTACTAAGCATTTTCTGAATGTTTTATTATTATTATTATTATTATTATTATTATTATTATTATTATTATTAGCACCGCGTCTTACTACCCGTTCGGGTTGTACGCACTTACGCTAATGTAATTATAGGGTGATTGTGAGATGAAATGTAGGACCTACAGTTTAACCGAACCTCGGTGGAGGCCTGGCATTCCACACATTCACAAGTTGTGATTAATACACATCTTGTCAGAGGGGAAGGAAGGGTTTGGCAATCAGATAAATCTGTGCCGGGACCGAGGATTGAACCCCGGACCCTCAACACAGAAGTCCGGCACCTTACCCCTAGACAACCAGGTCACCCTGAAAGTTAAACAAATCACATAAGATGATTAGGCTGGGCTAGGTTGGAGCTGGGACTAGGCTATGTGAAGAAAGGTTATGTTGCTGTTGGAACTACACTGAACAAAACAAGGTGAAACCTTAAACAAACACGTGTCAAATTGTCGCATCCACATGAATTAGAGGGGCACTTAGGGCACTGGAAGATTGTTTTTTGTTCTAGTCGCGCTTTGACTGGCCAGAACGCGAAATAAACTTCCCCCCTTCAATATTTCGCGATTTGACATGGTGAGCTGGTCAATATGCTAAGAGCTCAGCCACATGTTTAAGAAACCGGGTCAGACCTTGGCCGAAATATTCTAACCTTATAACTTACCAGGTTTTAGGCTAGATTATCTAAATTAGAAAAAATCCATCAAAAAGAAGAAGTCAAATACCCAAGTTTGATAGTCGTGATGGGCGAATTACCGCAATACATTATATGGACCTACGTGGAGTGGATTGTTCTGTACAAGCCTCAATGCTGGAAATTTCATATTAGAATAGCTTATGTCGGGTCTCAAAAGGGAAGCCACCCGCTGGGCAGCTAAGCACGTTTTTATTTGGGAAAATCACACAGACGTCCGCAAAGCCTCGTGATCCAAATATTTGAATATTTATCAGCAGAATTTGTTCCTGATGCATCATGTCTTCAAATTACACTAAGGGTGGGTATTTACACAAAATAACTACCCAAGTGAGTTTCATGACTTGGAAAATTGAATAATGTTGGCTGGTGAGTCATATACAGTGCCTTTTCCTGAGACACGTTCGAAACATTCCAATATCAGAAGATGTGAGAACTATAACACACATGTGCTGAATATTGGAAGCAATACACGACTGCTACGGTTGGGAAAACATGCTCAAGATACAAAGGCCAGCCCAGCAGCCCATCGGAATCAGATGGGAATAATTGGGAACTAACTTGGTTATGAAGTCCAAGACCTAAATTAAGGTTACAAGCGTTTGAGGCAACAGTTATCAACGCTTCATAAAGAAATCAAACTCGCTGTGGTAATCAAAATAGCGTCTTGGGGTTGGGTGGCAACCAACAGATCATCGGATAGTTGATGGTATGGTTGGCTGAAGGCAACCACCTTGGAACAATTTGCAAAAGATAGCGAACTTTAAAAATTGTAACTGGGAGTGTGGATATAACAGGAGTGTGTTCCAAGCTTAGGCTTAGCATTCTCGAAAAGAAGATGAAATAATGAAATGGTAGAAGTTCTGGTGGAACAAAAACCATAAAACAATGGGGCCTAGCAGATGAAAAGGAAACTCCAAGGAAAAACTGGAAGTATAAAATAAAATAAAATAAAATAGAAAGTATGAATTTCATTGAAATTTAATTAAACACTTTTACCAGGCCAGCGCATCTATTTGACGCCCAAACGCCACAGCTTAGCAGTAGGGTTGGAGAATCCCAACGGCAGGAGGTTAACATATTTTAAGGCAGCACTCACGATAGCCAAAATCTGAACCTCACGACCAAGGGGTGGTGCCAGAAACGCCTAACCGGAAAACACACGTGTACAACGACGCTTCTGGAGGAATACAGGCCACCACACTCCCAACGGATTGAACAACTGGGATGGTGATGAGTCAAAGTGATGGTGATGCTTATAATCTAGAGTGCGACAAGGATATCTTCGAGGGGAGCGACGCCGATAGAAATGCTTGCAAATGAGATATGACTACCGTTCTGAGTTAGACGTACATACGACCCTGCATACATACTTTATAGAAAAGTGATACCACAAGAAGGTATGCCTTTTCGTCACGGAAGTTATCAGGTGACTCTCAGTATTAGACTTAGTCCTTGGCGAGGGAAATCATCTAGATAAGGGACTTGAGAACAGAAAGAGCGAAGCGATGAAAGAAGATGTCTTGACCGTCAATAAAGTTAGCAGGTGACGCCCAGAATTTAACGTAGTCCTTGGCGAGGAAAAGCACCCAGGAAAAGAACTTAAGAGAGGAAAGAGCAAAGCCAATATAACATATGCTTTGTTTTCCAGAGAAGTGATTAGGCATCGCTCAACGTTGGGGGCAGTCTTTAGAAAAGGGAAAAACTCATTCAAATGACTTCAAGAATATAAAGAGAAAGACAGAGCGTGTTTTGAACCTTAGCAGATGGGGCCCATCTTTTGACCACTTTCATCGTGGGAAAAAAGATGAAAGCGAACAGGCATGGGAGTAGGCAAAAGAAAGGAGTTGCCGACAACGTACCCTTGTTTAATCAGAAAAGTCCCGTTCACATAAAATAAGAAAGGCGCTAGACCTTTGCGCAAGAAATCAATACGTTTCAACTCCTAGTTCTTATCAAATAAGTAACTAGAAATGTATAGTAAATTAAATATAGATCAGCAGCTTTCCTGAAAGAAATGTGTAATATGCCGGGAACCAGCCAGAGGATCATGTGAATAATATAACTGTGTTTACCACATTGAACCCAATATGTCCTTGGCCAAAACCAAGTAAAAAACCGCGATACTAGCATTTTAGAGTATCTACCTTTTTGTGAAAAGCCTACATGTGTTAGCTTAGTAGTAATGGAGCTATACAGGATACCAAACGACTCGTAGACCCCATGGTGGCGATAAAATTACCTCACACACATTCCAAATTTGTGTGTATTTGATAGGTAAGAATGAATGTTGGTATTGTGACAACATTACTTAAATAATAATTATTATTACGCCTATTGGTCTGTTTATTTTGAACATTTTCTGTTGAACTAATTTATGTACCAACCACAGTGTAGAAGTTAAATTATGAATAAATTTATACGTTACTTAATTCATATAACATTTAAATAATAAAGGAAAATGTAGATCTTGATAACTCTTAGTCCCCTGGAATGTAGTCAAAGAGAAAATAAGGAAATGGTCCAGGAGGTTCTCGGGCTCCTAAGAATGGAAAGGATATATATAAAAATTCATATAGCACAGGTAGTCCTATAAAACCTAAAAGACTGGTATCACTTAACACAATATAAATGGGTTTTCTACAATCCTATTTAAACTGTTACTCTAAGGCTGTGCCCAAACTCTAACAGAAATTCTCTTAATAGTAATGTTCTTAACCTTAAATATTGAAGGTTACACGTGCTTACATATTTAGCATACGGTAAAACATCAAAAATATTTTTAAATAAGCTATATTAATTTGAAATAGAAAATTTAAAATTTCTTCAAAAACATAGCTCTTGGACTGTTTAGGAAAATAATGTCCTAAAAGGGAGAGCTCAACACTACTTGATGATGGTAGTTCACTGAAGTGCTTAAATTGTTGAGTATTTGCAATATCTGCTTTGGAGACGGTCAACTATAACGTAGCTCTTGTTTCATTTAGTAATGTGAACAGTATCTGGCTCATGAACTACCAATTGCATGGCATTTTTCTGTGACGTGTAATAATGATTTTAATGATTTACCCTATCATCCGTTTTTGTGTTTAGAAACTACTGCTTCGGCAGAAAGGAAACCTTTTATTCTCTGACCTGAGACACGTTCAGCGTTATTTTCAACACGCCTGAGGAAATACAAAATAAGGGAGGGAACTCACAGTATTTTGTGTAAAATAGAGTTTACATACAGTAGAGTAACGGGGTGGATTCATCTGGCAGTAAAGGTACCAATATGTTGGTTCCTGGATACTTTTGATTTCTATAATTTATTTATTTAAATTGGTTGTGCAGTGTTTCTGCAACTGAGCAGAATAATTGAACTCAACTCCACTGCCTACTTCTGGTGATACTTGTCGCTATCAAGTGATACACCAGTGTGTCTGATTTTTAGGTCTGAAATCTCTTTACTGTTGAATATGATGCAAAATTTTTACTTTCAAAAGTCAGTACATGTCTAATATATTCCCTTTTCAAGGAAAAATTAATTATTTTGCGTAAATAATTGTCTATCTATCTAGTTGAGGAGAATATCCACTGATGTTAAATGTCTCCTGAAGGGACCTGAACTCTGGCTTTTTGAATTAATTTAAGGTAAGCTAGGTTTATGCTAGCTTTAATGAAATTGAAGTTTTTCACTTCCTCGATCCTGCATATATTGAGAAAATCCATTTGTACTTCCTCGTAGAGTGGGACTTAGCACGCTGCTTCCACAAATGTTTCGATTTATTTTTAAAGAAAGCCCACGGCTAAAAATGAACCGCAATTTTCATGCCTTTTTAAACGTTCAAAGAAAAGTCTGTGCAGCTAATTCGTAAAAGAAAAGTTACCTAGTTTGAGGTCTCACTAAACAATTTTTTGATACATTATCGAATAATAATAATCTATTTAGGCTATTGACTTTCAAAGAGCATACAGTACCATAAAGTTAGCTTTGGAAAGTAGCTATCTCTCCCCTGAGAATTATATTTCGTTTGGATCGTATGATGTTTGTATTTCATTCGAAATTAATCTTCTAACGGAAGACGGAATGTAACTGAGATAGTCATTATATTCAAATGCTACATTCAGGCACATTGATCACGGCATCAAGTTCGTCCTTTTAAATGCGCATATTCAGATTTCTACCTTTTTGGTTCTTAATGATTAAGAATTGGCTTTCTATTCGAAAGTGTAAATAGCCTCGAATAAAATTTCATAATAGTACATTTTATAAAATTTTGTGTCGTGCTCGTGTATCAAACCATTGTCTTTTAATAGGTCGCGTGATTTTTAAAGTGCCTTAAGGAGAAGTATTTTTCCCCTTTCGTTGATCAGAGCCCTAGTGGGTGACTTGAATCAGGAAGGGCCTTTGTCGCAGTAAATTAATTACATTGCTTTCCTATAAGCTTCAAGACAGTCTTGACTTAGTTTCAGGGGAGAGGTTGAATAGAGTAAGGATATAGGGAGAAGAGAGTTTGAGAGGAGGGGGATAAGAAGAAAGTCGTTAAAACAAGGGTGAAAAAAGGTTTTTTCTCTCGCCCTGAGAAACATTAAAGAAGGCAAATTATCACAGATTCATTGACGCTCCTCTGTTAACTTCTTGAGGCTTGGCGCGTTTCCAATAAGTTTTCAATCACAAAAATAAGAGATAAATTGAATTTGAGACTAGGGGGCTCAAATTTGTCTCCCCTTCTATCTGCTTAGCAAAATACATTGAAGGAACATGACTTTTTTTTTAATATAAAACGGAGAGAGAATTTGTTGTGTTTGTTAATTAAAATGAGGAAGTTGGTTACTCTAAGGTTAAAAAAGAAATTCGACTATCCTGCCAAAATTACCACCTTGGTCTTATTATTTGACATAAAAACAATTTTCTTATAATACACCAATTTATTTTTAAATAAGCTTACTATTAATTATATTTCAAGACAATGCTGGTTTGTTTCTCATATTTATTTTGATAGCCAATTTTTGAAACTTTATCATAAAATCTGAATTACACACAACTTTTTCTTCTACTTATAGATATACTCGATTATTAGATTTAATAACCTATATGGTTTCTTGCAGGCACTTAGCAATTGGAGCTGGGCGATTTAAGGATTTTCACATCACACTACATCATCTCCGTTAAATCAGTATTCATGATATATCGTGATTTAGCTTTTTGATTTTTAAGGGTTATGTTCAGCGGTTGAGAAAGATTTTAAAAAATGGAGGGGGGTGGGGTGGAGGAGACTATTCAGTTAACAGTCATGACCTCTGATCATTTAATAAATTTATACCATTATTGCTAGGAATAGGTGAATAGATCTTTGTTAAGCTTATACTCTATAAATAGAAAAAGCTAAAAAAAAAAAACACATGAAATAAGAATAAAATAATATTTTTTTTTGAAACTACCGTGCTTGATAATGGTGTGGCACCCGTTATTTGTTGAGACCTAATCTAGTTTTGATATTAATATATTTATTATTTATAACACAAATAATTATACTTAATGGAGACTCGATTAATTTTCTAAAATTCCCCATTGGAAAAAGGTGCAGAGTAGCTTAAATACGTTGTATTTTACTCACAAAGAAAACTTTTGGTTGCACCACTGGTCCTTTAAAATATATTTAAAAAAAATTGTTCAACGTACATCTTTCCTCTTGAAAACTGGTTGCCAATGTTGTTAAAAACGAATAAAATCTTTGCTCCCAATTCACAATACAGAGGGGTTTAATTTTTCTGTGTCCAAGGCCTAATTTTACTTTAATAATATTTACACATAAGTGGTAGTTGAGCGATAAGAACGAAGAAAGCACTCTTTATGCAAAGCAAGTGCTTATTCAAAAGAAACGAAGTAAATCCCGATATAGCGTAGATTTCATGTACAAGCTCTCTACTCTACTCTACTCGACTTAGAGTCTAGCGATTCAAGATCAAAACACGGTGTGACGATCGTGACAACAAAGATACAACCTGATAACTATTACTGCTTAGTAATGTGTTTGGTCATTATAATTTATTATTAGTTTAAATTTCACACAATGTTTTTAAATAATTCAAATCGGATATGAAAGTTTTTTTAACAATCGTCATGCGTATAGGTGTTAGTACGGCAGCTTAACATGAAAATGTAGTCACACCAGACAAAAACAAAAAATTTCCCACGTGCTACTTAGGGCCATAGCTTTTAATTTTCGATAGAAACCAGCTCCTTAGGCAGTCATCTTGAATTTTATTACATTACCAATATCTCGGCTTCTAAAGCACTACTTAAGATTACAATCTTGGTGTGTAAATATACATTTTCAGGGTCAGGGAATACAAATAGACAATTTTTAAAGACGCTAGATGATCGATTTATTCACAATATAATATTTTACTGGTGTACTTGTGTATCATTTAGAAACTATTCACCAATTTCTTGTTTGAAAATTATACATTTAATAAATAAATACATGCTAAATAAATACTAAAAGACATACATTTGTATACATTCTTATACGAGAATGGCGTATTATATGAAAGATGCCATTGCTTATGCCGTAGTCAAACATTGACATCCGCAGAGTTCTGTGCAATTCCAGCCTGTATTTCTGCATGCACACCTACCACCACATCCACTGTTGCTCTTATTGCTACATTTCACAAATTCACTACAAGCCTTAGAGTCAACAGGTAACATGTTCCGTCCAGTAACCCAGGATGTAGTGTCTCCATTCAGAGTCAAGCCCCAACCTTCTGTATTAGGTGCGTGCTGTTCATTGTGCTTACTGGTGCACATTATGCCTACAGTAGTGCGTCCCAGGAGGGGTGAAGTTTCTGCGTTGTATTAATCCTTCTTGGCTAAATTCACATGTTCTACGTTACTAGCCTTATCATACAAAATAGCGGTGAATAGTTCTAGAAGGTTGAAATTGTCATCATAAATCTCAAGTTTTGTGTGAGGGCGGATTGCCATGTATGTAAAGGCATGTGTCACATCAGGATAGCAATTCCATGCCTCCCAAGCGGACTTCTTACTTCGTCCGGAAAATGTAGAATGTAGATGTAGTATCACATGCCGTGAAACTGTGGAAGACAGAGAGGTCTAGGGATTTCTCTCTACCCAGCTTCTCGTCGATAGCATTGATATGATGATAAGTGAATGTTTTGCTTCTTACGAAAGCCTTTATAGCTTGCGCTGGTTATCAGTGTGTCAATCTTTTGCATTGCCTTTTATTTAAGGTTATTTTCAGCCTCACGGGCATGCAAGCGTAGTATTTCACTGAAATGATGACGCTGATTGTCGACATCAGAAAGCACAATGATTCCTACATAAAGTGCATGTTTTCCATTGGCTTAAGCAGGGCTTGTTATTAACGGCATTACGCATTTGAACAAGCCGCTGAAAATTCCTTGTTGCGTGCCCATGTTGATAGGGAAAATTATGGTAGATATTTGATTATCCTCCTCGCGCCTGGTTGAAGTCATCTCCGGTAGACACAGTTTGTGTTGAACTGTGTTTAATATGAGGTTTCACGCGCGCTTTTACAAACTTAAATGATACAGATTCACCCGTGTCCGTTCTTATATTGATTTAGAGGCTCTTAATTTCCAATCTGAATACTGGCACATATTGCAACGAATTATTGGTAGTGGTTTTATATGAACCGTAGATATAGATGGATATGTATACATTGACAAATTGTAAAATTGGCACCACGGTGCTATACACTGGCTCAAAATCGACAATATCCGTGTATATAAACATTTAAATTGGTAAGCGCAGTGGAATTTAGGTGGCGTATGTTGACCTTAGGACTTTGATCAGATACCCGAGCTGTGGACATACTTGACAAGATAGTTACAAACCTTTATATTCTGCGAAGAATTGATGATGTACACTTTTTACTTTCTCCCTATTTTACAGGTAGAGAAAGTATTGTGATCGTAAAAAAAATCGAACTTGAGATTTTGATGAATGTTGACGTTTCATCACCCCCCCTCCCACCCCCGAATCCAAAAAAGTGTTTTTTGAAGTTCCGTCTGTCTGTCTCTCTATACCTCGGACTAGAGCCTAAACTATTTTACCAATCAGGCTAAATCTTGGTATCTAGGGTTTTCACAGGGTTGCCCCGAGGGGTTTTTGGAATTGGATATCTACCCCTAAAATTAAGGGTAGTTTACTGAAAGGGCAAAAAGAGAAAAAATCGATTTCCTCAAATTCGGTTCTAATGATTTTGATTAATTTTCATTTATAAACATTTATAAATATTCCAAACAAAATGGCCACTCTCAATATTTCGGCAAAATAACTTGAGGGTTCCGGTCTGATGCGTAAATTCTTCTTTTTTATCCTATCTACGTAAATCTTTGAGATATGAAATTACTTATCATCGCAAATATGTATAACTTTCAAGCTATACGCAAATATATATATATCAACTTTTCGAACACTAAATATAAAGTATTGCGACCGTAAAAAAAATCTCATGCCCCCCCGAACACTAAAACGTGGTTTTTGCGATGTCGTTTGTCTGTGTGTCTGTTTAACTCTAAAATTAAGAGTAGATTAATAAAAAGCGAAAAGATAAAAAATCGATTTTATCAAAATCGGCTCTAATGATTTTGATTAAAATGCGTATCTAGGCGTTGATTAAGATTATAAATAAAATTGCTATTTTAATTTTCCTATGAAAATGACTTGTAGGGTACTTTACAGAAGTGGAAATTCCCGTATCTCTGCGACTATTTGAGATCATTGCAAAATTGTAGCACTATTAAAAATAAATGGTACGGCGCGGTAAACTCGTAAGATTTCTGAACGGAATAATGTACATTGTATCATCACCACTCCACATAAGAACACACATAAAATAATATACAATGATATAGAATCAATGAGAAAAGAGGCGCATCTTTGTCCACCTAAGAAAATTTCAAACAGTTTAATGTCTTCCACAAGGGTCAACACTTCGTATTAAAATTTC
>CABFWB010000571.1:114262-129312 GCA_902151455.1 Timema bartmani
CTCTTAGGAGAAATGTTTGCATAGCAATGATCTATCTCCATTTTAGACTCAATAGTCAATATTTACATTTTTTATTGGTCAAAATGTATAAATGAATAATTAAATATCAATGCGATGACTTGAAGATCTGCAACACCTTATAAAATGTTAAAACTTTAACCAGAAATCGATATTTTAATACGAAGTGTTGACCCTTGTGGAAGACATTAAACTGTTTGAAATGTTCTTAGGTGGACAAAGATGCGCCTCTTTTTTCATTGATTATATATCATTGTATATTATTTTATGCATGTTCTTATGTGGAGTGGTGATGATACAATGTATATTATTCCGTTCAGAAATCTTACGAGTTTATAGAAAGAGAGAGAAAGTCTGTGCGGTGTGCCGTACCATTTATTTTTATAAAACCAATAGTTTCTGAGATATTGGCAAATATATTTATACTATTTTGTAAGCTTTAGTTGTACTTATGTTTTAACACAATAATTCTCTATTGTCATAGATTAATTAAATATAAGTAAGTCTCTCAATATTATTTTTCTTTTAACCCTTAGGGGAAATGTTTGTGCAACAATTATCTATCTGATTCATTTTAGACTCGATGTTTACATATTTTTTAGGTCGAAATTTATAAATGAGGAATTTAATAGCAATGCGATGACCTGAAGGTGTGCAACACCTAACAACAACAAAAAAACTGGAAGTAAAAATTTTAATGCGAAGTGCTGAGCCTTTTGGACCCAATATTTCTCTTTTTTATTGGTCCAAACATACAAATGAGAACATTAATTATTTAAAAATAGAATTATAAAATTTAAAACTGGGACTCAAAAATTGTCTTACGAAAGTATAGTGCAATTTATGCTTGTGTTTGCTAATGTATATTATTTAGTTTCACAAATATTACGAGTTTTGAGTAAATATCTCCATCTTTAAACAATATAGCGAGAAAGTCCGTGTGGAGTCCCGTACCATTTATTTATATTATTATTTGTGAATTTGAATGTAATGGCAGCAGTTTTTTTCTTTAAAAAAAGCCTTTACCAAATCATAAATAGAGCTGTAGTTTCCTAACAGGATATATGATTCTTGACTATCGTTCCACACTGTTTGCGTCCACCCAGTTCTACCATATTATGTTTTGACCTTTGTGTACGGTGGTAAAAGAGAAAGGGTATTTGAATTTGGAGAGACGACTTCTCATTGTCCATCTAGTATTAAACGAGAAGGGAGTGGTGTGGTGAAATTCGTGAAGTTTTTTTCGGGAAATAGCCCACAGAGCTGTCGCTTGGCAAAGTGATGTAAACTTGGTCCTTCATGGAAGGAAGCTGACTTAACTAGTCAGAATTCACGAATTAATCTTTGGGTAGTAACCCTTAAACCGAGCATTTAACCTTGGTGCCTGTATATTTATCAAATTTGAAAAAAAACAAAAAAAAAACTAGGAGACCACGTGCTACAGCTCTTGTTCGTATAACGTCCACTCCACCTCCTCACCTGCAAGCTCGGCTAATCTATATACGACTCTTTGGCGCAACACAACGCTGACGATTTTGACAATCTCTTCACTCCAATGTCTCTTGTAACCCTCTTGTAACAGTATTTTTTTTCTTTGTTAATGTGCAACATGTCGCTGTGAAACATGTCGCTGACCTTGAGTTTTGTTATTATTGTTTGTTTATTACGATAATTACCTTATAGATTTTTTCTAACTTGGAGCACGTCGGTCTCTTAAACTTTTGAAGATGCCATCTTGTTGGAAGTTTTCACCATTGATATCGATGAGGTTCGAAAGGACGTCTTCATATCTATACATGTTAGTTTTTTTTAAATTAGTGCCACATGCGGCCTTGAGTTTTGTTGAACCGTTCTACGATGCTTGCCTTCACATCCAGATTATTGGTGATGTAGTAATACACACTTTTTTTTATGCCTTATGAGGCATGACGTAGACTCTGTCCCATTTTCCCTTTGTAAACTTGGAGTTTTTAACCTCTTTATTTTAAAATGTTCTTAAAGGCATCCCTCATGACACTCTCCGTCTTGTATAGATCTCTTTTCTAGGCCATCCAACTCGACACGTCTATGCCTCGGTGCAATCACGCAACGCCGTCGTTGAATTTGCTGAAACCTCGCATATCTTGAAATCTGCTTTCCAGAGATCGTACATGTTGGACACCGCGTGCTTGTTGCATGGAAACCTTTTTATTACGGGTTTATTTAAAGTCTAGGCGTCCTTCGCACAAAACCTTTCCATTGATTTGGGTGGATCTTCCTTGAATGCTTTTATAAACGAAGTCATTCCTGTAGTATGAGAAGGGTCGTAGTACATGTTAACCAAAATATCCATTAGTTGCAGAAAGGTAGAACGCACCTTGTTCTCGCACAACCTTTTCAATTTGTTCCTTTTCAGAGGTGGGTATTGCGACGGTGTCAACGATTTAGCTAATGGGTGCAGAGCGTTTCGATTTGAGAATACATTTTTTCGGGACGTTTATTTTTTGGAGTGTTGTGAGAAACATTTTTCCACCAAGATGGTTTGCTGTTTCTTCTTGTTCTGACCAGAGCGTTGAATGAATCCATAAAAAGTCTTGGATATGGCCTCCCCCGTTTGCGTCCAGCGCGATACTGCCTCGGAAAAGAATATTTTCTAGTACAATTTCAGCTTATTTTTCGTATCTGGACGGCTACAGTTTTGAGTACTTCAAGAATGTGACGTACAGACTTTATATGATAATGGTGATAGCGTTCTCAGGTGGTAGGGACTGACTACCTTATTCTGTGAAATGCAGAAAGCTTTGTAGCACCTGTTGGTATAAAGTCTCATTGGACTTGTCGAGTTTAAAAGTAAGGGACTTTATATTTTCTTGTCCAACTTGTATACCACTAGATGGTTGGCCGATGTAAGCTGGTGGCTCTGTCGACGTCTCTCAAAACGGTGTGATGTTTCCGGGGACATCAATGTAATATTTTTCGTGTGATCCATATTTAATTTTAATATTTAGCCTAGGATACCGATGCTTAAGGATGCTAAAGGTAAGGACAAATTCTTAAACTTTCTTGACCAGTAGTCGTATCTTTTTCCAAGATTATCCTACTCTGACCATATCTCGCAACACCATCTTTTGAGCACAATACTTTATCTTCTGTGCATTTTATAACGGAACTCCTCCTTTTAAAGTGTTGAAGGTACACTCTTAAGGAGAGTCAACCACTTTCTTGTAAAGCTCTCTCAGCAGAGCAACCCTTTGCTGATAATTCGTGCTATGCATCGCTCGCAACCATTGGTCTTGCTTTAACACGTTAGGACTCATAATTATGAAATGATTTTTAATTGGGACGTGTCACTGTTTTTAAAGCCTTAAAGCGGTAGGTACATGCATCATCCATATCTCGTGGGAAACATATTTTTGTTCTATATCGTAACCATTATTTGTACTTTGCTTGAAATCGAGAAAAATATATCACTGGGAAGTACTTGTGGCGTCTGTGTTGGCCTCCTGTAAAACACTAATGTTTTTAGGACAAACCTGGCGTGTAAGGTTTTGTATATGAGCTTTATCCGTGGATCGTGCTGTTTTAAGCAGCACGATTTATTGCGCGTTTAAGTAAATGTCTTTTTGCCCCTTACCCTGGCGGAATATATCTTATTAAGGTACACGACGCTAATATTTCGATAAAGTCATCTTTCGGTGAAAAAAATCGATAGCCACTTTTTTGGATTCACGCACAAGCCATCTATAATAATCATCTGTGGAGAGTTATTGGGGTTGCCATACATTTCCGGCAGTCTCTTACAGAACATGACACAAGGCCCTTGCAATTTGTTAAAATCCTGATCTCCATAAGGCATAATCCTAGTTGATTTTTTTTAAAATTAACGTCACACACTGTGTCCAAGTGACGAATTATGTCTAGGACAAAGTGTGATTTTCCGGAGATTGAAGGTTCACTGATGATGTCCGAAAAAAGTTATTTAAACTTATCCATAACATTTTTGACTGAGGTTATAGACTAGGTGAGCTTGTATTATAGGCTCGAAAGTGGAAAGGGGGTTTGTGTGTTGACGTTAAAATACAAACATTATAGCTTTAGAGTTTTAATATATAATATTGCAACTATATCTTAGATCATAAACTGAATTTAAACATAATAGTGTTATAATATGAAAAGCCTAAATAAATAAATTAAATACTCAGAAAATAAATAGAAATAAAAGGCTCCTTTTACGATATGTACACACAAAAATTAAATATATACATACAAAAGGTTACATTTATAAATATACATGAATTATACTAAATAGAAATAAGTAGGTAGTTAAAGGCTTTCACTGGAAACGGAACAATATAAAAAAGGTTCCTGGGAGCATTAAATAAAGAAAGTATTTGAGAAATGGTCTTTAAGTGGAATTGTTGAACCGTTACTTGGGAGCAGCAGTCCAGGTGAACCCTCACCTTAAAATACCAGCATTGGTGGCTATTTAGTAAATTGAAACTTGTAGACCTCTCGAAGTAAGGTCTTCACAAAAGGAAATGAATAAACGAAATAGTTGCGCTATAGGACACAGGAACCTTTCAAACCAAACAATAAAATATATTCTACTTGGGCAATTTTATTAGACACGTCAATTATTATATAGGCAACAAATAAGAGGCATGAATAAATATATTGAGCAGATCAAATTGAGATCCTTACTTGAATATTATAAGCCATAAGTTAAATGGTTGACATCACTTATACAATATTTAATATAGATTAGGGGAAATACTTTAATCATAAAGAAATGAACTATTTCCTAATACTTCATGGTAGTCTTAGTGATTAGCATAATAATGAAAGAATATTTTATATAATACAATATCAACAATTTAAACAGAATCATCCAACTGCACTTAAGTTTAGGCACGTGTCCTCAGTGATTGATGGAATATTATAAATAAGTGATACTCTACTTGACAACATAGTAAACAGGCTGTCATGGTCGTAAGGACCAGTGAGAAAAACAATGATCTAATATCAAATATAGTCAAATCTGGACATCATCAACAGGTAGGGGCCTCATTTTAATCATATCCCCAAACTGGGACTTTAAACAAGCAAACAATCCGTACAGACCAAGTTACCACCCCTAGGCCTGGACAGTAAATGTCACCTAAATTAACCACTCGGGAGCAATAGGCGATTGAACCTATATAAACAAACTAGAAAGTTTGTGTTATACCATCGGATGACAAACTAGGCCATTTTCCATACCAAATTATTATACAAAATACATTAATATCATGACTGACGCTATACATGCTTAAAGATAAGAAACAAATAATGAAATAAATTAATTATTACTACCCTAATTTACGGACATTTGAGCTTGTTATACATTAGGGGCTAGAATCTCTCCCCACGTAGTTGATATTAACATTACAACTTTCTAAATAACGCTTGTCCTTATCAGGGACACCTGACCTATTGAAGTCAACATGCTCAAGCCGTCTAAGTCGTACGTAGGAGGTCCAAAGTAGACCAACTTTTGATAAGGAAGTTGTGTCCGGGAACGCACCATTTGAGCGTTATAGACTGTAACTGTTTAAACAAATCAAATAATAACGCGCTAGAGTCTTTCAACGATTGCGGGAAACAGGAACGGTCACAGTCCACAGCCCCTAATGTAAACTGTGGGTTTGTGCAATGTTGCCTGTTGCAAGTTGAATTTCCACGGCTTGTTTTGTTTATCGATGAAGCTTCCTTCCCCAGGGAAGGTATTTTCAACTTCTGAAACAGCCATACTTAGTACAAAGAAAACCCTCACGCCACTCTCTCCGCTAGATTCCAACAGCAGTTCAGCATCAACGTATGGGCTGGTATTATCGACGGTCGTTTAATTGGTCCGTACCTTCTTACACCTCGTCTCACCAGCCCCGTTTATTTGATATTCCTACAAAAAGTGCTGCCAGAATTGTTGGAGGACGTACCGTTATAAATTCGTCAACAGATGTGGCTGCAACAATATGGTGCGCTACCACACTTTTCACTCGCCGTTTGAGACTACATCAGCCAGGTATTTGGGGACATATTGATTTGTCGAAGGGGACCAGAAGACTGGCTTCCATACTCCCCGGACTTTAATCCTTTAGACTTTTTCTTGTGGGGCCACATGAAAAGCCTGGTCTACGAAACCCCTGTCGAAACTGAGGAGGATCTGATAGCACGCATTCTCGCCGCAGGGCAAGAAATCCGAACGAGGTCTGACATCTTTGAAAGAGTGTATCAGAACATGCTTCGCATGTGCAATGCTTCCACCGCAGTTGGGGGACGTAGTTTTGAGCAATTATTGTAGCCAACTGCTTTGGCATAGCTAAACATTTTTCTATGTAATGTAAGCCAATAAAATATCGTGATAATTATTACAAAAGACTACTGAACATACTAACAGTTCTAGTCTGTAACGCTCAAACGGTGCGTTTCCGGACACGAGCTCTTTAATTAAAGTGGGTCTACTTCTGGACCCCCTACATACCCTAGAAGTTTGTATCATGTATTCATATATATATATAAGCAAAGTGTAAATTCAATGTGTTAACCCATTATTTACCTTCTTAACCTGGTGATTCTTCCAGGTAAAAGGTTTTCTAAATCACCTGTACCTGTGGTAAAAGTTCATGCCCAATTTGGATATCATCGTAAGAAATAATTTGTTCCAGTAAATACGGGCCCTTGTAGCACTCCTCTCCTATACCCTGATTTCGGTAGGAAACATTATTTGTAACAGTATCCTACTCTATAGTAATGCTTTGGTAGGATAAAATACCTTTTATAACTGTGGCAGAAAGTTTCTTCTAGACGGCGTTTCATTCTACCTAAATACTATCATACATAGGATTCTGATAAAAAAATAAGGCCTTCCTAAATGGATTTTTACCAAAATTATGAATTGCTTCATGCCTTAAAACGTGTTAGATTTCATTCCTAGGCTGCAATTTTTATTTGAACTCCTTCATGGACGCCGCAATCTTCGGTAATATCTTTTTGATTTAGAATATATTGCCATCTCTCTGGCTATCTATAGTTTTATCGCTCTCGCTCTCTTTTTATGTGTGTCTGTATTTTATGCCGCAACATAGTTCTAAATAAATATTTTTTTCATATAATATACCTTTCTTGAAGCGGTTTCAGTTAACAGCATCTATGGGACGACAAGGGAAAAGGATATTTCTTGACCGGAACCTACGGATGTATTTATTAGAGAACGCTTATATTAACTACGGGTTGGCAAGTTGTTTTTTTAGGGGGGGGAGTGGGGGGGCTGAGGGACGGCCAAAAAGTAGTAGATTGAAAAATAATATAAAAATAATTGATTAAAAAATGGGTCTTTATTTATTCCTTACTTGAAAAAACATAATTTTCAACACTTGGTAGGTCATAATTCCATACTGAAGAGTTGGAAACACTGGTCACAGCTAATGAGCTGATTATGTTCAGTTGTTTATGTGTGGGAATTACATTCAGTTGATTTTACGCAGTGTTACAGTGATAAATGTTTTATATTTTTTGTTTTGCTTGTTTTACGGAAATGCAATGCTCCATTGATTGTTAACTTATACCTTTTATTTTTTATATTGATAACTAGGCTATTTAAACTAGTTTTAGCTTGCAAATATATATTATATCTGACAAAAGAAACAAACTATTGGGCGCCGAGTATCGTAAACAGAAATTAGAAAAAGAACGATATAATCAAATACAAAGCTACTATACAACTATTTTAAAAATTGAAACATCTCATTTAATACCAAAGAAAATTGAAAGTACCGAAACCAATGTTCCTGAGCTTCTGTCGAATACTTATGATTTGTTTCCCAGTACGTCAACTTTACTAACACCAAAACTAAAGATTTTTAAAACATTTTTACGCTAAACAATGGCTGACACTTGGAATGAAATCAGTCAAAATATAGACTAAAATGACAGTGCGTTTTTGCTAATATTAGAGAAAGAAAATTTTATTTTTAACCTTCAAACTTCAAACATTAGTGCAAATAATGTGAATACATTATGTGCTAAAAAATAATATATACATACGTCCATAGTTTTTGTGTGTCCATAGTTCTTCGTTATACATCGCTAAGCATTATATACACGTAGATAATATAACAACATTCATTTCTTATAAATGCATCTCATTTTTGTAATAAACGGATAGATATTCCTAAGATTATTCACCATTTAAAATCGATGATATTGGTCAGATATGTTGAAGCGTACTTGAGATAATTACTTTTAAAATGTTAAATGCTAATTTGAGGATTGTGTGGACTGGCAATGTCTGTGATAGCACGAGTCGGAATACTTCCTAGGTCTGGCCCTGTTCATAATACAACCGGATAGAAAGGTAAGAGAAACTACTAAATTCTTCTTATTTAAACTGTATTTCGCCTTAACTCATAAAACATTCTAATATTATAACCAACTTTGATTCGACACAATCTTTTAAGACTTATTTTTATATATTCTTGTTGAACTACAACTGCCTACACTTTCTCACCTCTAAAATATTCAATTGGTGGTGTATTCAACAACAAAAAGTGGCCCAGCTTGACACAATTTCATCATCATACGAGGTAAGTTTGTATAATATTATACCTAATATTGCTTTTATCCATTCACCAATTTTTGTTAAAATTAATTCTTAGTACTTTTGGAAATGATATGCATACTGCATTGTCTATATATTAAAGTTTGTCCACTACTTGGGCCAGAATTATGTTAAAGAGTTTTGGGAATTTTATAATCAACACGTTTGAGAATACCGTTATAAACGGTTAGAATTAAGAGATAGAAACAAGTAAAGAGGTCTAGAAGAAATCTATCCGCATTGGCGTGAATAAGAGATGGAAATACGACTCCCAGTACACACAGCTGGCATTCGAACATTGATATCCTGTCACCGACAATCCAGTTTATTGGGAAACTGACGCTGGTAATTAACATATAATAAAAATATACAGATAAGGAAATATTTGTTTGAAATTAGTTTAAAATTATTTATTTATTTTTAACCGGATTTTAACATATCATTTTGAGATATACATTTTTTAATTGTAGGCTACAGGAATATAGGCTATTTATTAAAAGGACTTAGTGGCCCAAAAGTTGGGTGGTGAAAGAATGATGCCCCCGCAGTCTTTAGTTGGTTTCGTTAATTTTTATTTCCGGTGAACTTAATAATCTAGCCATAATTTAAAATTATTAGATTAAAATTTAAACTATTCGTTTATATACTGTGGTGGGTAACTTTGATAAGTATTTTATGCATCTAACTTAACTCAAATCATAATTTTTCGGAACTTTGTGAACTAATGGTACCTAATATTTTTCAGGACATTGGAGTAATATACAATATAGTACAAGTGCAGTGGATTAGTGGACATGTTCTAACTTCTTACAATTGCCGCTAATCCAAGTTTGATTATCATGCTTACTCAAACTGATTACACTATGTTCTTATCTTATAAGCTACTCAACAGTGTAACCAAACAAGGGTCAACCTCAGTGATCTTGGGGTAATGTGCTCGCCTGAGGACCCGATGTCCGTGGGTTCAAACCCATCCGGGGTCAACGGATTTTTCTTGAGCGATAAAAAATCCTTAGCACAACTTCCCTTGGAGGGGAAGTAAGGTCGTCGGTCCTATGTCGATGTAAAATAACCCTAGAAGTTATGTGAAAATATCTTTCCCCAACAAAATTGGTATACCCCTTTCTCTCTCGTTTATAGAAAATTCTCGTGTGCTTATGTAATCAGTTGGTTCAAAAAGTGCACGTTAAATATGTTAAATAAATAAATGTAAACCAAATGAGGCAAGCTTTCTACCCTTCAGGATAGATGGAGACTCCCCGTTTTTATAAATCGTATAATTACAATAGTTACAAAATAATAAAACAAAATTTTTCTTGTCACAAATAAAAGACTCTGCTATTCGCTATCATTAAACTAGTTTTTTGTTTCTCCTGATCTTACAACCCGTTAATGCATTTAAATACACTGATGGGTTAAAGAAAGTTAAGGTAGAATTTATATGATGTTTACTCTAATTTTTGTGGTTTGAGATAGAGAAACAATTTAGGTAGAACCACCCTCAGTAGTTATGGTCTAGATATTACATCAGAACTCCCTGTCAATGGAAAACCAGACTAGTAGTCAGACCTACTTTATCCGTTCAACAACACGACGAAATAAAATTTAAATTCAAACTTTTTCTGTGTCCATGATTTAAGGCTATTTTGTCCAACAATTCCGTCTAACAATTAAACCTTTTTTTTTTTGCCCACGCGTGGGGTAAACATATTCTAAGCTCTGTGTGGAGATTGTATCCTCCCGCCGATACAAACGATGCGCCATCTGTTGTCCTTGGGCACAAGGCTGATAATTGCGAGTAACATTAAGCGGGGAATGAGCGGGACGTTTCAGGTAATCATTGTTTCCCTGCAAGTATGTGTAAGTGGCTGTTAAATTGGACGCCAAGCAGAAAGGATGATAGAACGCTCCATTCCACCTGTTAGTACGGGTTTTAGCTTGGCTCCCAATTTCATACTAAAGTCGGAGGGGAGGAAGCTTTTGATTGTGTAAGGAGACGTTGGGAGTGGCGCAATGTTTACAAATCCTCTTTTTATAGGATGGTTCAAGGAGCCAATACGCTATTTTGGGGGTGTAAAATTCTTGTAAAACTAGTTTTAGTATATTTTCTATCATGTCACTAAGGTTGGCATGCATTTGTTATAGCTTCTCCCCAATAAAAATATAACCGCAACTGTCCTTCGACTAGGTGTAATAGCTTTTTACAGGAAAGAGATAGTTATTTCTATTTTATTATTTGCATAGGGTTCTAAGAAAGGTTTAACTAGTCTTGACTGATTCTTAGCTTTATATAGGTTCTTTAACTTGCACTTTATGATCCTATTAATTATATCAGTACACAACTTTTGAATTAATTTTTTTCTAGAACAGATACAGCACCCATTCTCCCGGCCTTTAATATGAACTATGAATAATAAAACACTAAAATCAATATATATTATCTCACTACGTCATAGTACCCGTTCATGCTATATGCATACATTATTTATGCAAATGGGATAGAAATGAGGAAGATAGAATAATATTAATTTGAGGAGGGTGGGTGGATGCGCGTAGGAAGAGGGGGAAATTATTTTTTTTTAAATCACTCTCAATACATCTTACTGGGATTCTGACCTAGACCTCTCTGTAACTGGCAAATCAGATTAGGTGAAATTGTCCGCATGGCCACCGATGGAGGTCACGTAACTGGTTATTTTAGCACCGCGTTTTACTACCCGTTCAGGTTATACGCCTGTGTATTAATTACACTAACCCTAATGTGTTAGGCACTAGAAAGGTTTAATTTTAGAGGAAGTTAAATCGCATTTTGTTGGAGGAAGAGTGTAAAACAATTTAGGGAAAACCACGCTTAGTGCACCTGACAAGGATCGAACCCCGATCTCTCCGTCTTCGGCAGTCTAGTCTATTGTGAGAGCAGCATCTTAGACCATGCGACCACAGAAACTGGTACTAAGAGACTCAATGATACATTTACACAATCTGTTTTGAGGTCATGGGCAAGCTATAAACTTTTACCTCTACCAGGACAGCCAAAATCTGTTATAGGTGGTTTCCTACGGTTATTAAAACGCTTTAATTATCTCGTTCATTAATGGGGCTAGATTTATCTAATCTAACGAAGAAGGACGAGAAAAGGATGGCTAAACATCCTTTTGTAGAAAACCATCCTTGGTGTACCTAGTCAGAATTTGAACCTCGTCCTCCTAAATTAGAATCAAGTGCACAAAAGCACACCTGGCTTAACAATTTGGAATAAATTAAAAAAAAGGACTTTAATCGCTGGCACGGTGACTAAATGTAAGGCTCGTCTGGTCTAATTTGTTGGATTCCTTGGAAGTAACCTTTGAATCCCGTCCAGGTGTATTATACCTGTTTCTTCCTTAATCGTTTTCACTATCCCTCCACCCTAATGCGGGTAACTTTCCTTTACATTCTACCTTCCTGATTCCTACACCATAGGTGTAATTAAAATCCATAAAGCCAGGATGGGTAATAAAATGCGGGGGTTGGGTGGCTAATGGTGTAGAGGTGGGGAGGGAGCAAGGAATTGACCAAAGTGGGTTTTGATAATACTCTAATGTAGATCAAGTGTTGGCATCTGGTCGATCTAATAGCAATATTCAATCGACCCCGTTCGAAAACCACATCATTATTAAAAGTCGATCTTTGAGTATTTTAAACTCGCGACTAGATAAGAGTACTTTCAAATAATATTTGAACTTGACCAAATTAACCTTGTTCTGTGATAATCGTTAATATTATAAAATGAATTGTACGATGAACCACACAGGCTTTCTCTTTTATTTTAATATAGAGAAATTTACTAAAAACTCAAGAGATTTATGAAACAAATCATATACATTGTTGCAGAAACACTCCACCAAATAGCATACATGAAATAATAGGCCTACACACTTTTACAGACACACTGAGAAAATAATATATCTGTCTACCAAAGAATATAGCAATCGATTTCATTTGTCATGGAGCTCCATTATATATGTATATATATTATACTATATATTATATATATATATATTTGCTTATAGTTCAGAAACTATTGGTTTGACCAAAACATATTACAGATAAAAGATTTTAATCTTGACAGAGTGTCCAGCGACCTGGAAAACAGGGAAAAGTCAGGGAATTTTATCAAATTTCTTGAATTTTCACATAGTCACTAAAATAATAGGCCTACGCTACTTTTATTTACAATAATCAACTGTCAAAAAACACTTTTCTTCACTGCGAATCTACTTGAGTACAGTTGTCCATCTTGAATATACTAATCTTATTGTTTTAACACCGCGTCTTACTACCCGTTCGGGTTATACGCTTAAGTACTAATTACGCTAATGGGTTAGGAATTGGGAAGGTTGAATATAGAGGAAGTGAACCTGCATTTGCGTGGAGGGACAGTGGAAAACCATTTAGGAAAAACCACCCCCAGTTCACCCGACCGAGATTCGAACCTCGATCTCCCCGTCCTCGGCAGTCGAACTCAACACTACTAGAGCGTTAGCCAACTACGCCACCGAGGCGGGTAATATACTAATCTCAATTCTCAAAGTCAGCATGGGATTTTCATATAATCTTTCCACCCCTCTATCGTGTCTTTACCCAAAGTTGAGTCATTAGTTCGTTATCCCGTGTAAGAGGATCTTTTAATGTCTCAATATGATCTAACTCAAATCTAACTTGTAACGCACGACCCAACTTTTGCTTTATGCTGACATCCTTTAACTCCTTCAGAGAGTGCTACAATTTCAAAATGTGTATGTGTCTAAAAATATTATTACATTAAGTTGAGATCTTAACACAATAATGTTTTTATTATAGGGACTGGGAAAGTTGGAAATTGGCTCTGGAAAACCTGGAAAGTAAGGGAATTGTATAAAATAGTTTGTCTGGACAACCAGCTTGAATAGTGCTACAACTTTACAATGATAAGTTATATAGTATCTCAAATAGTTGTGGAGATAATATGATCAATATTGGAAATTTCAGCTTATGTAAAGTACCCTTGAAGTTATTTACATAGGAAAATGAGTGTGCTCATTTTGTTTGTAGTGTTAAACAGTACCTGGATACAAAGTTTAATCAAAATTGTCAGAGCAAATTTGGAAAAATTGATTTTTTTCTTTTTTCTCCTTGTTTAAACTACCCAATTTTAGGGCGAGATATCTAATTTCAAAAACTCTCAGGTAATCATATGAAAACCCTAGATACTAAATTTCATCCCTATCGTTAAAATGGTTTAGGCTCTAGACGGAGATACAGACACAAATATAGATAAACAGCATCACAAAATCCACCTTTTCGATTTCGGGGAAGGGGGGGAGGGGGTTGAAACGTTGACATTCGATTTCGATTTTTTTGAAGATCACAATATTTCTTTCTCGGAGGGGTCAATAAAAATTTAAAATAAAATAGTTGGATATAAAATGTACTGTACATCTTATTTATACTATTTTTTTCCTAGGAAGTTTGGGACACAAGTATTTGAGTAGAGATTGAATTCAAGCAATAAATATATTATTATGCATAGCCAAAAGACAACATAAGTAGAGTAGAGAAACTGTGGGTTATCGTGGGACCTTTGATAAGTTTACAAATCAATCGAAGCTCAAAAATGTTGCCGAGCATTGACGTAGATAATAAGACTAGACTCGAAATGGGGGGGTCTACTGTACTATATTGAGCGCCTCGTTCGTCCTGCCTGGTGACTGTAAAGGTGGGTGTGACGGAAATTGTGGTTTATTTCCTTAGAGTCGATTACTAGACTTGTAGGGCTTCCACTAAGTAAAAAATATCCTCTCCGCGATGGTAAGATGACCTGCTTGGGAACTACTGGCGGCCCCGACACCAAGCTCTCACCGAAGTGGAATCACAATTTGGTTGACGGACTTGAAGACGATACTGTAAAGTAATCCACCATTACCACGAATAAGGTCCCTGAGCCACGTTTCACAGAATAGTGGGCTAGGTTATATATTTTATTTTTACGTAACACAGCTATTAACTATGACATGCACTTTCCTCTCAACTTTATATTATATCATAATAGTTATACACCTTTAAATTCTATTGTTTGTTCCTCTGTTCAATCACTTTAGTTTTTTACTATGCATTTCATCTTTATATATTTACGGGTTATTCGCATATCTTCAATAATATGGCAGGAGTGCTGAATTTATACATTAAGAGCAAATATACACGTCTTTGAGTGGAGACTGGAAAACCATTTAGGAAATAAATGGTACGGCGCACCGCACAGACTTTCTCTCTCTTTCTATAAACTCGTAAGATTTCTGAACGGAATAATGTACATTGTATCATCACCACTCCACATAAGAACACGCATAAAATAATATACAATGATATATAATCAATGAGAAAAGAGGCGCATCTTTGT
>CABFWB010000571.1:138318-164737 GCA_902151455.1 Timema bartmani
GTAGCCATTTTGTTTGGAATATTTATTAATGTTCATAAATGAAATTTAATCAAAATCGTTAGAGCCGATTTTGAGAAAATCGACTTTTTCTCTTTTTTCCCTTCAGTAAACTACCCTTAATTTTAGGGGTAGATATCCAATTCCAAAAACCCCTCGGGGCAACCCTATGAAAACCCTAGATATCAAGTTTCAGCTCAATCGGTAAAATAGTTTAGGCTCCAGTTGGAGGTACAGACAGACAGACAGACAGACAGACGGAAATTCAAAAACCAATTTTTTCGGATTCAGGAAGTCATGAAACGTCAAAATTCATCAAAATCTCGAGTTCGATTTTTTTGACGATCACCATACTTTCTCTACCTGTAAGATAGAGAGAAAGTAAAAATTCTTTAAAAGTACATTTTATAGCTTTTGTCGACGCAAATTTTTCACTAATTCAGTAAAATCAACTTTCTTGGCTAAATCATTTTCGATGTACAACATTTCAATATGATTAAATCGCTCTTGACCAGTTGTGCTTCTTTGCCATGTTTTCAATGAATTTGCTAGTCTGCTGAATGAACCCTCCGCTGAGGAAACACTAACTGGTACTTTACAAAACAGTTTAATGGCGAGGCAGATATTGGCAAATCAACCTTTCAGTTTTGGTCGTAAATTGCATATCGGGCATATTTCAGTGCCGAAAACTGTCTTGTGAGTACTTTTAAGTCGAAGGATTTCGTGCAGTAAGTCTTTTGACAAATTTTTCTCATATGTACCTACAAGTTTTGCTGTTTTTGCGGTAAGTTGAACATCGTATAAGTTTTGGAAGTTCATAATCGGTGAGAATAATTCACATTAGGTATCTGCTGCTTAGGATCGTGTCTTGGAACCTTTGATAATATAATCCAATACTTGATAAACTACGAAAATTCTGAAATCTTGTTCAGGTTCTTTAAAATATTTTTGGTTTTCGGGAAATTGAGGTTGCACTACTACTGCTTCAGCAACTATTTTTGCCTCTTGAACAAAACTTTCCCACGTGTCGGGTAAGTGCTGCATCTTTCGCACTAAGTCTTTTATAAGTGCATTCTTGACATTAAGGGATATTCCTTTATTTTGTATGATAAAATTCTTGTTGTAAATACTTGCTTATATTTTGTGCCAAAACACTATTACTAGCAGACCTTTATAAGATCTAAAATATTTTTTCAGGCCTTTAGTTGTGTTCAGTGTTGGAGTTAATTCTGTAGTCACCTTTCCAAGAATGACATCTAATATAGCAAGTACGCTGGGATAATGTTTAACAATTGCGTGCAAAGCTTGAATTCTTTTACTCCACCTTATCTCTGAACGTCTATAAAGAGATAATGGTACGTGTTTTTTCAGTACATCCTGGCATGCAAGACTGTGAGCTAACAAATAGTAGAAGCTGTCTATATTCATGAAAAACGTTAAAACATCTGGGATGATTTTTGTTGCGTTGACTCTTATCAATTAATGTGCTCCGCAGTGCGAGAATGAGGCACAATAAATGTGCAAACAAATTATGTTCTTTATTAAAATGCTGGACTTAAAGCCGATTATTTTGCCACGCATATTTGCACCTCTATAGTAGCCTTGAAACAGTAATCTTGGAGAGGAATCTCCAGTTTTTTCAGTAAAGTTAATAAATTCAATTAAACGTGTATTCACTCAAATTTCGTTTGAGTCTTGGTTTTGGGATTTGTATCTGAGAATTAGAACGTTTTGTTTATTGTGAGAGATATCTGATGTTGCATCTACTATTATTTAGCAGAAAGTTATGTCTCTTCTTTGGTAAATAATGGTTTGGAGAACTTTTTCTGCATAGAGGCTAATAAATTCATTTTGAGAATACCACGACAAATAATGTATATGTCCTTTCATACTTTTACCGTCTACCTGATTTTGTTGAACTTTGGTGAGATGTTGTGTCACTTCATCGTACTTTCCAATCAATTCTAAAATTCCCAAGAAATTACTATTAACATCTACAATCCTTTGCAGAGGTGCTCTCCACTTAAGACGATTGGCCCTTTTAATTTAGCGTGGAATTGCAGAGCCATGGGAACAAACGGTTATCTTCAAGATTTTTTATTGTTTTGCAATTTTCTTTTCGGAAACGGTTTATTCAAAAATAGAAGCATGTTGATTTAGTTATACTGTTTATATACACACTTCCTCTATAATTTTAACACTGATCAAATATCGATAAAATTGACTTTTTCAAAAGAAAACTGCCGGCTTCATAACAAAAAATAAGAGAATGTAACAATAATAAACATTGGTACATTATCTTAGAAGGTCTATTGAAAATATTAACGCCATGCCTTTCACCCTCCTGCCCACCATCCCACAAAATAGATTTTAGACTTTCACTCGACAGGGCCAAGGACCTTAATTGTCTCACATTGAATTTGCATTTGTAAGTCTTTATTGATTCCATGTTCTTTTAATGACTGGCAAAGGAATTTACAAGATAAATATTGTTTTCTTTGTTCAGTACTATTTTGTGAGGAAGCAAAATACCATACAACTTTTCCAAGGTTTATTTCTAGACGAAAATCCCTCTTGAGTTAAACTCTTTAAGTTTTTGATATTTGGGTCGCAAAAATACGACATGGTGGACAGTAAAGAGTTTCTTTTGATTCACTCCATGTTAACCATTTTCGTGGAAAATGTTATCTTGTTATTTTATCTTTTGTTTTCGTTTGGAGCAAAGAATCTTGAAATTCTCTTGGCAATTCATTATAAATCTTTTGTAAAAAAAAAAAAATCTAATCTTTAATGTTGATAGTTTGTACTATCTCTTATCGGACGTTATTTGAGCATACTCGGGGCCAAGTACCAGGGTCATCATATTTTATATCAAATTTTTAGATAGGGTCAGCCACTGAAACATTGACTGCACAATGCTCTTTCACAGTGACTCTTCCTTAGGTTTTTCACTTATCATTTTTTCTTTAGTTGCAACAAGTTTATATGTAACAGTCGCGTCTCCTTCGACTGGTTTTTGAGCTCGTGAATACATTTGATACTGATCTTCTGTTTGTACTTATATGTTATAACTATCATCATCATCATAATCATCACTTTCACTATGATCAGTACCGGGAGGTATGTTATTTTCGTTTTCAGATCTGAAAAATTTTGTTATCGATTGACGACCTTGCGATACTTTCGACTATCTCAGATTTAAGTTTCCTCTTTTAAGCACTGGACTTATTTGTAATTTGAATATAATATAGTCGGTTTTTTTAATATATAATCTGAAAGAAAAAATAATAAGTTTGTTAAAGAGGAAAGAAAAAAGTTGGTCCTTACATCATAATCGACACTGTTACTTTGCGAGCGAGTCTAATAACCACCATCGATATGAATAGAACTAAACAAAATACTTATAAACAAGCTTTCGTTCAAGGTTTCACCTGAGTAAATTTTGGAATAAAAGTTTAGCCTTTGTTCTGCTCGAGGACTATACCAAATCATGGGCGAAGCCACGAGATAAATATTAAATTTAAATAAAACATTAACATTCAATAGTAGTATGGAATAGGCTTATCTAAAATATAATAAAACTTTTTTTTTACAAATAAAATAAAATAAAACTTTTACTTCTTTGCATACATTTCATGATGAATGATCAATAACACTAAGTGATGCTGAAAATATTTTGTGGATTAAACTTTTAACTTACAGTTGCAATTCGTTGGAAATTCATTAAGTCATAATATTACTTAACGAGGACCCTATAAATATGATATACTTGTCTGTTCACCTGACACAAGACGCTTGCAAGATCAGCTCTTTAGCCGTCTTTTGTTCATAGCTGCTAGTTGAGATTATTAGTGAGTGTTGGTGCGTGTCATTCCTAGTACCTTCATGCTTAGAAGAAAAGACCTTGACTCCGTAGTGAATGGCTACTTACAGACATGTTACTTCCTGGAGTGAGAGTTAACATTTTTAAGGGGGGAAATGGTAACAATTTATGAATGTTAAAGATCCTCCACGCNTCCTCCACCCCCCCCCCCCCCACCTGATCCTGGGCCCCCAGGCTAAGACCCTGTCAACCCTCCCCCCTTCCAAGGGGGCCATGATAGTTTAACTCTCTCATTTCTAATAATACAATTTATTTTTATGGTTGTACAAATATGAATTTAGGTGTTGAGTTTGAAAGTCATACAGGTAATGGCAAAATTTATATTCAATATATTTATAATGATCTGTCAAAGGTAACACAATTAAATAGGTCAGTACACTAGCATTTACATACACTTCTAATCTTAAAGTATTTAATAGTTTATGTCCAAAAGACACATTCAAAGGTATGGTTTAGGATAATTCTTGAGGTAAATGGGTTCGAGTCCACCTAAAATATTCCATATTTTGATTATGCGTGGTTACACGAGGCTGCAGAATGTCCTTCTACGCATTAAAAAGATCATCAATAAAAATTTCAATTTGCTGTTTAACCTCTCTTATAGCCTTATGTAGATTAAATGTAGCGATAAATGAACATATTTTTAATGTCATAACATTAAACATTTATTTTATCCTACCGTTCTTTTAATTTATTTGTGTCTTGATTTTTTCTAGGCCTGTGCTTAACCTTTTCTCATTATCTGCAATAACTTTATTAGTTTGTTTTGCTGTTTGCAAAATGGACCCTACCACTTACGTTTTTTCCTTACCTAATTTCAAAAACTGAGCCCTTTTCTCTCTTAATGTTTGAATCTTTTGATTATAATAGGAAGGATCTCCATCATCTAATACTCCAAATATTATTCTACTAATCTGTCCTATAATATTCATGGGCAAATACTACGTTTTACTCTTGGTGTTATGTTTAGTTAAAGTGTTATATGTGTCTACCTCTTTAATAGACTGAATACTATCCTTTATTTTAATCATACACTGAGTTTTATTTCTCGAAGTTTCTTTATTAAAATTACACAACTTTTGTGTCAATTTATTGTATTTATTTACCTTAATATAATTGTCTTCAATTTGTGTTAAGTTTACGTAACCGACCAATCACCACTCGGTGTTGAACAGTTGCGCCCCTCCCAGGCGTTGTAGTGGCGTAGATATTCTAATATGGTTCTATGACATCTTTATAACGCCACCTTAGTTTATAGATGATAACAAGTATTATGAAATTTATTTATCTCTAACATTTAATAAATATTCGTGAATACTTCACTCATGAAATCTGATCCTTGACATGTTAATATTCATTTGAATGTTACAAATTTTAAAACAATATGCTCAACTAAATTCCTACCTACTGTTATTGCGTCCTGTTGTTATTGTGGTATAGCCATCGTATACTTAGATAGTTCGTCTTGACATGCCAACACATACTTATGAGTCACTTGTCTCCGTCAATAGCCCTACTACATCTAAACATAGATTTTCGTAAACTACTTCTGGTGTAGTGAGTAACTCATGGCATTTTTTTTTCGTAATCTTGTCCTTTTGACATATTTCACAACTTTTAATATATTCTTCTATATCCCTTTTCATCTGTGGTCAGTGGTAATATAGATTAACTCTTTACTACACTCTATTTATACTTTGATGTCCAGCTTTGCGATAGTGTACATATCTCAACTCTGCTTTTCAAACATCTGGTTTAAATGACCTATTCTCATTTTAACCCATTTTCTTTGCTATATAATATTATCTACTTTTAGAACAATCTCTACTGCGGAACCCAAACTACTTACATATGTGTTTATACTTTTGACTATTGTTTGGATTAGTTCGTTTGATAACCCCTAGAAAAACACACCTTATCCAAGTGTTGAACTAGAGCAAAGTCTCCTACCTGTTCGTCATGAGAACAAACTCGAATCGCGGCCTCCATAAAATCTTTCTGCATGATATCAATATGATTTCCGCAAGAAGCTTTTGTTAAACATTTCACTGCCTAGCAATGAACAAACGACATGCGTAAAAATCTAACGTTCTTCTAACTGTATAGTTTTCTTATAACACATCCCTCACATCCTCCCATGTTTCTGTTGTAGTTATAACTAAATTTTGACTTCGCTTCTCCAGTGATTTAGCTTCAACAAATTGTAATAGCCTAGGATAATTTATTGGATTTACAAGATCGAAAGCAGCTTTCACATTTTCAATGAATCCTCAGAGTTTTCAATTATCTCCATTAAATAATAATACTTAGCACCACGTCCCACTACCCGTTCGGATTAAACAATTAATTACTATTTACGCTAATGGGTTAGGAGTTGGGAAGGTTGAATATAGAAGAAGTGAACCTGCATTAGCGTGGAGGTATAGTGGAAAACCGTTTAGGAAAAACCATCCGCAGTTCACCCGAGCGAGACTCGAACCTTGATCTTCCTATCCTCGGCGGTCTCGCTCAACACGAAACTAGCGCGTTAACTAGCTACGCCACCAAGGCGGGAATCTCCACTAAAATATTGTGGAATTAACTTAAGGGCATCATTGTAAGAACAAAAATCACTAGTCTTTTCGACCATTTTATATATTCCACAACCTATTACAATTCTTGTAAAACATTTTAAATCTTTAGACAGACCAGGATACAATGATTGAGTTCAACTCACCAAATTTCTTCTTTAACTCATATCCTCTGCTCCGTTAGTACATTATTAATTTTTCTTTAAATGAGGAGTCTCAATTTATCCCTGAAAGGTAGAAAACTTACCTTGTTTGGTTTTTCATTTATTTATTTGAGGTATTTAACGTGCACTTTCTGACCCAACTGATTATATCAAAACACGAGGATTTTCTATGAGAGAGAGTGAAAGCGCTTACCAATTTTGCCGGGAAAGGTATTTTTTACATACTTTCCAGGGTTCTTTTACATGCCACAATCGACATGGGACCCCCCTGAAGTGGACTTATATCGTCAAAGAAAAATCCCACGAGTATATATATATATATCCTAATTAGAGATTTTCGTCCATCCTGCGTATTTTTGAAACGAATGGGACACTGCTATGTTTGTGGAAATTTACCGTGATCATGTGAGCTTGTGGGATACCACAAAACCTAGCTTTAAGAACTATCAGATGCGTCAGGATGCTCTTGAAAATATTGATAATGAAATGATTATTGCAGGGTCTACGCATGGTGAACCCTTATAAACCAATTTTTAAGCCAAATGCTTTTTGAATAACGGAAAACACGGCCATTAAAAGGATTCATCCTCTTTCCACGGTAAAACAACTGCTACTGAAAGGGAAAAAACACTTCTGTGTATTTTGTGTGTAGACATCTACTTGCCCTGATTCTTGGAAAGTACACTAAACAGACCAGCTACTTGTACAACGTAAAAGTAACTAAACCCGATATTAAACCAATGTATACCTGGCTTAACTCTCCCGGATGTTTCGATTGTGAAAACCTATTTCTCCATAATGTAGGCCCACCTAACATACTATCAGTGCACGGCAGAAAATGTGAACACTTTCCATAATCAAAGCATTAACCAAAGCATTTCTCTTTCCAAAGCCGATATACTACCAATTGAGCCTGCCATAGACAAGTTTAAAATCAATTCCATAGTGATATCTCACAACAAACACTTTTCGGCGTACAATCCGAACGGGTATTAAGACGTGGTGCTAGAAAAATAAAATAAGTACTTTATACATTCTTGTGACTGAAATTGATCTTTAATAAATACATAAGATAAAACAATGCCACCCATTTTGGTGGTCACATGGTCTAAGGATCTACTCTCGCAATAGACTAGACTGCCGATGACAGGTAAATCGAGGTTTGAATTTCAGTTGGGTGTACTGAGGCTAGTTTTCCAAAACGGTTTTCCACTCCCACTCCACACAGATGCGGGTACACTTCATCTAAATATAATCTTCCGGTTCATTAGAATCCCTAGCGTAATTCGTGCATAAGCGTATAACCCTAACGGTTAGTAAGATACAGTGCTAAAAAAATGAAAATACAATTCCAGAAAACCAAAACGCACATTACACCATCTTTGTGATTCTCACTAATGAGGGAAGTCAAAAACATACTCTACTTGCAAAGCAAATATATTGATAAGTAAAATATAAAAATATGTTTTATACATGCCAAAAATCAAGCTTGTTTTATTAAAAATTGATCTTATAGAAAACTTTTTATAATCAAGCTATCTTTATGTAAAGAATATTAATTAACTTTCATACTCCCTATCTTTTTTAAATGTAAATAATAAGAAAAGGCCATTTCTATGACAGCTGTGTGTGAGCGCATTATCAGCTGGTATTATCTCATGAAAATGTCATTGTGGTGGGAGTTTTGGGAGGGGAGTCCATACTCCGCTGGAATTTGATGGAAGACCCCTTAGGGGGGTCCATATATACATGTTAAACTTTAATTAGGTAGCTAAAGGCATACTAAAATTTTCAAGTGGACCCCCTAAAAAAAGTTAGCTATCCACGCCATTTCAGAGTAGACATGGTGGACCACTTGAAGTGGAAAGGCGAACCATAACTTTTATACTATGTATAGTTTTTAAAAGTATGGTCTTGAATAAAATAACATTTTAACACTGAAATAATAGTTTTAACGCAATAATAAATTTACAAAAAATAATATATTTGTGAGATGTTGAAGAATCAAGGTCATATTTCTGCTTTTAATATATATATATACGATAAGCTCGTTAAATTAAAAATGTTGAGCGTAGCGTATAGTAGCGTAAAGACACCGCTGTTACTTGGCTGCACATTGCTACCGCGATGTTAGATAACATAATAAAAATAATATTTGAGATAAATTATCACTATATAAATCTGCGATTTATGAACTTTTTATAAATCCCGTTAAAAATGCTAAATATCTCTCAAACAAATTGACTATGCTTATCACGGTTTTATTTCAGAATTCAAAACCAACTTTTCTTTCTAGGATCTTTATTATAGTTATTTTCTTTTTACGGTCTTAGACTCTACTTCTTTGGTACAACCTCAATCCGCTCAGAAAGTATTGTGAGAGAGAAAAAGTTTTTGGATCTGACCTGTGCAAGTGTCTTTTATGTTTAGTGAAGAGACCTACGCTCTGTCCATTGCAAGAAAAGACGGGCGTTTGGTTGGGGCACATCAATTAGGAAGAGAGAAGAAACTTGATTCTTTTCTTCTCTGCCTTGATCGGGCTGACTTTTATTGCTCGCTTGCCCCCTTCACTCTTTTTCTCTTCATACTGGCTGTGCAGACGAAGCGATGGTTTTTGTATATAGCTCTCGCCTTGAATGGCTCTATAAAAGGTCTCTGTAAAACCATGGAAGAAGTTTCTTGTTGGGAGGGGATTGTTGCTCTCTAAATCGGTGTCTCAAGCAGTTTAAAAACATGAGTAGACCATCGTTGCAACGCGCTGCTGCTGTTAGCCTGCTTTCTTGGATGATGGAAACAGATTGCACTTGTCGCATTACCTTCAAATCACCTCCTACTCCTCTATCCACACTGTTACCAAATGGTGGGTAGAGTAATTGAGACCGTAGGCCAAATTTCCTTTCTCTATGTTGAGACAGACAACTATTACATGGAAAAAGATAAAACTAGCTACAAAATAGTGTAGTTTAAGCGAAACTTCTTAGACCTCTGGACTGTCTGGCTTATCAGAAAATTTATTTACACCAATGCGTCATTGATGAAGGTTGAAATAAAAGGAAATGTACCATCACTTACTTGAGAGAGTGGAAAAATATTTATGAAAACCCACCTAGCTGGGATTTTTGCCCCAATAAAAAATGTATGCTAGCCATTGAGTTTATTTTGTACGTTACCGCTAACGGTGCCTGAAGAAGAAAGGTCAATCATCAGGCCAAGTGACCAGCTGAAAACCTGGCAAAAAGCTTCGATAGGTCAGGAAATACTTAATTCACTGGTCTCCCTCTGCAAAAGTTATGAGTTCGAATCTTCGCTGAGCTACAATACAATTATTCAAGATTTTGCCATGCAGAAAGCAAGGAAAGCAAGATTATAATCTGTTTGGTAAGTTTTTTTTATTACTTATGAAATCTGAAGATCATTTTACGTTTGATTTAATTAAGTCTAAATTTCATTTTGTTCGCTGAAAACTCTTATAATAAGGGGTAGAGGGTAGCTACTAGAGAGGAAAGGGGCCCGGGCTTTGCTCTTGGTGCTGGGCTCAGTTTGAGCACCTGGTGGGCTTGAGGAGAGATGCCATGAATATAGTTCCTATATTTAAACGTATCATTTTTGGGTGCATCAAAATGTTACAAACGGAACTTTTTGTATAACAATCCGGAACAAATGACGAACAAATTATTCCAACCATAAAATTATATGGATTTTAAATTTGGGGTTCCTACCGTGAATCTGGCCCCTCTAGAGTAAGCAAGGTTTAACAAACTCCCTTCACAGGAACCTAGCCAAAGGGGGAATTGAGGCTCACCCCCTCCCTCAAAATGCATATCCTTAATATGCCAATAAATATGTTCTAGCAAAAAACTGCCTTCAATAAAAAAAATTAAACGTATTTACCTTTATGTTGGAATGTTGGGTGTGAAAGGGGTCTGTGGCTGTGACGTTATTCATAGCCAAGAGGGGTTCCAAGATATGGTGAAACCCATCACATGAGACGTCTTGAAGTCCGGCTCGGGTGCTTAGAGCCATCAGTTTAGTTCAGAGGTCCCCAACCTTTTTTGCACCTTAGAGTACATTCAAAACTAACGGTAGTGCGGCGGGCACCAATCACTTTTTCAACTAAATTCATAACCGAACATAATTCATAATGCAAATAAAACACACACAAAAATACATATTATTAAAAAAAATTGAGTTTAAAATTTAAAAAATAATTCTTTAAATTCGAATATAAAATAACACAAATGGTACACACGCAAAGTTAGTTCAAAACCAGTTTAGACAATTGAAACAATTTTTACCAAACCTAAAGTCAATGTCCATAGATAAAAAAAAACTTATTTATTTACGATTTTAACAAGACCAAAATAAATACACAAGGAAATATTTAACTACTCACCACCATTTTGGTGCTTAGGTACATTTTTTAAATCTATATTTATTCTGTGTTTATTCAGGCAACAAAGCTGGGTAGACCCATGTCAAGATATTTACAAAGTAAATAGGAAATATTAGCATGTTATTAGTGAGTAGAATGGTAGTTACAAGTAACTTTGAAAATGAGCCGGCAAAGAAAGAGGAATGAGAGGGTGGGATTGGAAAGAGGAGGGCTTTCAATCACCAACATCTTGAGAACAGCATAGCTGAAGATAAGCACAAACTTGATTTTTGTAGGAAAAGTGAAAGATTAAAATTATTATTCAAGAACTTTTTAGCTGTGGTCAAAAAGTGGTGGGCAGACGGAAAAGGCTCGGCGGGCGCCATGGCGCCCGCGGGCATAGGGTTGGGGACCTCTGGTTTAGTTCATGTGCGCTTCAGCAAACGTCTGCTATAACAGTGTATCTGCAGCACGGTCCTTTTCCACACCGAAACGCTTAAATAACTTATCTTCGAAACTGCATGGGACAGGAAAGACTTACAGGATTACCATTGATGTCAATACAAAGGAAACGAATACACATTGATAAAATTCTATAAACTTGTATGCTAGAACCTAGGAGCATAAAACTGTGGATTATTTCTTTTGCCATGGATAAAGAATATTATTTTGCCATTTAATATGTTTATAATGTATTGTGATGTATACATATTTAAATATATAATTATTTATCAATCCTGAATGTGTTTTATTTCAAACAAATTGTTAAGTTTTCGTCAGAAACTGTGCTCCCCCTTCCCGCACCCCCAATTTTTTTTCTGGCTACGTGCCTGTCCCTTCACGTTTGTATAGAGACAAATCCATAGCAAACACATCTTTTTACGAAACACCTGGGAACAAATGTGTAAAAAACTATCGCAACCATAAAAAAGTCAGATTTTAAAAACTAGGGGATATTATGAAGTTGAGTTGGTCACTCCAATGTAAACATAACAAGTGAAAATATTTGCGTAGTAATTCGGAACAAACGAAAAAAAACAAGATTGTAATAAAAATAACATTTTTTTAAAAGTGGGGGAGGGTAACTTCATTGACGTAGCAAGTGGTTGTGCTTGTGCCTGCGTTTTTTTCCTGTCAAAAGTCCATCGTGAAGTTCTCCCTCCCCTTATCATCTCAAACCTACTACAGGTATTACATCCTTCCTTACTTTCCTCAATGAATAATTAAAATAGAGGTAGACACAGGCCGCACTGTTTTATATTGGCTACTATATATATTAATACGACGCTGTTAAGGAAACAAAAAATCAAGACCCTAGCGTTTTAATAGGTCACTCGACAAAATTAATATTATTGGGACTTAGTTGAAAAAACTACCTAAAACATCTTGATTGAATATTTTAGCCTTTAATTTCCTGTATATAGTGTGTATAATATATATATATATATATATATATATATAAAAGAAACAGGAGGAGGATTCAAATATTAGTTGACTTGAAGGAAAGAAGAAAATTCTGGGAGCTCAAGAAGGAGGCAGAGGACAGGGCGCATTGGCGGTTAATGTTCACTGACAAAAGGAATTGACCTGCCATTAGACAGAGCACCTAATAATAACTATAATAATAGCAGCAACATAGTATACTTGATCTATGTGCCATCCCAATCGTTGTTCTATTTAATCCTCAACAGCTGATCAGTAATTGTAACCAGTAACTCTCTTGGCCGCGTCCAAGGCCCGTATATATTGTTTGTATAGGGTGCAAGCCTGGGAACATGTTTAGTTTTAACATAATATATCCTCTCAAACCTTAGACCACTCTAGATGTATGATTTAAGGAAGGTCGGGGTTGTTTAGTATGTTCTGATGTTGAACTATTAAGCAAGTCGTGGACTTATATAACTATATTCAGAAAGGGAATTTTAAATACTCCTAATATATATACAATTTGATTCCCAAACCCATATTTTCAACATAAGATTGCTTTGTTAATGACGTTGCACACTTGATTTATTCGAAGCTATTTGGGAAGTGGGTTGCATCTTAACTTGACGTATTTAAGCAATCCAAGCACTAACACATTTAGATGTCAATGTACGAAATAGAATACGAGGGGGAGAAAAATTAGTGGTTCACCCTGCGAGTCCTCCTGCTTATCTCTTGATAATATTTTCCCTCATTCTCTGACGTATATAAACACTCACTTTGCGCATAGACAACATTGATTTAAACTAAAAAATTAACTTTTACTTGTTTCCTCCTCTTAGGGCCGGTCTTATGACTCCTGGATAAATATTAATCTGGTAGATAAATATGTATATATGGTGGATAAGTTAAAAGTGCGTCTTATGACTGCAAGATAGCATTTTTCTGCCAGATAAAATGTATTTATCCATCACATTTTTATCGGTAGGCTTAAGTACCTGATAACTTTTATCTGAAAGTTAAAATGGTTGTTGCCATAGTGACGCGTTGTTTTTAATGAGGTTTCGCTTATCAGAATCTGTTTATAGGTTAAAATCTTTGTTTACGTGTTTAGTAAGCACAGGCCTGGGCTCTAACTATATAAAGTTAGAACATTTAATTCACACTTTTATATAAACTGACAAGCTATTTGTAGAGTTATATTTATATAAGAACAAATGATCAAAATGTGAGTACAATAAATTAAATTTTGTAAACGTTGTACCCAACTATTGACCACATTTTGGCAGACACCGAAATTATTACTTGCAAGACAACTTAGCTTCTGCGCTCACGTCACGCCATCTGTTTCCTCGCACTCGTTTAGCCACCATTATTTAACAAATGTTGAGCGTTCTCGCCACTTGCTAAGTTGTAGCGGTAGCGTAAGGGCTTATACGCATGCGCGTACCAGTAAAAACATTACCAACCTTGCATTATCTACATAAAAATATATTTATCCTACAGATCCAGCAGATAAATTCAGTTCATAATACACGTAAAATATTAAAGTGGCTGATAACCTTTAACTGGTAGCTAACTTTAACCTCCCGATAGCAATATTTATGCGGTAGTCATAAGACCGGCCATAAGAAGATATATGCCTCTACATACTTTTTCTTAATCTACATCCTGGCAGGACTATTCATATTGGCCATTTTCGTGAGTAACTAACTTAATGTTGTAGACAATTTTAAAGAATATATGTTAACAAAAAAATTACTTTAGGATTCAAATAATAAAATTAATTTGCTTCAATAAAAAAATATTTTTTTAAATCATTTAACGATTTGTTTTTTATTGCAGTACAAAACTCTCTGAATAAATCCTGAATACATTAAAATGAGAAATCCTATCTTGACTTACCGTTACATCCATGGCTGGCAACGTCCTTAAAACGTTCAAAACACTGCACGGGCACCGGAAGGTATTTTATTGAGGGGAAGGTTAGTAGGGCACATTGACTTTGCGTCCAGGTTAATTTAGGTTAAGAGAGGGGTTAAAATAAAAATAAACATATCTTTTGACAGTTATATGAAACAAACTTTATATAGGCCTATATAATTTAACAACATTTTTCGTCATTCTTATCTTTCTTTTAGCTACACTTTCGAAATATTTGAAATAGTTAAAAGCCAGTCACTATAAAACTACCCTCAATTTGAGAGCTATTCTCAAAATAAAAAACAAATCCTGATGTGTTACCGTATAGCACCTAAATACCAGTTTTGATCAAAATTCACTAAACCCTTTCCGACTATAGCACCAGGGACAGAGGATTTTAAGAACAACTTTTTTGGGTTCGGGCGGGGTTTAAACATAAAACGTCAAGACTCATCATAATCGCAAAATTGACCATTTTAACGATTATAATACTTTCTCTTTATATGAAAAAGTAAAAATCGTCCAAACAATTACAATAGAAAAACTATTATTCCTTAATTTCAATAGGTATTGCCAATTGCTTGAAATTACGTAGATTGGTAAGAACAGATTATAATAGGGCTTACAGCTCCTTACATACATTTCACTATAGGCTTACAATACAACAGCTAGATCTAGACAAAAGTAATATAAATTATCAGTAAACCCAACAAAATGTAATATAAGCCATAAAATGTTTATAATAAGAACTAGTAACTAAAGTAAATTAAACTTCAACCACACAATGATATTTAAAAGTACTAACAACAGTACTTATAGCTATAAAACGTGTTATAGAACGTGTCTAAAACCTGTTTCAACCTGGACGGGACAACGTTGTTAAAACGTTTTTGTGTTTCAGAAACTTTGTAGCAATCTTTAATATATGGTTGTTATTTAAGTACGAACATTAGTAATATACTAACATATTTTAGTGGGGAATTGTTTTGCTTACCTTCCGAACGCACTTTGTTTTTGATGAAAATAAAAATCTATTTTTGAACATTAGTTCACTCTACTTGCATACATCTTAATTTTGCTCTGAATGTGTTCATTTGTAATGAAATATATTTTCGTTTAGTAATAATTTTAATCAAAAGTTCCCACCCTTAATATATTTCAAATTAATGAATAGTTTATGAACACGAAACTAAATGCATTTACATGTGTAAGGAAACCTTTTCACACACCTGGCTGGTCATTTATTTATTTTGTTAGTTGTTGACATCCAAAAAGATCTTTTGTTCAGAGTACCTTTCCCCTAATGCAAATACTTGTGAAACAAAATAGCTTCAAGAACATTCTCTCTTTCTATCTCTCTCCCTCCCTTCTGGAACAAATAGAAGAGGGTACAACTTAAAGAAAGAAAGAAATACAAATAATATACTAGAACAATTTCTTTCGAACTATAAAATACTCGAAAAGAAGGCTCCTCTCTTCACTCGACTCACAACCTTACATAAGTACGGTCTGTGTCATAATTAATCTCAAAAGTCATTCGGTCCGCGACACGTTGAGCTATCTAACTTATGTTGCCACATCGTGTGTACAACATACTTATTTTTAATAAACTACTTTTAAGTTAATAAAAACAAGTTTCTGAAAATAGCATTCTTCACAAATAAATAGTATTAAACCCGGAAACTTATAATCATCACGCCGAATTCTAACAAGATACTCCACAATGAGAGAGTAGGCAACAACAACAATTGCCCAAACCCGCCTTGGTGGTGAAGTTGGCTAACGCGCTAATCGTGTTGAGCTCGACCGCCGAGGACGGAGAGATTGAGGTTCGAATCTCTGTCTGGTGAACTGGGGGTGGTTTTTCCTAAATGGTTTTCCACTCTCCCTCCACGCAAATGCGGGTTCACTTCATCTAAATTCAACCCTCCGAATTCCTAATCCATTAGCGTAGTTAGTACTTAAGCGTATAACCTGATTGGGTAGTAAGACGCGGTGATAAATATTATTATTATTATTATTGTTATTATTATAACAATGGCCCAAGAAAACCTTCCCTACAACTTGAATTCGACCTCTTAAGGATTCCAACCCAGGACTTCACGTAAAGTTAAAAGCAACACCTTACAGTTTGGTTACGATAACGTGGGGCTTCACGAGAAAGAATCAACACCTTATACGATTAACCTCCACCTACACAAATTAGTTCTTAGGCTTCGAAATTTGTCCGAACACTGTTTTAGTCATAAACATCTATCTTTTCACACAAAATTAATGTATAAAAATAAAAAATAAAAACGCCAGTCATTTTAACTATGAACAACTTGCGTGACTCATAGCACAGGCTATATAATACATATATCACGAAATAATTTATAAAAAGTAAAAAAGGAGAAAAATCAATCGCGCCAGTCTCTATAACTATAAACAAATTACGTGGCCTCATAGCACAGTTTACTCAATCCACAGATAACGAAATAATGTATAAAAATTGAGAAAATCAAACATGTCAGTATAATATAAAACTGGCCACATGGCATACGCTACATAATACACAGATCATGAAATGTTATTGCCTAACATGGGCACCGTGTAATTACTAGTGGTGCATCTATCGGTTATGCGGAGAGCAACATATGTAATTAATTTTAACTAATTGGTGTGAACTGCTCATCAAATAGTTAGTTCGTTCAAAAAACCTAAGACTGGGACCAAGATTGTTGTTTGATGATTTTTTATTTCTTTACTTTAACTTTTATTTAACTTCAAAAAGAGTCTTAATATATTTTGACATTTTGATATGTTCCATAAAAAATCAAAAATAGGAATTTTGAATAAAGGATTAGTCATCAATCTTGTTCAATGTCCGAGAATCAGAAAATAAATAGTTATTCGATTTTTCCAAGATCTTTGACCCCATGTAAGAAAAGAGTTGGGGTACGGGGGGGTGGCAGCAATGTACCCATGCCCCACAGTTCCGGTGCCAGGCTGGAAAACAGTTGGGTGTACAGTAGATTTTTTGTCATGAGTGTTTTTCTACTCTCCCTGCATTCAATTCATAACACATTTTCTCCAAACTCCACCTTCCTCATTCCTACTCCATGAGTGTGATTAAATGCAGGTAGCTCAGCTAAAAAGTAAGACAAGTTACACACACACAAAAAAAGGCCTTGGCCACGATCAAAACATCTGAGCATTCTGCTTACGATGGTGACTAACCAACCACCTCATAGTCTTTGGTTTGAATTTCTATGGATTCAAAATGTAACGTTCCTTCACTGTGAAAGGGAGCAAAATATAGTTAATAAGTGTGGGGCTAATAGCAGCACTGAATTAAACGCCTGTAAAACCAAGAGCTAAAAGTATTTGTTGACCCTATCATTTGATAAATCGTAAGGTGCATTACACACACAGACTTTCTCGCTCCTTTACCTAAAATGGAGATATTTACTTAAAACTTTAAAGATATGTGAAACAAAATAAGATACACTGTTACAGAAACATCATAGTTTTCGAAGAGCACGGCTATGTCAGTATATGATATGTATGTTAAGTGTTTTGTCCCTCCTAGTTAAGAACTAGTTTTGCTCTCAATTTTTAGTTAAGTAAATGCTACACTAATTCATCCGCTTTTAGATGATAATCTTTTGGTTTTTGGTGATCGTTCATATGTAGGTTTTCTCAATTTACTTTACAATATTACAGTTTTCTATTTCAGCAGGAAGTAGCTTATTTTTTTCCATCATGTTTTTTAAATTTAGAGAGCCTGCCTCCTATTTTGGAGGTTCTAATTTAAAGATTTTTCTGAATATCTAGAGTGTATTAGCTCTGTACATTTTTAACTTCTCATTTTCCTGACCTCCATTTAAAAGGATATTCGCTTTTAACTCGGAAACTATTAACTTTATAAAACGATTTTTTTTCTCAATAGTCCTACAACTTCGAAATATTCACTAATGTGAAGTACCTTCTAAGTAATTCTTCTGGAAAAATGTGAGACGCAGTTTTGTTTCTAATGGTAAACTGTGCCTAGATAATAATTTTAATCAAAATTGTCAGAACAGATTTCTATAATAATTTCTTTGTCTTTTTTGCCTTTGTGTAAATTACTTTCAATTTTAGTGTTGGCTTGATTTTTTTTTAAAAACCTCTTGGGAACCTAATCAAACGCCTAGATACCCAGTTTTTGCCCGATAAGTAAAATAGTTTCAGATCTGCCGATAAAACTTACATATAGACAGACAGACAGACAGACAGAAAGACGGAATTGGGAATCGAATTCATCTTTTTAATAAAACAAACTGGCTCTCTTTCTAGGGGACGCCCTACACCGTATGGACGTTTGCTTATGATCTCTTCCTTATTATGGACCATTTTATATAGTTCTGTATATTTTTACAAATAAATCAACATTTATATTTAAGCTCAAATGGTAATATGTTTTATTTTAAAATAATATATAAATTTCTCCTCTCTGGTACCAAACCAGATAAATAATCCAAATGCTGGTTTTATTTTATGTTAACTAGATCAACACTTTCACTCAAGGTGTATGTTTCAATAATTTATCGAGACAAAAAATTAAATTCTACCGTTTTTAGCCTAAATTCCTTGTCCGCGTTGAGACCTGGCACAAGCAAAGCGTCCGGTTGAAAGGTGGTTGTGTTGTTTTAATGCAACTTGGCAACACTGTACGTGGCTTGTGTTGTTTGAAGGGAGAGAGGGGGGTAGATTTAGATTACAAGGGTAGTAAATAAAATCATTAAGGAAATAGTCGGACACCTTTTTCTCCTCCACTTTCTCTCAAAACCCAAACCTATAGCTGCTAGCTTTCTGACTGCTCATACCCAGGTGTCCATCCTCTTTCAGTCGGAAAGGAGATTAGGGTGAGTCCTTTGGCAGTGGTAGAACACCTTTATTTCTGGCCCTCTCCCTCTTCATTTTCTTTGACTGCTCTGCCACGCTGTTATGCCTTCTCTCCTAATCTCTTCCTTATGGTCTTGAAGGACATGCTTTTCAGGTGTCTCAATTACATTCAAAGACTTTCTGACATTGTGATGTTGAGTTTCACCTTTGGCAACTTCTTGGAGATAAGCCTGTCTATTCATCTTCTATGAACCTTCAAGCTCTGATCTCGTCTAAGTTTCGAACGAAATGTGTGTGTGGGCGAATGGTGGTATGAATAGTGAAGAGAGAGATCTGTATAAACTAATTGCCAAATTGAATTGGTGGTTAGATGCAGGGTAATAAATATTTTAAATCGTGATTACTTGTAATGTTAATCGGCCTCGTGGTATAGGTGTCAGAGCCCCTGGCTGCCAACCCAGAGGTCCCGGGTTCAATTCATGGCTGGCACCGGGGGATTTTCCTCGGAAGGGGAATAATTCCCATGGTCGCCAGGGTTTGGTTAGTTAGGCTTAAGATAGGTTAAGATCTTCATTGGCTTCACACCTTCATATTCACTATCAGCATCACCTCATCGGGACGTGGAAAGAGTCTCCACGAAAAGGATGTACGGTTAGTAGATCCTAGCGTCACCTGGGCAATGGTACATTAGTACAGGATAATCTTTCCACAAACTGAGCTACAGATTGAAGTAGCCCAGAGACGCCATTAATTTTATTATTATTATTATTATTATTATTAATAATAATAATATTTGTAATATTATGTATATTAATACAAAGCTATCTATTACACATCTCACAATAATTATTTAAAAAGTATATCTAAATTTATTACATTCATTTTCAATATCTACTTTATCAGGTTTGATTTATTTTTCATCTTTTAAAACGCTGCGTTTAAAGGTGAGGGTAATAAGTTTAACAAGAGTTAAGGGCAGTGTTTTCGCAGTTTTTATGGAATTTTTTTTAAAATTATCTTTACATGGTGATATCCACAATTGTTGAATATTTATCAAGAGCAGAGTGGCATTTAATGAGAAACTTTTTAAATGAAGAGAAAAAGTTGCCATTAAATTCTAGGACATTCTTGAAAATTATTCAAGAAATGTTGAGGTGAAGAAAATAAATCTCTATGTTTATGGAGAATTATTAGATTTCCTTGGTGGTTATATATATATATATATATATATATATATAAGCTGCATTAACACAACTTAAGGGCATTCCCTACACTCTCACTCTAAATTTCTGTCATAAAGCTGTGACAAGGGAATATTATTTGAGCTGTATGCTGGGTGGAGGGGTTGTTGGTAGTTAGGAAAGGATAGAGAGGTAATATCCCAGTAACTGTTTACTGCTGCGATGGCTGACCAGGTTCCTCTAGTTTTGAGTAAAGTGGTTTTTTATAGCGACTGCTCAATCGTACTACAATATTCAAGTCGTAGCTATTGACTGTTGTGACTTCTCTTTGGACCAGTCAAGTCTCGCCGAGTCACTTCACAGCTATGTTGAATTGCAATGTGTCATTTTTGTTATCGCTGCCTCTTACTACCCGTTCGGGCTATATGCCAACTATTCAAATTGAAGACATATAAAATATTATCAAAACAATAATATAGACCTAGACGATACGTGATGGTTTGGACAGTAAAGCCTTTGTTGAATCTTTCAATTCGATGCTGCGTATTGTACACGTGTTGGTTGATATTTCTGTCTTGGATAGAAAGCAGGGCTGGCCTTATACCTTACGGCACCCTGTACGAAAACTTAAACGAGCGCTCCAAACTTCTCAACTACCCCATTTTCTACCCTTCCACCCACCATCACTAATAGAAAATAGAATAAATATCAAAATCGACGTTTTTTTCTGAAGATTAAAAAAGTGGATTTTCTAAATAACTTTTATTTTTAGAATAGAAGATTGTTTTTTCTCTTAAAATCAAAATACTAAAGTGATTTCTAAGACGAAGAGAGATACAAAAAAAAATCTAGAAAAGTTAAATTGTTCTCCTGCAAAAGATATATATATATATATAACTATGTATGCCCTCTTGCTTTTTTTTCTCGATATTTCACGTAGTTTTCATAATCTTTACGAAAAATCTTTAAAAAATTACAGTTTTAAGAAATTATATATTTCTTATTTTATTAAAACTACCGGAATTTTGAGAGTATTCACCTTTTTTAAAAAAATATTCCTCTGGATTTTAAAAGAAAATTATCGTAATCAAATATGAAGAGTTATCTATATTAATATTTAAAATGATTTCTAATAACATTTGTGTCTATAGTTTTATAGTTTGTTTACTTTTATCAAATATATTATCTATTTGCAGGCTGAAATTTGTTTTAGAAACTAATATGGCAATCAAAACAAAACAATAAAATGTACCATTCAATAATCAACCAGAACACTTTATTTCCGTAAAATAAGTAAAACAAGAAATAACTACAAACATGTATCACTGTAACAATGCGTGAAATCAACTTATCAACTGTGACCAGTGTTGCCAATTGTTTAGTCCTTACTGTTGAACTATGACTTACCAAATGTTGAATTATGACTTACCAAATGTAGAAAAATATACTATTCCAAGGGATTTGGATAAAGGCTCTGACAGGGAAAGAATAAATGAAAAAGTATGTGTTTTTAAAATAAATTATGTTCATTTTTTTAAATTTCCTACAATTTTGCCACCCACCAAAACTGGCCGGCATGGGAAAATGCACGTGTTGCACCGTCGGAAGAGCCGGCCCTGATAGAAAGATTTAAAAGACGCCCAAATGAAGGAGAGCATTTGGGAAATTATCGAAGAAAATGAAGATAATCTTTGTTCTAAAGCGTATGTTGTTAAACTAATTTCACCCATATTTTCCCATCGAGTGTTAGTACCCGTTTGGGTTGTACGCATGTTTCCCTATCCCAATCCATTAGAATTTAAAATAGAATTAGCGTATTAAAAAAATCAGAATAGAAAGGCAAATCCCTGCATGGTTGACCTAGATAATATCCACAAAGTCTCGATTCGCATCCACGGAATTTGTGATGTAAAAATCACACAATCATTTAATTTAAAACAGAACATTTTAATGTAAGTTAATTTATAATCCATTTAATTAATCATTGTATATTTTATTTTAGCATTTGAGTTTAAATAAACAGATAATAGGCCCCTATGTTGCGGTGTAATTATTCTTTTGCTTAAAATCTTAACACACTAATGCGCGCACATATTTCCATGGAAGAATAAATATGTCGCCTACATTTTGCCACCGTATATTTACTTTCTCTCTATCTTACAGGTAGAGAAAGTATGGTGATCGTCAAAAAAATCGAACTCGAGATTTTGATGAATTTTGACGTTTCATGACTTCCTGAATCCGAAAAAGTGGTTTTTGAATTTCCGTCTGTCTGTCTGTCTGTCTGTCTGTCTGTCTGTACCTCCAACTAGAGCCTAAACTATTTTACCGATTGAGCTGAAACTTGATATCTAGGGTTTTCATAGGGTTGCCCCGAGGGGTTTTTGGAATTGGATATCTACCCCTAAAATTAAGGGTAGTTTACTGAAGGGAAAAAAGAGAAAAAGTCGATTTTCTCAAAATCGGCTCTAACGATTTTGATTAAATTTCATTTATGAACATTAATAAATATTCCAAACAAAATGGCTACTCTCAATATTTCGGCAAAATGGCTTTAAGGGCTCCGGTCTGATGCGTAAATTAACATTTTTTATAATAGCTCCGAAACTATTTGAGATATGAAATTACTTAGCATTACAAATATGTATATATATTTATAATACAAATATTTTATTCGAAACATATTTTTATAAAATCAATAATTTTCAATCTATACGCAATTATATATATATTTTTAGCTTTTTGGACATTAAAGCTTAAGTATTGCGATCGTAAAAAAAACTAACCTGAAATGTTGATGGATTTCGACGTCTCATGACCCCCCGAACCCTAAAAAATAGTCTTTGCAATGCCGTCTGTCTGTGTGTCTATTAAAACTTAAAATTAAGGGTAGTTTACTGAAGGGCAAAAAGAGAAAAAGTCGATTTTCTCAAAATCGGCTCTAACGATTTTGATTAAATTTCATTTATGAACATTAATAAATATTCCAAACAAAATGGCTACTCTCAATATTTCGGCAAAATGGCTTTAAGGGCTCCGGTCTGATGCGTAAATTAACATTTTTTATAATAGCTCCGAAACTATTTGAGATATGAAATTACTTAGCATTACAAATATGTATATATATTTATAATACAAATATTTTATTCGAAACATATTTTTATAAAATCAATAATTTTCAATCTATACGCAATTATATATATATTTTTAACTTTTTGGACATTAAAGCTTAAGTATTGCGATCGTAAAAAAAACTAACCTGAAATGTTGATGGATGTCGACGTCTCATGACCCCCCGAACCCTAAAAAATAGTCTTTGCAATGCCGTCTGTCTGTGTGTCTATTAAAACTTAAAATTAAGGGTAGTTTACTGAAGGGCAAAAAGAGAAAAAGTCGATTTTCTCAAAATCGGCTCTAACGATTTTGATTAAATTTCATTTATGAACATTAATAAATATTCCAAACAAAATGGCTACTCTCAATATTTCGGCAAAATGGCTTTAAGGGCTCCGGTCTGATGCGTAAATTAACATTTTTTATAATAGCTCCGAAACTATTTGAGATATGAAATTACTTAGCATTACAAATATGTATATATATTTATAATACAGATATTTTATCCGAAACATATTTTTATAAAATCAATAACTTTCAATCTATACGCAATTATATGAATTTTTTTAACTTTTTGGACATTAAAGTTTAAGTATTGCGACCGTAAAAAAAAACTAACCTGAAATGTTGATGGATGTCGACGTCTCATGACCCCCCGAACCCTAAAAAATAGTCTTTGCAATGCCGTCTGTCTGTGTGTCTATAAAAACTTAAAATTAAGGGTAGTTTACTGAAGGGCGAAAAGAGAAAAATTTGGTTTTCTCAAAATCTGCTCAAACGATTTTGATTAAAATTCGTATCTAGGCGTTGATTAAGATTATAAATAAACTGGCTATTTTCATTTTCCTATGAAAATGATTTTTAGGGTACTTTACAGAAGCGTTAATTTCCGTATCTCCACAACTATTTGAGAAACTAAACAACTTATCATTGCAAAATTGTAGGACTATTAGAAATAAAAGAGTTAATGTTACTTACTTTATGGCATTAGGAACTCAAAAGTTCATTGCCGCACTTACAAAAGTAGGCCACCTATCCCTATCTTGAGCTGGTTCTATACAGTCAACCTCATTACACCATATCCCTATCTTGAACTAGTTCTATCCAGTCCACCTCATTAAACCCTATCTCTTTCAGATCCATTCTAATTTTACTCTCCCATATGCGTCTAGCTCTTCCCGCTTATAGTACGCTACTTTTAGCTTAGAATCGTTAATATTAATTTAAAGTTATTTAACTTCAAGCTACTTTTATTTTTGAGTATGATTACATTGTTTGGAGGAATTTATACTTGCTCAAATTACTTTCAAATTATTTTATATCAATCTAATTTTTAAATTGAAGGAAAACTTATATTATTCTTGTTAAAATTGTCTTTTTAATTTTGGTCGTGACTTATGAAACAAATTTAAGTCCGTGAATCTGCCAACACCACTCACGGTACCAATAATTAAGACTACCAATATTTAGTGCTAAATTTTTGCTACAATAATATTATATTTGCAAATGTGACAAAATTGTATATGATATGTTTATATTCTTGCAGAACTCGTATTTCTCGAATCTTCCGACAAACCATAACATTTGTGGTCAACGGTACATTGATAATCAACTAAAAACATTGAACAAGCCGCGAGAAATGCATTATTGGTCTATGAGAAGTTACCATTCACATTAAATTTAAGTTCAAAATTTGGTGTGAAAACTAAAGTCCTAAGATTTAAAATTGTTTTCTCTTCCACTGAACCGATGCTAGTTTGTATGTCAATAGGCGGGATCTGCGCGTAGTAACAGTCACTTGGTTTTCAAGGGCTATGTGTTAGTCGTCGTTACCATCATTTTACAGGGTTCGCTCCCCTCGCCACCGTGTTTTAGCACCCCAAACCTCTTTACCCTGGCACCCTCTTGTCGAGATCGGGAGCCTTCTAACACCCCTCCAACATCATCCCTTAGGAATTGCCACAATGTGAAGCATTTCAAAAGAAAAACGTACCATCTCAATTTGTTGCCATAAGCTTTTTTTCCATTCTGAATCAATAGAAGTCATAATTACCATGTTTTCTACATACCTTTTTTCTAAAAAAAATTACTTGAGATATGGCAGTGAAACATAACTTAAAACAATAGCTCGTATAGCAAAACAATATAAAATTGTTTGATGTAAGTTTTGTTTGATTTGCACATAATGCGTTACACCACTTAACAAAGATCTAATTTATACCCTTTTTCTCGTCCATTTAAGCTACCCTTTAGTGATTGGTCAGAGAGATATTTGGCACGAAGTTATTGTGTTTCTACTGTACATACTGATTCAATATATAAGATGCATATATCAATGAGTTTTCTTTGCCTACCTCCGCAACAAAATAAATTTTTACTGTGGCTTAAATTGACTCTGAACGTTTATTTAGTGAGCCTTTTGTCATAGTATACACAATTATCTCAAATAATACTTTTTTCACTGAATTTTACTATCCGTCCGGGCAGTCTGAGCTTAACTACACGACACTGAGTAAATGTACCAACATTGGCATGAGCTAAGAGTGTAAAACCATCTAGGAAAATAACCCTTATTGCACCCAACAGGAAATCGACCCCCTGACCTCCCACTCATTAAATTAGGCACTTGATTGGTTGCTTATTAATTATTTTGTTTGGCCAATTATTATTAAGCCATTGTCCAGTCGTTTGATGGGCGTTTGTTGGTTTGGTCCGCTATTCGGTCAGTAATTTGGTTAGGAAGATTGCACGTTCGGTTGGTTGTTCATTCAGTATTTTTACTTTCTCTCTATCTTACAGGTAGAGAAAGTATGGTGATCGTCAAAAAAATCGAACTCGAGATTTTGATGAATCTTGACGTTTCATAACTCCCTGAATCCGAAAAAGTGGTTTTTGAATTTCCGTCTGTCTGTCTGTCTGTCTGT